>CM017916.1:25046739-25256028 GCA_008369825.1 Triplophysa tibetana
AGCATCTGTGTGTGTGTGTTGTGATGAAGCATCTGTGTGTGTGTGTTGTGATGAAGTGTGTGTGTGTGTGTGTTGTGATGAAGCATCTGTGTGTGTGTGTTGTGATGAAGCATCTGTGTGTGTGTGTTGTGATGAAGTGTGTGTGTGTGTGTTGTGATGAAGTGCTTGTGTGTTGTGATGAAGCATCTGTGGGTGTGTTGTCATGAAGTGTGTGTGTGTGTTGTGATGAAGCATCTATGTGTGTGTGTGTGTGGTGATGAAGTGTGTGTGTGTGTTGTGATGAAGCATCTGTGTGTGTGTGTTGTGATGAAGTGTGTGTGTGTTGTGATGAAGCATCTGTGTGTGTGTGTTGTCATGAAGTGTGTGTGTGTGTGTGTGTGTGTGATGAAGTGCTTGTGTGTTGTGATGAAGCATCTGTGGGTGTGTTGTCATGAAGTGTGTGTGTGTGTGTGTGTGTGTGTGTGTGTGTTGTGATGAAGCATCTGTGTGTGTGTGTGTGTGGTGATGAAGTGTGTGTGTGTGTGTTGTGATGAAGCATCTGTGTGTGTGTGTTGTGATGAAGTGTGTGTGTGTTGGGATGAAGCATCTGTGTGTGTGTGTTGTGATGAAGTGTGTGTGTGTTGGGATGAAGCATCTGTGTGTGTGTGTTGTGATGAAGTGTGTGTGTATGTGTTGTGATGAAGTGCTTGTGTGTTGTGATGAAGCATCTGTGGGTGTGTTGTCATGAAGTGTGTGTGTGTGTTGTGATGAAGCATCTATGTGTGTGTGTGTGTGGTGATGAAGTGTGTGTGTGTGTTGTGATGAAGCATCTGTGTGTGTGTGTGTGTTGTGATGAAGTGTGTGTGTGTTGTGATGAAGCATCTGTGTGTGTGTGTTGTCATGAAGTGTGTGTGTGTGTGTGTGTGATGAAGTGCTTGTGTGTTGTGATGAAGCATCTGTGGGTGTGTTGTCATGAAGTGTGTGTGTGTGTGTGTGTGTTGTGATGAAGCATCTGTGTGTGTGTGTGTGTGGTGATGAAGTGTGTGTGTGTGTGTTGTGATGAAGCATCTGTGTGTGTGTGTTGTGATGAAGTGTGTGTGTGTTGGGATGAAGCATCTGTGTGTTGTGATGAAGTGTGTGTGTGTTGTGATGAAGCATCTGTGTGTGTGTGTTGTGATGAAGCATCTGTGGGTGTGTTGTCATGAAGTGTGTGTGTGTGTGTGTGTGTGTTGTGATGAAGCATCTGTGTGTGTGTGTGTGTGGTGATGAAGTGTGTGTGTGTGTGTTGTGATGAAGCATCTGTGTGTGTGTGTTGTGATGAAGTGTGTGTGTGGAAGCTGTGATAATGTGCTGATATCTGTGGAGAAGAGCCTGATGTTGTTGCTGATAATGTGCAGACTCGCCTCCACTCCTAACAGTCATTTATCTTCAGCCCTTTTCTTCTTATAAGCATACATGCAGTGTTTTTAGTCAGTCACATTAAACTGCTCACGCTATCATTTAATGCTTAACATTTACAGGGACGATGTTTCTCCCCACGTTTTAATAGTGACCCTGCCCTTAACAGACAATAATATCAGGCAAGCCCCAGTAACATTAAATACCACTTTGTCATCTTATTAATGGTCTGTACACAGATGAAATATGTTTTGGGGATGGTTTTGACAATAACAACTTGCCACTGTTTTTTTGTTCCGTTCATGCTTTTGTTTCATTCACTGCAGGGATTCTCCATTGCTTGAATGTTATTTATGAGTCTAGATTTTGAGTTTGCATGAAGCCCAATCTCTCACCTCTTTGCCCATTTTCTATTACCCGTGGGTGACCCAAAGAGGGTGATGACCGGCTCTGACCACTTTAAACTTCAAATTTGCTCTTCATGAACCTCACGGACACTACGTCCATGTTTTCTACAGTTATGGCTGTGATTGATAAGGACTGATACTAAACTCTGCAGGACTGAGGCTTCCGATCCTGGCTAAGGGTGTTGGGCTACAAAATTCATGCTCCGCGTCTTATATCAGAGCTAGTTCTGTATTCTGTGTGCCATGTGATCTCCTGTCTTGTCATGTAGCCAAACCCTTTGTTTCCTAGTTAATCATTCAATGATTGATTGATGGTCCTCACCTGCTACTCTTGTTATCCCTCTTGGGTTCCTCACCTCTTTATTGCCCTTGTGTTTGCTATCCTGTGTCACCCCCTGCCGCTGCCCTTTGGTCTACTTGTCAAGTCAAGTCACAAATGATTTACATTACAGTAGATATTTTCTTTAGATTATGAGTACAGATGACTCTTCTTCTGGTTGCTCATGAGGGTGTAGACAGTTAGTAGAGGGAATGATCATTGGATTGGTTGATTGCACATCCCTAAGTATAAATGTATAGAATAATGCAATGTAAGTTGCTTTGAATAAAAGCGTCTGCCAAATGCATAAATGTAAATGAGTCAGACATGACAGATGGCTTGTGTTTCTTATGAAGGACTCTGTGTTGTACACAACAGTACTGTGGTTCTCTCAGGCTGAATATCTCTGTCCAGTCAACCTGTGATGTAATGATGTGCCTATTAACTAACCAGCATTGTACCGGCCATCTGGCGCACACATCCACCTGTGATCACCAATCTAAACAGTAAAATCTATATTTATTACATTTATTCACAGATTTATTACAGGCCACCAAGTGGCAGGAGAACATGAGGATTGGTCTACACATTAAACTCATTCATTCCTTATTGCCTACATAGTAAATGACAGATCTATATAACAATACACATGGTCCAGAGACTCAAACGCTGATATAAAGACCAGATAATGACTAAGTTTTCATGAATGTTTGATAATAGTACTGATAATAATTTACTTGACTAACTACTGAAGTCTACAGACACCCCTGAACACCTTTGACTGTTGTAGGCATGACGCTGATTACAGGTGATGTTCCATCTGTTTCTATGCATTGTACACTATAAATCAGAGTGCATTATGGTTAAAATGAAGAGAACAATTTCATTCCCTACTGTATGTTGTTTATCGTAATGCATTTAATGTAAACCAATACTGACGGACTTCAGCTGACTCCTGATCTAGACATAGATTGTATGATGTATTCTTCCCTTTAATCCTCTAATAATCTAAAGATGAAAAGTAATATTTCAGAATGTGTGAAGATTAAAAGTACAATGAATAAATAAACAGATGAAATGATTGTGTTCCTGTCATTAAGGGCAGTATAATGCATGTAGTCGACCTGCACCGCATCTCTGTGGATCCTGAATAAAGCCTAAGGGTTTGAAAAACATTTAATTTCAATTAAATTCAAGTTTATTTATATAGGGCATTTCACAATGTGCATTGTTCCAATGCAGCTTTACAGGAGCAAACAGGAAAACAGTAAAGGTAAAAAACAGCACGGTGGATGGTGTTTATAGAACAAGTATTGTGTATAATTCTGATCATATCCTGTATACTATAGGGCTTTCATTTCACCCCGATTATGAAGAAGTATTCATAGGAATGTTTGTAACATAGATGTGTTAGTAGATCACAAATCACATTAACTTAGATGAGTATTAGATTCACGATAAAGATTGTTTGCATGATAGAATCAACATATATGTACTTATGTAGTGATTGCTTTCATATTTTAATCATTTTCAGCCATAAAAAATCCAGGGTTGGTTTGAAGGCCAGACCCAAATAAATTATAGCGCTGTTCATTTTTTAAAGGCCAGACCCAATTTAAAAAAATGAGTCAAGGTTGAAATTCCACCATTAGACAAGAAACCTTGTTGCCAAAAAATAATGGTGGCAGACAAGGATAGTTGGATAATAAAAAATAAGAGATAGCGGGAAATTACCTGATTGGTTTCGAAAGGAAACACCTTTGAGAAGTTTCACTATAACTAGAGGCTGGAAAACACCAAGTTTTCAGATGTTTTTGGAGACTTGGGACATCTCACTTTGTTTGACTTGTACAAATAAAGTTGAAACTTTGACACCTGGACCTTCCTTGTCTGAGCAATTTTTGAGCTTGAAGATCAACATTTTCCTCATCACAAGCAAGATCAATCTAATAAATAATATTGAATTAATAAATAAATAAATGCAGTCTCCCGGTGAGCAAGCCAACGCTGCCCTGCTGTGGCGAGGAACCAATGATTGATTAATGGAGAAAAAAACCTCGGGAGAAACCAGGCTTAGCAGGGAGGGCCAGATCCCCTCTGATGTGTCATAGCTGCACTCAGTGACCCCGACCAAAAGCCACAGAGCAAATATACACGAGGAAGAGGGAGAGCCCACCATCTGCAACCCAGAAAGTCCCACTCACCGAAAACCGTACAGGCTCAACCCGGTCCCACTCCACGATGGACACCAGAACACAGAGGAACAACCAAGGAAAATAGTAAAGGCATGTTCTGACTTTATTCCTCTGTTGTCCGACATCGACCACAAAACAAGGCCAAACCGGACCCACACAACCCCAGCAGATGAATCCCCACAACCAACGAGTCCCCTCACTCCACAGAAACACCCACCCAACAACCTCCAATCAGGGCCACTGAAAGCAGCTATAACTTCAAACTGCTGACATTCGATGTAAGTTTAGCATTAAATACCTAGTGTAACTTCAGCATCGATGTGACAAGTAGTCCGTCTTTGCTCTTGGTTGGGGATGGAGTGTTCAGAGCTGGGATGGTCAGGTGGTCGTATTTCTCTTGGATGGTGGTTGAATTGCCTTAGAAGGAGCTGGGATGGTCAGTCAGTCTGCAGCTGTAGCTGGCGTAATCTTTAGTTGGGGATGGGCATATGTCGATCATCTGGACCTGGCGGAATTTCTTCCTACTTTGGGATGGGCATCCCGAGGCGAAGGCAGAAGGAGAATAATTAGCGTAGCTGCTGTTCATTAACTCTGCATTAAGTGAAAGCTTGGCTGAAAGTCTCTTTAATCTAGATTTAAATTGGGATTGTGTGTCTGACCCTCGAATAGTATCAGGAAGGCTATTCCAGAGTTTAGTGACAGTGAAAGTGACCGATTCGTCAGGTATGGTGACCCATACCCGAAATGTTACCTCTGCTTTTAACCCATCCAGTGATTAGTGAGCACACACACAGCAAGTGGTGAACACACGTACACCTGGAGCAGTGGGCAACTATCACTGCAGCGCCCGGGCGGCATGTAGGGGTTAGGTGCCTTGCTCAAGGGCACCGCAATCGTAACCCACCGGCCCTGAGGATCGAGCCGGCAACCTTCTGGTCACCAGTCCGACTCTCTAACCATTAGGAACCATTAGGTGTTACGTATGAGAAAGCTCGACCCCCTTTAGTGGATTTAGTTATCCTAGGTGTCATCAAAAGTCCTGAGTTTAGAGATCTTAGAGAGGGTGGTGGGTTGTAACGTGACAAAAGCTCAGTTAAGTAAGTAGGGACTAAACCATTAAAGCTTTGTAAGTAATTCAAAGGCATTGCAAGGCATTCAAAATCTGATTGTTGTGTGATTGCATCGCTGCCAGCGGCTAGTTTGTATCCTCTGACACTTGCTTCACCTCACATTTGTTCCTGGTCTTAATATTAGTGTATTTTACTATCGTTACCTATCACTGTCGTTGCCGAATTAGTTATAACTTTATTTTCTAAACCTATATTAATTGAATCGTAACGCCGCTAGCATATTAGCATATTAGCGTGTTAGCTTGCCTTCTGTTTACACTGTGGAATATCATCTCCCCCTGTTTATCCTGTGTGCTAACTGTTTCTCTTTTTAAGTGTATATACTAAGACTCATCAAGCAACCTTGGTAAGTTAGGATTGCACTTCATACCCGGTGAGTCATGGCTTCTATTCCTATTGTTGTTACTTGCACCTCATGTCATATGTTTAGCTTAGCCTTCTCTGTCAGCGGCGAGGGTTTTACATGTGATAAATGTAGGGAAGTAGTTAGGCTGACGGAGAAGATTTTAGAATTAGAGTCTCGCATCCAATCCTTATTTGAGGATAGTAAGAGTGTTAGGACCGTAGAAAACATTTTGGATGAGAGCAATGTTAGCGCACACAGCTCGGTTCCGGTTGAAAATCCCCTGCAGCTGGGAAACTTTGTGACGGTGAGACGGCATAGTCGCAGGACAAAACATCACTCAACCGTTCCGATTAAAGTCTCGAACAGGTTTGCCCCGCTCAGTGACGCACCGACTGAGAAACCTGTTGAAAGTGCCCTAGTGATCGGTGATTCTATTGTCCGGAACGTTAACATAGAGGCACCAGCCACCATAGTCAAATGTTTACCGGGAGCCAGAGCGCCTGACATCAAGTCAAATTTAAATGTGCTGGCTAAAACTAATCGTAAATTCAGTAAGATTGTTATTCACGTCGGCACAAATGATGTTAGACTCCGTCAATCGGAGATCACTAAAGATAATATTAAAGAGGTGTGTGAGCTCGCAAAAACGATGTCAGACACTGTAATATTCTCTGGCCCCCTCACTGCTTACCGTGGTGATGAGATTTATAGCAGATTATCATCACTAAATGGCTGGTTGTCTGAGTGGTGCCTGCTGAATAATATAGATTTTATAAATAACTGGAAGAGTTTTGAGGGCAGACCTGACCTGTTGAAACGAGATGGTCTCCATCCCTCCTGGGATGAGGTTTCCCTCCTCTCTAGAAATTTGGCACACAGTCTTAATAATGCTAAAGTCTGACTACATAGGGCCCAGGTCAGGAAGGAGACTGAATGGCTTAACCAACTGTCTGCTCGCCGTCTCGCGTTACAGAATACACAAAATATGCAACATGTAATAATCCCTTTTTACAAACAACATAAAATAGAGACTGTGTCTGTCCCCCGGATTAGCAAACATAAGATAATGCGTAAACCTCTTGAAAGTAATTTAATAAACGTTAAACAAGTTAAACATGAACAAAATACAGATAATCAACTGCTACGACTCGGATTGCTTAATATTAGATCTCTCTCAAATAAAGCACTTTTTGTTAACGATATGATAACCGATCATAAAATAGACCTGCTCTGTTTGACAGAAACATGGCTAAAGCCAGATGATTATATTACTCTAAATGAATCCGTTCCTCAAGACTATTACTAAAATCACGAGCCTCGCCTAAAAGGTAGAGGGGGAGGTGTTGCTGCACTTTACAATAATTATTTTATCGTCTCTCAGAAGTCTAAATTTAAATACAATTCTTTTGAAGTCATGGTACTTCACGTATCGACACCTAATACTAAGGACAAAACATTTTTAAATTTTATTCTAGCTATTGTATATAGGCCTCCAGGGCACCACACAGATTTTATTAAAGATTTTGGTGGGTTCTTATCAGAACTAGTACTGGCCGCAGATAGAGTCCTTGTCGTCGGTGACTTTAATATCCATGTAGACAATGAAACAGATGCCTTGGGCATGGCTTTCAAAGACACTCTTAACTCCATGGGCGTTAGTCAACATGTGTCAGGACCCACTCACCTTCGTAATCATACTTTAGATTTAATACTTTCTTATGGTATAAATGTGGACGATGTTAAAATCGTTCAGCAGAGTGAAGACATTTCGGGTCATTATCTGATATTATGTTTGCTTCAATGGCCTACGGCTGCAAATCAAACTCCTTGCTACAAATATGGTAGAACGATTACTTCAACTACCAAAGATGCGTTTCTCGATAATCTGCCTGAATTGTCTAAAATATCTAGCATGTGTAAAAATGTTGACGATTTTGACACTTCTATTGAAAATTTTAACTCTACCTTCTCGGAAATATTAGACATAGTTGCTCCTCTGCGTTTAAAGAAAATTAAAAATAGCAGCCCAACACCGTGGTATAATGAACACACTCAGACTCTAAAGAAAGCGTCCCGGAAAATGGAGCGCAACTTTAAGAGAACTAATTTAGAGGTATTTCGTATAGCATGGAAGGATAGTACTCGAAAATACAGGAATGCCATAAAAACTTCTAGATCCGCCCACTTTTCATCACTAATAGAGGAAAACCATCACAACCCTAGGTTTTTATTTAACACCGTGGCTAAATTAACAAAAGATAAGTCGTCAGCGACGTCAGATTCTGATTATCAGCATAACAGTGATGAATTTATGAACTACTTCACTAGTAAAATCCAAGATATAAGAGAAAAAATTATAACAATGCAACCTGTAGTGAAACCCGCTGAACAAACTAACTACAGTACCCCTAAGGAGAAATTGCAATTATTTTCTACAGTTGATCACGATGAACTGTCTAAAATCATTAGATCATCTAAATCAACAACATGCATGCTAGACCCTATACCTACAAAACTACTGAAAGAAATGCTCCCAGAACTTATAGATCCTCTTCTTAGTATTATTAACTCGTCTCTGACATTAGGACATGTGCCTAAAGCATTTAAGGTGGCTGTTATAAGGCCTCTTTTAAAAAAAACCAAACTCGACCCTAAAGAACTAGGGAATTACAGGCCTATATCGAATTTACCATTTATATCTAAAGTTCTGGAAAAAGTAGTTTCAACTCAATTATGCTCCTTCCTCCAAAGGAATGACATTAATGATGAATTCCAGTCCGGATTTCGAGCATGTCACAGTACAGAGACTGCTTTGATCAGAGTTACAAATGATCTGCTTTTAGCGTCTGACCGTGGCTGTATTTCGTTATTGGTGCTGCTAGACCTCAGTGCTGCATTTGACACCATTGACCACAGCATACTTTTACATAGACTCGAAAATTACGTCGGCATTAACGGAATAGCATTGAAATGGATTAAGTCTTATTTATCTGACCGTTTTCAATTTGTAGCAATAAACAATGAGGTGTCCCGCAAATCACAAGTCCAGTACGGTGTACCACAGGGCTCAGTTTTGGGGCCTCTGCTCTTCGCATTATACATGCTACCTCTAGGAGATATAATAAAGCGACACGGAATTAGCTTTCACTGTTATGCTGATGATACTCAACTTTATATTTCCTCGAAGCCTCATGAAACCCAGCAGTTTCATCGAATAAAGGATTGCATAGTTGACTTAAAAATGTGGATGAGTAACAATTTTTTACTACTAAACTCGGACAAAACAGAAGTGTTACTTACTGGACCGAAAACCGCTATACGTAACAACCAAGAATACCGCTTAACGATTGATGGATGCTCCATAAAATCCTTGTCATCAGCTAAGAATCTTGGCGTTGTATTCGATAGTACTCTGTCATTTGAAAGCCATGTCGCCAACACCTGTAAAATTGCATTTTTCCATCTTAAGAATATATCTAAACCTCGTCATATGCTGTCACTGTCAGATGCAGAGAAATTAATTCATGCATTCATGACATCAAGACTAGATTATTGTAATGCACTTCTAGGTGGATGCCCTGCAGGCCTATTACAAAAACTGCAACTTGTTCAAAACGCGGCAGCTCGAGTTCTTACACGTACAAAAAAGTATGAGCATATAACCCCGGTTCTGTCAACCTTGCACTGGTTACCTATAAAGCATCGCATTAACTTTAAGATCTTGCTTATTACCTATAAAGCCCTACATGGTCTAGCGCCGCAGTATTTGAATGAACTTCTATTGTATTACAGACCTCAACGTACATTACGCTCTCAGGCGTCCTGTCAGTTGATAATACCTAGAATTTCAAAATCAAGTGCAGGTGGTAGATCCTTTTCGTATCTAGCGCCTAAACTTTGGAATATTCTTCCCTGCATGGTCCGGGAGGCAGACACACTCTGTCAGTTTAAATCTAGACTAAAGACTCATCTTTTTAATCTTGCATACAATACTCCTCCATAATATTAATCCTCAGAGGATTTAGGCTGCATTATTTAGATCAACCGGAACCAGAAACACATCCAATAACAAATGATGTACTTGTTGCATCAAAGAGTGCAGAACAGTACTCTACTCTCAGCCAGTCTTGTCTCTGTGTTCCAAGGTTACCGCAGGATGCAGTTCATGCCCAGACCTGATGGCAGAGCTGAGAATGGGAAGCGGTGACCTGACAAGAGCTAAGAGGATAGAGCTGGATAAAGGACGCGACAACTTGATTTTCCTACAACATTTCAAATGTTATTAGATTGTGAATGATAATCTTAAATCTATCATTTACCTTATTAAGTTTATTTTTATTTAGCCTTGTTGTGCAAGCACTGTTGAGCTTGTGCAGAGGCAGCAGCTTTTGCCAGAGGGGAACTGGAATCCCCTGGTTGGGCCTGGGTTCTCCTGAGGTTTTTTTTCTCGATGGGAGTTTTGGGTTCCTCACCACCGTTTGCATCTGCCTGGCCGGGGGGGCTGCTTTAGAATTCAGAAATTAGACATAATTAATATTGCATATAAGAATTTATAGTCCGTTTAATATTTGACCTGTGGTTCTTTCTCCTTTATCGCCAATGTGTGCTTTCACTGTGTGTGTGTGCGTCTATGTCAATGTGTGTGTGTGTATGTATGTTTGCATATTGTGTGTGTGGAGCATTTGTATGTCTGTCTTTGTTGTTTTCACCTTTGTCTTGTTTTTACAGGTATATGCCTTTAGTTTTTTTACTTGTATTCAATGTGTCTCATGTACAGCTGCTTTGTAACAATGAAAATTGTAAAAAGCGCTATATAAATAAAGTTGAGTTGAGTTGAGTAATTAAAAGAATTTTAAAATCAATACGATACTTAATGGGTAGCCAGTGAAACGATGATAAAACTGGGGTTATTTGATTGTATTTTCTTGACCTGGTAAGAACTCTGGCAACTGCATTCTGAACTAACTGTAGTTTGTTTATTGATGATACAGGACAACCACTATGTAGAGCATCACAATAGTCAAGTCTTGAGGTCACAAATGCATGAATAAAATTCTGCGTCAGAAACATATAAAATATTTCGTAATTTGGCAACATTTCTAAGGTGGTAGAAGGCTGTTTTTGTGAGATGTGAGATTTGAGATGTGATTTTTAAGTGACAGGTTGCCGACTAATATAACGCCTAGGTCTTTCATTAATAATTTCATTATTTGAGGTTTACATATTAAGCAGTTGAGTCTTCTGCATCTTGGTCTCTACAGTGGATGGAACAAATGAACGAGTCCTCTGTTACTGCAGAGCAAAACTAATCTTTTCTGCGTTCAGTTTGTGATCAGAAATCGAACAAACACTAAGACATCATCAGCATATGCGAAAGACTTATACTCTTACCTAAATTAGGCGAAATAAAACCTTGTTCATTTTTCCTTTACTTGTGTAACAATGGTTCTATTGCTAGTGAATATAACATTCCAGAGAGCGGGGATCTTTGCCTTAATCCTCTACCAACCTTAAAAGGAGTGCATAAGTCACCATTGATTTTGAGTATGTTCAACATCACTGTACAATACTTTGACTTTATCTATGAAACTTTTACTGAAAACAAAAGCTTTTAGTGTTTCCCATAAGTATGCATGTCCAACTCTATCAAACGCCTTTCTTGATCTTAAGAAATCAATCCAATATTATTATTAAACAACTAAGAGACATCAAAGATATCCCTAATAAAGGAAATATTATCAAAAATTGACCATTTAGGAACACAATAAGTTTGGTCCATATGGATCACCTTATTCATATTTTTGGCTAATCGCTCTAGATTAGGACATTACATAAAAAGTTGTCAGTACCTATGGCTAAGATAACTGTGTGTCTATTATAGACAGTTTTACGCTTTACAGTCGCTTAAAAAATGTATCAACTTTCTTTGGACTTGGCTCTGAAACTAGAGTAAAACCAAGTACAAGTAGGTGGAAGATACTGTGATATGTTTAAATACATAGATGTTTACCTTTCCCAGTATTGTTGCACTGTAGGAATAGTGCTTTAATCGAGGGACGTTTGTATAGTGCATTGTGTTGCATACACAGCGGGTTTGATAGAAAAAGTGATGGTGACCTGTGCCCCAGTCGAGCTTTAAGGTCTAGCAATGCAATTTGTGGACAACTTTCCTTACACATTAAATCTGCTACATGCCAACAAACCAACGAGAGCACACAACAATAGTTTTTCCCCCGAGTCTCTCCTCACCAACTCGCCTCGGACCCCACCAGAGTGAGGCAGCAGTTGAAAATAGTCTTCAACTCCACCTCCCCAAACTCGGCCACCTCCGCCACCGCAGAGAATGCACTGGCAAACTCCTGGTCACCATAATTCCCCTGGCAGAATCCAAGCAGCAAGTGGGCTTGGCGAGACTGTGAGGAGGACATCGCAACGTCCATGCTGCCTTCTGGGTTCAGTTTCTGGTCGGTCATTCTGTCATGAAATACAGGGGGAGATCCCAAATGCAGGCAGGCACGATGGTGAAGGGGTTTTAAACAGCATATTTATAAATATAACAGACACTACAAAGAGGCAAAACAAAACCCACGAGGGGGAAAACAAGACAAGATAAACGATTACTAAAACAAGGACACTGGCTGACTAGACTAAGAAAACAAACACTTAATACAAACACTAAACTACACATACAAGACACGGGGTAACAGGAACCTTGAAGACAATGCAATATACGTTAAGGAACAGCATACAATAACTTTCACAGTACAGCATACACGTAAAGACAATGACCGACACAAGACAATGAAACATGAGGACATTTTAAAGGGAACAAACACAGGATAATTAATAAGGAACAGGTGCTGGGGATTAAACGCTAATGGGAAGGTAACAAGGAAACGAGATGGGGGGGAAACACTGACGAGACACGGAGAGAGAGTGAGAGGATTTCTAACGTCCAACCTCTCTCTCCACGAGTAACCTTAGACTATGTCATGGCTCCGCCCCAGGACCAATAATAAACAAGACAAGATGGAGCAACCATGACATTGTGAGAAAACAGGACTTTACTTTACTTTAGTGAAAACACCTCCACTGTCTTGAATTCATCAGTTCATTTCTAAAGCTGTGAGATTGAGAGTCATTTAAAATGACATGTTTTATGTACAAATAAATGCAGAATTCACTGTGTTCTTGTGTTTTAGACCAGATGCATGGATTTTAATTAAGATTGTGACACAGTATCCATGCTTTTGTATAAAAGTCATGTTCTCTGTACTTATCACCTATCCTCAATTCTCATGTTTATCTGCTTGCTACAGAGAATGCAAAGGCAATATTTCAAATAAGTACCATACACTATCATATAATAGGCAAACAGCTTGCACACGATGTTCAGCTGAGATTGTAAAGTATTCAGCCTCCAGTACAACATGTACATCCCTTCATGTACAAAGAAACATAACACATCTACAGTGGCAACCCGCTTGAATCTACACAATCCAAGCATAAAGTGTCTATGTAAGGCTTTTTAGTTCTCTGAAATTCATTTCCTTTCCAACACTGTAGTGTTTGTGTGACAACAATTTACAAGCAAAACAATAAACCGTTTGCCTGATGGCCACAAATCGAGGCATTCATTGTTTGAGAAACAGTAACAGCACATCTCTGCTGGAGGGTGAATGTTGAAATGGGTTCTGTACTGCACCTGCTCTTTAATAATGTCTCATACTACAGTCTGTCTGGACACCGTGAAGGGTCTCTTTTGAGGAAAGAACTATTTTAAGTTGACAATTTGATCAATAAACATGTATAACTCTACTAATGTTACATATACAGTTGATGCAGGAGTTTAAATAAACATTATAAAACAACACAACCTTTTTTCTCAGTGTCAGACATTAAATCAGGCTAAACTTTTTCGGGGCAACTTCCCGTACAGTGATCTTAAACCAGGACTAGGCCTAGTCATTTTTAAAAGCATCAATTACAAAAAAACATTTCTGGCGTATATCTTGAGACAAAACAATCACACAGATATATTTTAGGGTATGTCATTGCAAGTTGGTTTTGATCAAGAAACTTCTAACATTTAAGTTAGTCTGGGACTAGGTTTAAGCCCGGTCCGGGGAACTACCCCTTCATGTTTAGGTCAGTTAGGATTACCAAAGTTATTTCTATTTGATAAATACCAAAATAATAATATATATGAATGAGTATAATGAGAGAGAAACAGATTTTTACATACAGTCCGAAGTTTACATTCACTAGGATAATGGCCTTAAAACCATTTGTAAAAGCCCAGATGTCATGGCTTTGAAAGCGTATGATAGGATAAGTGACAGCATTTCAGTTAATTGGAGGTCCTCCTCAAACACACTGCTTTCTTTGTGTGACATCATGGGAAAATCTAAATATCTCAGCCAAGATATCAAGAAGAGAATTGTGGACGTTCACAACAATGGTTCATCCTGGGGTACAATTAGCAGATGCCTGAAGGTGCCTCGTTCATCTGTTCAGACGATTATATACAAATACACTGACCAAAATTATAAACCCTTTTGCTTTTGGCCCCATTTTTCATGAGCCTTGTCTATGTACACAAAAGGCATAAATGTGACTTAGACATGTTTTGTAGTCCTTTGTAGTTTTTAATAAGCTCCTCCAGGTGTGTCTTGTTATCTTGTGAGTTTCTAAGAGTTTAAACCCCAGTGTTTCCTTTGTCTAGTGTGAGTTGTTGTGTCTTTGCACAATGTCCTTTGGGTTAGTTTAGTTCCTTGTTTCTTTGTTATTTGATTATTTTGTACTTTGTGTTTTTGTTTATTAAAATCTGTCTGCATTTGGATCCACTGCCTCCTTGCCTGGATGACTCATTGTTACAGTATGTATCCGTTTAATTTTCAGCGAATTTGGATTGTTTGTTTATTTTTAACTGTGTCTGTAGGCCTTTGTGATTGTATTACTGGAAAATCTTTAATATTTAAAAAAAGGTTTTATGATAAAACGGGTTTGGGTGGGTTGTGTTGTGCCCCAGGACCGTATGCCGATAAATGAAGTGGGAAACACTTTACATTAAGGTTCTCTTCATAAAGTCATTTACAAATGCATTGCATAGCAGTTATAACTGCATAAATAAAAAGAGAGATTCTAACCAAATACCTGCTAAACAGTGAGACATTTTTAACTCTTCTGTTATAAATGCTTAACAAGTGTATTTAATATTTATTAATTTGACTGGAAAGCAGATTCATTATTACCTTGATGATTTTTGTGTTATGTCACTTTTCAAACCATGTTGTTACCTGATCCGATTCACAGTGTCTTCTGGTGTCCTCTTCAGATCATGATACTAATTCAAAGCCGTTTTTTCTTGCTTACCAAAATAAATGCATCAAACTTTTGATCACTTTTTAACACTAAATGCACAAAGGTTGTTGTAAACTTGTTTCTTTACTTTGTTTTAATAATGATTCAATTACTTCCAATAGTTCATCAAAACTAGAAAACATTTATTTGTAATTTATTGTAGAAACAGAATGCTGGCTCACAAGGCTACGTCTCTGATGAGAATCATACTTTGAGAAGTATTGACAGCCCATGAAAGTGCACTTCCAAGAAAAGTGGATTCATTCACAACTATAACCGCCTACAGTTTTCAGTCTAACAGCCTATTTTGCAAATGAAAACATTTATTAAGCGTTTATAACATGCAGGTTAAAATGTCTCTCTATTTGGCAGGTATTTTGTTAGAATCCCTTTTTTATTTACACATTTATAACTGCTTAATAATGCATTTAGTTTATTAATCATTAACAAACACATTTACAAATTTTAATGAAGAGAAGCTTAATATAAAGTCGTACCCTGAATTGTTAAAGAGAACATGAACAAAGCGAATAGAAAGACTTTTCAAGCAGACTCTGAAAGGATGGAGTACAGACAAACCAACACATGTTCAAGTGAGTTTTACAGTCTCACAGGTATTTAATGCCAGTTAATGTAAAGTGTGAGTTCTCAAAGTTCTCAAACTCGCTGCGTTCTTTTAAAGCATGGAATTTCAAAGGCAGTCATCTACAGTAAGTCCAGATTTCAATGAGAAATATCGTTAGCATTTCAAAAAGAATCATAAAAAATGAACAAACTGAAGATATGTGGTACTGAGAGATCTATTTCTTTTAGTTGCGTTTTCAATCTCTTGATTTACTTCCACTTTTTGACCCGGTTTTCAACCCAAGCCCTTTCTTCAGTCACCGTCTGAAAAAGAGCTGAAAAGAAAGAAACATCAGAAATGTTTTAGTTACTGAAGTTCACAGGCCTTTCCATCTGAGGGCGACTGGCTCCAGTCATTAGAATGGCCGAGAGTTTTAAGGTCAAACCTGTGTGCCGCTCGTATTGCTGGCTGTGTTCCTTGGGATTTCTATGAGGTTGTTTTGTGCAAACCTTGACTCCAGTGAACCATGAGGTGGCCACTATTGAATCAGATAGACCTCCTGCTGATAAAAATGCTATATAAATATAGATTGCCTTGTCATTCAATGGGAACTTAATCCACATCCGTGACCTGGAGACAAGCTATCCTCAGAGCGCCAGATCTCTTCAGAATGTCTTTGTTTGTCACACAAAAACACTGAGTGTTAATCCGTTAAGATTGCCTCACTGCTTTTAAATCAAATTTGACAAATGGAGAAATAAGAAAACATGGTTTGTTGCTGTGGCGCGGTGCCAACTCAAAAGGGATGTGCACGTGAAAACAGAGTCATGAGCGAGATCATTTCACTAACACTGAGGTCATGCTTTACAAGATATATCAGATGTCTCTGAAAACAACCCTTGCACGATATGTGAAGTAGTGGTATGTTTTAATGTATTATAACTAATGTGTACATTTGATGTAACTTCCAGGCCATAATCAATCTGACAGTGTAAACATTTAGGTATATTGGAGAGATTAAACACCAGGTTGGAGATATTTGTGTAGGGCTGGGCGATATATCGTGCGATTCTTTAATGGTTTAATGCCGCCACATCCCAAAGCCAGAGAGCGCTCTTGCGCAGAAATTTGGGAAGCCGAATATGGGAACCCGAAGAAGAACACTTTGTTGCAGGAAATGACAGTGGTTATGTTTTATCGCTGTTCTTCAAACCTTTTCAGGTATTTTCTGGATAATTAAGTATATTTATAGTGATGATGTTTGACGAGTGTTGCTTTTTCAAATGTACGTTGTAAGCGACTCAATCTCGTAGTGATTTTAGATTGAGCAGAAACTCCTATTGATCAAAGATCCGTAGTTCAGGGAAGAGCTGTGCATAAATATCGAATCGGTTTAAGAATTGAGTTAGACATGTACAATTAGCGTGAACCGCGATATATATCGCCCAGCCCTATATTTGTGTACCAAAATATTCACGTAAAAGCGTGTGGAGGGGATTCAGAATCAGAAAGAGCTGTTTAGCATTTGGATGTTTGCACACACATGCATCCAGTACACAGAAACATTAACAACAGTACACAGAGACCACAACACACAGATGATTTAAAATAAGGACCTATGGGTATAAAAAAATAAGAAATATAATACAATAAACAAAAGATAAAGATAAAGATAAAGAGAGTAAAGCTATGTGTGTATGTAAATATGTACAAGTTAATAATAAGAAAAGACTATTGTACAAGGTATGTGCTATATACAGCAGAATGAAATAAAATTTGCAGAAAAAGTGGTATAAAAATAGATGGTAAATAGTGTATTATCTGGAGGATATAATTAATATCACACTTAATTATTATTACACAGAGTTATTAATTGCACAGTGGGTAGAAAACGTTTAGCATTCTGTTTACTCGCAGTATATGTCATGATTCTGTATTTTATTGGTCTAGAGGTGGAATCATACAGGATCCGTTGTTTTATGTGGGAGAGAGACTATTTTGGCACTGTAACAAGGTTCAATAAAAGGAAGGAAAGGGGCGGGAACCGGCACACTTTCAAACATTTAATCAAATAATAATAAAGAACATAAACAGCCGGCGGCCCCTCATGGCCGACCGCCGGCGAACAAACAAAAGATTACTCACCGATCTCGAACCACGGTCTCGCCCCGCCTACTCCACTGCATACTCCCATCACCCCTCACAGGCCGGGGGTACCCCCAAGACTGTGCATGTTCCCTCCTCCTCTCTCGAGGTGGGGGGGGTTGGAGTTGAATGCAGCGACGAGACGAGACAACGGAGACGGGAGCCCTCCTAGCGACCGGAAAGAGAGAGGGCAGAGAGGAAAATAAAATAATCCGGTTCCCCGACATGCTGTCGCTGTGGTGGTGCTGGACGTCCGGTGGACGGACCTATCCTCCTCAACCTCCTGGCGGTTGGCGATGGCTCTTCTGTGTGAGGGCAGTGAGTCAGTCGCCCGCTCCCTGCTCCTCACCTTCATGGTTATTGGCAGCAGGATTCCGGCTTTCGGCCAACGGCGCTGACTCCTCCGCTCCCTCTTGAACGGCCGCCATCCCACCTCGTCCCAGGATTACGGCAGCGAGCTCTCCGTCCCAGCCGAATCCTCGCTCCAGAACCACTGCCTCGGGTAGCCACTGGCGGACGTCACTCGTCCGCGCTGCCCGAACTCCTCACCACCGCGATGCCCTTCAGCAGCGAGGGCTCTTAGACAGCATGTCTCTCCTTCCTCCTGGGTTTCGGCACCAGTGTAACAAGGTTCATTAAAAGGAAGAAAGGAATGAGGCGGGAACCTGCAAACGTTCAAACATTTAATCAAATAATAATAAAGAACATAAACAGCCGCCCCCTCACGGCCGACCACCGGCGAACAAACAAAAGATCAAAAGTAACATGTCGGCAGCCACCTCACGGTTGACTGCCGAAAACGACAACATACTTACAGACATAAACAGATTTGGGCCGGTCCTCTCTCTTCGACGGTCCGGTCGCTCGTTCTCTTATATGCTCTGAAACGTGATTGGAGACCTGTGCGCGCACAACTGGCGCTCATTAATAATTACTCACTGATCTCGAACCACGGTCTCGCCCCGCCTACTCCACTACAGTCACCTATTTGTCGCCATACTCTCTCTCCGGTCTGCGTCATCGTTCCTGCCCTGCTGTTTCCTAGTTAGGGTTAATTAGTTTATCCCCTGCACCTGTCCCCTCTTGATTTGGTTCCCTTTATATTGACCTCGTGTCTCTTGTCTTGTGGTCGTTCATTGTATGAGATGTCGCTGTCTCGTTGCTGTTGCTGTATGTGTATACCTTGTACATTGTTCCTTGTTCATGAATGTGGATGCCTTGTCTTGCCTTGTTCCTGTTACCCCTATGTCTTAGTAAGTGTACTCTAGTGTTTGTATCAAGTGTTTGTTTTCTAGTTTAGTTAGTCCGTGTCCTAGTTCCCTTTTATATATTATCTTGTCTTGTTTTCCCCATAGTGGGTTTTGTTTTATCCTTTTGTTTTAGTGTTCTTTGCAAATAAATACCCCTGTTTACCCCACCATCTGTCTCTGCCTGCAATTGGGTTCTCCTGCCATGTCTTCCCTGGAAATCCATGACAGTACAATTCAAACCTGCTTCAGATAAAAAGTGCACTACATCCTTCTGTCCTGCTCTGTTATACTGACTCAAACGTTTGGAGTTTTTCTTGATGATAGAGACAATTGCTTATGAGGAATCTGATTGGATTGCGGTTAAATGAAAATGAGTTGTCCAAAGATGAAAAGCATTCTGAATGTAGATTAGATCACAATTCAGTGTAGGTTTTGATCTGGATTCAATTTGTGTCGTTCAAAACCTTTTAGCTATAATTTGGATGTTTAGTCCATAAAAACAAAAGACTTATTCTGCATTATTCGTTACGTTTTAATCATAAAGTATTCAAAGCAAACCTAGAGGTTATTTGATTTAGAAGGGTTTCCCAGACAAGGTTTAAACCTAGTCCCAGACTACTTAAAATGTCAGTGGTGTCAAAATCGAAAACTATCTCCACATTCATGTAATATATCGGTGCGATTGTTTTGTCTCAAGATGCAGTAATGTTTGGTGTTTTTTATTTTTTATAAATACATTGAGTGTCCCCAGCTAGTAGCCCACATTGTGATATGTGATCCCATTTCGAGCACTAGTAATCCGGATTTGGTAATCTGAAAAGGTGTGTATCTGGATCCGGATGATCCAATCCAATTTTGCTTTCAAAAAAAGGCACAAAAGATGGATTTCCCGATCATGAATAGCAAAACAAGGGATTTACAAAGCCAGATCATTCTGACAACAAATCCAACGGCATAAATCATTCATGCCGCAATGCATACTGGGAGCATCAGAGCCAGCATAGTCCTATGAGCAACTGAATCTTAGTGAGGAGCTGCGCTCAGCATGTTCAGCAATGAGACAATGTGACATCATCACATACGGGTCTACTGTAGCAAGACATGAGCGTGTGTGGCTGAGAGAAAGCATTCATGAATCTTCCTGCTTCACTTCATCACACTGATCAAACACATGAAATGACCAGAAGAAGGTTAATCCTCAAACGTTTCTTTCTTCTTCCGTGTGCTGTTTCTGCCTCAGATATGATGAGTTTGACAGGGTTTACTCTGGAAAGAATTCATTAGCCAGAATTAAGTATTTACTCCATCCGGGGTTTGGGGGAATTATGGGAAGTCAGATAACAGGAGTGTCAGATTATCTAGACTGTCAGCAGCTCCTCTGATCATCATCTCTTAAAACATTTGTTCATCGCAAGATGATCTTGAGTTAATCCAGACTCCAGCGGGGGGTATTGACATGGTTTGCTGAAGGCAGTTTAACACTTAGACTGTGTTTTAAAGCATGAAGTGTGCTACAGTAAATAATTTAACATCACCAGCACGTTGTGTTTGAGTTTAATTTATAATGATCCTGTTAAATAGTCACGATGGCTTGTGTGTAGACACACAGAGAAGTCCTCTCACTGGAAACCCAGATAAACAGGCTTTAAACTGGGGATCTGCAGCGCCACGTGTGCACTGACGTGAAGCGAGAATACGTGTGCACAGACATAACTCCACCCCTGACCCTTAACTCCACCCCTTACTCTTAACTCCACCCCTTACTCTGAACTCCAGCCCTTACTCTTAACTCCTTTCCTTAGGATTAACTCCACCCCTGACCCCTTGACTCCACCCCTTACTCTTAACTCCACCCCTTACTCTGAACTCCAGCCCTTACTCTTAACTCCACCCCTAGCCCTTAACTCCACCCCTAACCCTTTACTCCACCCCTTACTCTTTTTTAGATTAGATTCAACTTTATTGTCATTACACATATACAAGTACAGTGTAACGAAATTTACAAGTTTAAGTTTAGGTCTAACCAGAAGTGCAATTAGCAAGTGCAGGATACACAGCATGAATAAATACAGAATACAATATTAGGGAAATACTATACAAATGTTTTATGCACACTCAAGTCACTTGCACTATTGTATAGTCTATATTGTTATCTGTTCATTACCTCCTGTACATTAATGTTCACAGTATATAGCCTTCTGTATATATTGTTCATAGTACATACCGACTGTCATATTTTCATAGTACATGCCCTTTGTAAAGTATTTTCCTAATATTGCATTCTGTATTTATTCACACTGTATATCTGCACTTGCTAATTGCACTTCTGGTTAGACCTAAACTACATTTCGTTACACTGTACTTGTATATGTGTAATGACAATAAAGTTGAATATAATCTAATTTTATGACAATATGACAGTCGGTATGTACTATGGACAATATATACAGAAGGATATATACTGTGAACATTAATGTGCAGGTGGTTATGAACAGATAACAATTTAGACTATACAATAGTGCAAGTGACTTAAGTGTGCATTAATAACAGACATTAGCTATTAAAGTTACAGTGCAGTAGATGAGTTAATGAAGTTATTAAGGTTACAGTGCAGTAGATGAGTTAATACAGTTATTGAAGCTATGGTGCAATAGATGAGTAGATGCAGTTAATAGAGTTACAGTGCAGTAGATGAGTTAGTGCAGTTATTGAAGTTATGGTGCAATAGATGAGTAGATGCAGTTAATAGAGTTACAGTGCAGTAGATGAGGTAATGCAGTTATGAAAGTAGTGCATTAGTGCAAATGAGCATTCAGTATAATATCCCTGGTGTGCAAGTGAGCAGTATAGAGTGCAAATGATGCTGTGTGTGTGTAAACAGTCCGGTAGAGCAGATACATGAAGTACTGGTGTGTACAGTTCAGTCATGCATGGCAGCCCTGTAGTGCAATGTAAACAATGTAATAGCAGCATTAAAGTTAGGGGTAGTGGAATCAGTGGGGGGCAGAATTCAATATAGAAACAGTTCTGGGAAAAAGGAGAGTAAACAGTCAAGATTCAAGATTCAAAGGAGCTTTATTGGCATGATAAAAGAAAATGTAAATTGCCAAAGCACAAGATTAAATATAAACATGCACAAATACAGATTAAGATAAAAAATAAGATAGAATAAAATTAAAAGTCTATAAGTAAAAATATATATATAAACATCTCAAAATAAACAGAAAAAGAGTTTTAATTAAAGTTCTCAATGAGGGTGATAGTGTCAGTTTGTGTGTGTTGTTCTGTCAGTGTTGTTTTGTGTTGTGCTGCTTGTTCTTTGGTCGTGGCAGGACTTGACATATCTTGCAGCAGGTTTGAGCTTCTTGAGTTTTCTCCCTGTATGTATGAGATCTTGTCCTTTTGTTGAAACTGGTCAAAGTCTTTGTATAAGTTTGTAAACTGGGGGAAGAATGTTTCTCTGATGTGTGTGTAGTTGGGACAGGAGAGGAGAAAGTGCAGCTCTGTTTCCACTTGATTGTGTGTGCAGTGTGGACACAGTCGCTCTTCTCTCGGTGTCCATGTGTGTCTGTGTCTGCCCGTCTCTACAGTGAGCTGCTGATCACGGAGTCTGTACATGCTCAACACTTTTCTTAGTTTAGGATCTGATACGCTTATGAGGTATTCTGACACTTTATATTCTCTCTTTAGTGACACATAGCATTCCAGTTTACTTTGCTGAGCTGTTGCTTCTGTCCAGTGTTTGAGATATTTCTCTTTTTGTCTTTTGATCATTTGGTTTAGTCTGGCTGGGGTTTGGGGTCGGCTTGGGCATGTTTGGGGTTGTAGAGTTAGTTGTGAGATCAGTTGGATGAAGGGGTTTCTCTCTGGGCTCAGCTCTTGATGGCTTAAGGCTTTGTGATGGAGTGTGTCTGTGTCGCTGTTCTTAAGGTGCGTGTAGAATTTTAAAGTGAGTAAACAGTCTATGAGCGGGGTGAGAGGAGTCCTTGAGAATGCTGCAAGCTCGACGCAGACAGCAATTCTTCTGGATGTCCTGAATGGAAGAGAGTGTAGTCCCTGTGATGCGCTGGGCTGTTTTCACCACCCGCTGCAGTGCCTTGCGCTCAGCAACAGAACAGTTACTGTACCAGACTGTGACACAGTTGGTCAGGATGCTCTCTATCGTGCAGCGATAGAAGTTCACCAGGATAGTTGAAGACAGTTGGTTCTTCTTCAGTGTCCTCAGAAAGAAGAGACGCTGGTGAGCCTTCTTGACCAGGCATGAGGTGTTGGTGGTCCAGGACCGGTCCTCCGAAATATGGGTCCCCAGGAACCTAAAACTGGAAACACGTTCAACAGCCATCCCATTAATGTGGATGGGGTCGTGTGTGCCTCCTTTCGCCCTCCTGAAGTCCACGATGATCTCCTTTGTCTTGGAGGTGTTAAGGAGCAGGTTGTTGTTTGAGCACCATGTGGCCAGGTGCCGGACCTCCTCCCTGTAAGCAGTCTCATCGTTGTTGCTGATGAGACGAATCACTGTTGTATTGTCTGTGAACTTGATGAAGGAGTTAGATCCATTCACAGGCCTGCAGTCGAGTGTGAAAAGGGAGTAGAGAAATGGACTCAGTACGCAGCCCTGTGGTACACCAGTGTTGAGGATGATTGTGGTGGAGCAGATGTTGCCTAACCTAACAAGCTGAGGCCTGTTCGTCAGGAAATCCATAATCCAGTTGCAGGTTGAATTGTTAATGCCTAGGTTTCCAAGTTTGATGATTAGCTTGGAAGGGATGATGGTATTGAATGCAGAGCTGAAGTCTACAATCAGCATGCGTGCATAAGTGTCCTTATTGTCCAGATGTGTGAGCACGGAGTGCAGCGCCATAGACACCGCATCATCTGTGCTCCTATTGCTACAGTATGCAAATTAGTATGGGTCCAGTGTGGATGGTAGAATGTCTTTTAGGTGTGACAGGACCAGCCGCTCAAAGCACTTCATAACAATGGGTGTGAGTGCTGCAGGGCGGTAGTCATTCAGGCATGTCGGGCTGGAATTTTTTGAAATGGGCAGAATGGAGGTGGATTTGAAACATGCTGGAACCACTGCTTGGGCGAGGGACAGGTTGAAGATGTCCTTGAAGACCCCAGCGAGCTGCTCCGCACATGCCCGGAGTACGCGACCAGGGATGCCATCTGGGCCAGCAGCTTTGCGTGCGTTTATGCGTTTACTCTTAACTCCCCCCTAACCCTTAACCAATGACATTATATTTAAATGAATGCATTTAGCAGACGCTTTATCCTAAGTGCCTTACATTGCATTATACTGTAAAAAAAATTCTGACTACATGCAATCTCTGGGATGGAACCCATGACTTTGGCTTTGCTTGTGTCTTGATCTAACCATTGAGCCACAGGACAGGACTTTCAATCAACTGGTTTGAGGAATAATTCAAATCATCACAATCACAATGATGATTACTGTGTGCTTCCGCCATGTGAAGAGAAATCTTCTGTATCATTTGCATTTCTTGTTCTAACTGTTTGTGCATATAAACACAGCGTCTATGATGGACTTCAGTAAAAGGAGTTATGGAGTTTAAATTCCAGTTTAATTTTCAAAACAAAAAGGCTGCTCTTCTCATAATATTTTCTGACCGTATACATTATACAAGTTTCACTTTTTGAATGGAATTAGTAAAATAAATGATCTTTTAGGTGATATTCTAATTATATGACCAGCTCCTTTATCTTAACAATCCTAAACAGCGGTGTTTTAAAACGCATGATTTGTTTTTTTTTCATGTCGCAGACACAAATGGCAACACTTTACCAGCTTGTTTCTTAAATGTGTGTGTGTATATTTACTGTGTGCTATACAGTGAGATCAACTCTCTGTTTCCAGCTGCGCTGTCCTGAGGCCTTCTGATGCTTGTGTCCCGTGTCGTCCCCGGAAGACAGAAGCAGCAGCAGAGCGACTCTGAGAACACTCAAAAACAAGATTGTATAGTGATGGTAATAGCAGATGTCAGTAAGGACGCTATTTATGGCGCAAACCATGGAAACGACGCACTGTCACAAGCCGAACAAACCCAAATAGACGATGCAAGTGTAGCTCTTGATCACAGTAAGTTCGGCCTACTTTTTTGATATTTTATGCGTCTCTGACATTAATAAACAAATTATGTGTTTAAAAACACCGCACATGACATTTTTATAAATATTTATTAATTCAGTTTTATAGTTAAAGGAATCCTAAGGATGGAATATACAGGCTAAGTAGTTTATTTAATTTAACAGTCTTATAATTACCAAACTAAAGTTTAGTATAAAGGCATTTTTTCAGTTAAATGAAAAGGCTATTCATTTGCAATTTAATAATAATTTAATGAGATGTAATTGATTATGTATTTTTATGTAGTATTTAAATCCCATATCTTAAATGCTGGGTGACTTCAACGTGTATTACTGGTAGGGACCATCGACTCTGAATCTCCCTATAGTCGGAATCGACTCCGAAACAGTAATCGACTCTAGTCGACTCCGTTATCTTTAATGTTGTCATTGACTCTAATTGGTTTAATTGTCTTTGTGATTTCTGCAAAGCAAAGAAAAACATAAAAAAACAATTGTGTTTAAGGTAAAACTCATAGCTCCTCTGTCTCTCTCTGACTGTACACGTTTACCTCCGATCCAAAACACTGTGGTTCTCAGAGCATGAGCGACACCTTGCACGCTTAAAAAATAATTTTTTCGCAATATTTCCTGTTCTTACCAAATCACATTAAATTCTAATGAAATGTATCCTATATTTCGTCAGTCCCTCTGTAAGCTTTTATTTCTCGAAACAACTTTGTAATTAATCAACTTTGTAAATTGCTTTGAATGAAAGCGTCACACTATGCTTAAATGTGAGTTTAACTGCACACAAATCAAAATCAAGTTTGTGGAAACAAATTATAATACGTTTCATCCAACTTAAAAACCTAAAATATCAGCAACAGCTGGGAAGTCACAAAACATATATTAAATTATTGTTGCTGGGTACTTATTAAATTGCATATTTTTTTGTTTTAAAATGACATGTTGATATTTTTAAATACTTCTTATTCTTAAATGGTATAAAAATAAAAAGATAAAACTTGTTTGGATTGTTTAGTAATTCAAGAGAGAGAGAGAGACAGAGAGACAGAGAGACAGAGAGACAGAGAGAGAGAGAGAGAGAGAGAGAGAGAGAGAGAGTCCAGCGGGGCCCATTACGATAACTAGGTTCAAGGAACCTGTAAGAACTGGCTGCACGTCTAAATTAATTGTTTATTACGTTTATCACTTAATTTCTGCAAGTATGTGTCACGTGTGCTGACAGGAGAGAATGTCCAAACAAAGAGAACTCCAAAATAAGGTATATTTGATGAGATATCGAAATGAAAACCAGGAACCAGGAATAGAGTCACACAGTACATCAAACACACATAGCATTAACATTACAAGACAAGGACAACAATCAAGGGGAGAACTTGAATTCAACAGATAACGAGGGATCAACAGGTGCTGGGGATAAACTAACAACAAGACACAAGTGAAAACTAATGAACCAATAATGAAATTAACCAGGGGAGGAAAAAACCAAACAAAACATAAAACAACTGTGACAGTGTGTCTGCATTGATTCCTTTCTTTATTCATGCACTTTATTTATATACACTTTATTAAGTCATTTCTTATCCTCCATAGAAAACTACCATCCCATACACAGAACATGTTAGGGAAAGAATCTGTTCTGATGTAATACACGCATGATGGCTGATGTTATTGATGGAAAAGAAGTTCAATATATATTCTTCACTGTAAAGAAAAATGGTACAGATTGAATATAAATGTACAGGGAAATGACAAAATTCCATTTGGGTCCTTAACTGCTCTCCTGAAATCAAAGAACATCCATATGAATGAATGAAGCCTCTTCACATACATGATCCTCAATAATAGCACATATGACATAAGTCAGAGATCAACATGTGTGCTGTGAATGATTGTATTACTGAGGTCCACCACTTGTGCTTCATAAAGGGGGAGGAGATGGAAAGAAACTCTGGGATTCCAAAGAAAAGCTCATTCAAAATGATTTTGCAATTTTTTATATATGTTGATCTTCTGTTTAACTGTCTTCTTCTCTGGTAATTGGGAGAGGCAGAGCCACTGCTCTCTTCTGTTTTCAGAACTTGTTGCCTAACATCAACTCTATATCTTGACCGCTTGTTTATGAAGGTCTTTATACGTAGATGAGAGGTTTTGTGGACTTTGTGAATGTTGTCAAGGGATTATTGGATGTACATAATCTAAAATATGCGATGTACAGACATTTGCCGCTTTTTAAGTTTTTATGTTTTATTGTAAACATATATGGTCAAAAACTTGTTCTCTGATTCAGGAGTGACCAAATAAAACCTTAGTAGAGAACGTCAAGATTTACTGACAGAGAGGTAACTTAGATGAGTTGAGAAATCACCTCATTTGCACTTTTTCACAAATATCACGATGCATCTATTTACCATAGTTTTTTTCCTTTAAAAAAACAAACTTTTTATTACAGTTATTTTAAAGTTTTGACATCCAAAAGTGAGTGGCATTGTATGAGCGATATTAAATGAATAAGTAAACCTAAAAAACAAAAATTCTGTTATTTTAAGAATAATTTTTATCTATTTTCTGTTTACTATCCTTTTTGTTTTCAGTGTTTTGCCTCTACTCTTGTTTGTTTTGATTGAATGAATCTGGCACTCCATACTAAATGTTCTTGACTCTGAGATAAACTGCATGTATTTGTAGATTCTTCCATGCTGATGGCCTCACAACAAAGACCTCCTGTCAGAAAACATCTCTAAGGTGCTATAAACCATTTGACTAGTAAGTAAAGCCACAAACATAAACACTAGTGTTGAAATGTTTTAGGTCATGGTTTTAGTTTAGTTTAGTGAGACAAAAAATACATTATAAACTGAAATATTGTTAAATATGATCACAATTTAAATGAGCAGTGTCCCTTAACCTAAACGAGTCAATTGAGTCCAAATGAGACTGAATGAACCGGTACATGTTGTTTATGGCCTAATATCCTCTTTGTTGCAACATTGCATGTCGAATTAGGTCATATCAATGACTTGATTTAATTTATTTTTATCTGGATTACATTTAACTGTTGTAAGACTGATTTGTTAGTAAACTGTATACAATAGATTATTTTACATAGATTAAAATATATATTTTTAATTAATTATATTTCGAAATAAATGTTGTTAACTATCGAGTTTACAGTTTTGCCATATTTCCCACCCTTAGATCAAACCGAAGACCTTGGTGTTGTGAACTCTTAGCACTGAGCTACAGGAAAGCATGTTTAACATTAAAGATTTAAAGTGCCAATGAATTCTGAAAAATCATGGCGTATACAGATTAATCATTTAAAATAATTACTGTTTCTGTTTGATGTCATGGTGACTTTAAATCTAACCTGTGCATAAGAATATTCCCAACACCTGAAAGACTCAAACCTGAAATAAAAACAGTCAAAAGCACAACATGTTCTGTGAGTCTGCAGTCAATACATATTTCATCCTTCACTAATTATTGATGAATGTGATTCTTTTCATGACCGTTTTGACTCGGGTGAGGCTGCAATGTTCTTGAGTACTGTGAAGGCAGAGGAAAACCTGGCTAAAATTGAACAGATGGCATAAGAGAAAACAGTGAATGGGAAACAGACCCTCTGAATATTTGCCAGGGCTTATTTGCATATGTTCTAATGATATAAATTACCGAACCATCTGCTATCCCTTATATGTTTCATTTGACAATTGAGACAAGATAGACAATGGAAAACAAACCTGGTTATGTTCCAAAAGTTGTGGTTATTTACAAGAATGTCACAGTAAATCTTTTCTACATCTTCAACTACCCTGATATTCAAAGAACGCGAAGGATGTGAATGGAAACCTTCCTGTAGATGCATTCATAGCCATTATCTTCTTCTCTCAGTACATTCACTGTGCTTCAGGGTGTCATGTTAGTTTGGAGGGGCATAATGGCTCAATTTACACATCCATTTTCTTTTGTGTGTGTTTAAGCTCTTGGCTTGTGTGTGAAAGAAACTCAGCAGCTCCTCTGTTTGTATTTGATGGGCTGATGGAGCACACGTCACTCTTGCTGTCTGATGATGGAGAACCTGCTTCCTTAATACTGGACGGAAAACTGGATCTGCAGCAAGTCTTTGTGTTTAAACATGTTTAAAGGTGTTAGGGGTCTACTCCAGTACAATATACAAAAGACACCTGCATGAAATTTCTCTCCAAACTTTGCATTTTCACTGTCACAAAAAACAACATCCAAACAAATGCTGTTATTAGGTAGTTATTTGGGTTTGCTGGTCTGCCCGATCATGGCTAAAGAGGGCGTGAAAAAAACATGCTTTCAAAAATAATAAAAATTGCCCATAAAGAGCAAACACAAAATATACACAACGAAACCTATTTTTGCCTAAAAGAGGATAATATTGGTGATAATTGTGTGATTGCGAAATACTTTTGGGCACGATAATCTTGTAATGAAAATGTGTTTGTGACAGCTCTTATCTACAACCACTTCTCCTGCATGAACACTGAAGCTGAATGTGTCTGTAGAGTGTACGCTGTGACCACCGCGCTTAATGGAACACTACAAATACAGAAGATGGACTGAGATTAAAGGTGTTTTTGAGGGAGAGGTCACATCATCTTCAGATATCTCAGGGATGTGATGCCTCTGAGTATTTAATGATGTGGAGTAGGAACTTTGTATATGGGTTTCACCAGCATCCGTGGTCCTGGAGTCTTTCATATGTGTGTTCAAGCTGTCATTAGAATCAATGGGATCTCTGAAGGGACAGAAGGCACTCGGAAGCTTCAGAGATGGAGCAGATGTGAGAAAAATCTGATGGAAAGCCTTGTAAGGTCTTGACTTGAAGGATCTCGCATGAATGACTCGTTGAAATGGAAGTGGAGTCTACAAATGTGAAGTTGCCATGGAAACTGCTGGTGGTCTGTTTTAGCATACAAGCTCAAACTTAGTTACAAATGGCTAATTAGACTAAAGGTACTTGAGAGGGAAGGAAGCAGAAGAATCTATCGAGACGGAAAGCAGCTGTGCCGAACACCACTGATGCAGATCGGTGTCATTCAAATCTGTGGCTGTAAGGTTTACGAGAACACAGTGTGTGTAATAACATGTGTATAACATAGTAAAAGTGGTTTACGAGGACACTTACTGTGTCTGAAAAACTTTTTTACACTATCAAAAACATTCAGCCTTTTCAAACAGGAATTAGCTGGCTGGCAAATAATCCTTTGAGGACTCAATCGTTGTTTTTCTAAACGAATGAAAATCAAAATGTCAATTTTCACACTTGAAGTAATCATGTATACACACACACTCCTATATTTTACCAATAATAATGGCCAGGAGAGCGTGTGTCACAGTCAGCAACTGTCCCCTTTCAGGTCCCTAGAGGCCACTCTCGTCATACCCAGACCATCTGTTCACACTACATTTCCCATACACCATTGCCTGGACAAATAGTCTAATCACCCACACCTGTGTCTTGTTATCTGGTTTGTCTCAATGTTTTTAAGCACCTTGTTTCAGTTTGATGGGGTCAGTTGTTGATGTTTATTGTTTGAACTTGTTCCTACTGTTCGCTCCTTCATAACAGAACAACTGACCACTAATAGATCCAGCAGTTAGACTTGGTGCCATCCGCCAAGGAAAACATTCCCTCAAGGACCACACCCAAGATTTCCTAGACATTGCTTACCTCTCAGAGTTAAAAAAAAAAGAATTATGCGCAGCTTGTCAGTGAACTATTATTAAATGAAGCGGCATCTGAAAGCAAAAGAGGGTGCTCTCGCTCAGAAACTCCAATGCTCCACAGAAGAAAAAACACGTGTTTCTCTGGCGGCTGGGCAGCGCTCTCAGGTGGCTGGGCACCACCCGGTGCCTGGACCGGACTAAGTGCCGGTTGCTGGGCCGGACTGGGTGCCGGTTGCTGGACCGGACTGGGTGCCGGTTGCTGGACCGGACTGGGTGCCGGTTGCCGGACCGGACTGGACGATCCTCCATGCCCCTTCTTCCTCCCTCTCTGGTCGGTCTGATTCAGCCGGGCCCGTGAGGGACCGAGGGAGTACTGGGTATGAGGATTCCAGAGACGTCGTCCCCGAGTCTCTCCTACCCCACTCGCCTCTGACTCCACCAGAGGGACCGGAGGCCATGGAGCTCAAGCCAGAGGGTCCTCCCGGGTAGCGGGGGCCAGGACGAGATTTTGTATTTAGTTGAAGTCTGAAGTCAGTGTGTATATTAAAAGGGAAAAAAATTGATTCTATCATGAATTCTCCGTTTATCTTCAGAACACAAATTAAGATCAACATTTTTTAAAGAGGTCTAGGAGCTTTCTGACTCAAACGTTCTGAGAAATTATTATAAAATGAAATTAGGAAGAGGAATGTTACAAATGAGGCCCCAAATGGAAAAATGTCATGTGGTTTGTCTGTATGAATCAATTCGACTATAAAACCAATGAAAATAAACAGTTGGTGCCACTAAACTTGTAACATTTAACAATGAGGGACGTTTAATGTGTTATATAAACATGTAGTATAAGCAGGGGCCCGTTTCAATAAGGAAGTTCAACCAACACTGAGTTAAAATCTGAACTCTGAGTTGATTTACTCAGAGAATCGCTACTCTGAGTTTTCAGTTTCAGACCAGCTGATTTGAGTTAGTTCAATCCACTCTGAGTAAGTTCACTCTAGGTTATGCGCGTGCAGCATGGCGATGAAAAGCCATCATCAATAGGTTGGTTTCACTTGACGTCACGCTGCTGCATCGCGAGAGCGCTAAATTCAGATGGAGGGCAGGATGTGAAATAGCTGAGGATCTGCCAGACAGTGCCTTCTGAAAAAATGCCAATGTTTTGTGTAGTTTACGGCTGCTCTAATCGTTCAAACCGAGAAAAGGGAGAGGGATTTTACAGGGTACCAAAGATTTTCACTCATAAATGTGAGAAATGTAAAAAGCTCACAGAACAACGCCGTAAAAAGTGAATTTTAACTTACGTCTGCGGTCGGGAGGAGCAGAGTCTGTTAATGACCATGTCTGCAGCGACCACTTTGTCGGAGGTTATGTTAGCTAGCCAACCCTGTGTTTATATAGCATTAGGTTTTCGTTAAATGCTCATTTACTTAGTAATGATTATTAAGTTACCGGTAGTCTAATATGGACTTCATTGGGGCTTTTTAGGCTGCCGTAGCGCTTTGGGTGACGTTGAGTCTGTAGATTGGGCTCCGACGGTCAACCTAGGGTCCCAAAAAACTAAACCCAAATCAGAGGCGTCTCTTTAACGAGAGCAGAGGATGAAGCTCAATGAAGACCAACAAAGACGGTCGGAATGTGCAGAGGCTATGTTGGATCTCCTACAGACAGATGAGAGCCCGGATCTGACACAGACAGCCGAAATCTCCGAACCGAAGCAGCGTGACTAATGGATAAAAGTATTACACTTGGGTAATGCTAGTGACTAGTCCAATTGTACTGGCTATATGTATTATATGTAATGAAATGGATTCTAATGTTATTGCACACCATGTTCTTATTATAACAATTGTTAAAAAATCTAATATTGTAAATAAACCACCATTTATAATTCTGTCTTCTCAATGGCATTTAATGTTTTCATTTATATTACACAACAGCCAGAACTCACAGAGACCAAACTAATAACTATAGTTAAAATGATAGATAGTTGGTGATGTCAACAGCCTCCACGGTCGGCAAATCTTCAAGTTCGACCGAAAACTCACTCATCTTCATGCGGAACGGGTCATGTCCAACATATCTGTTTACTAACTCCTTGTATCTATTTCTTGAAACTGGTTCTAAATTCATACAATACAGACTCTCCACAACGATTTCCTCCATAGACGTATTGTCCATGTTTACTTCCTGCCCTCCATCTGAAATCGCCCCGCCTTCGCGCGTCATCATAATCACGTGACTGAAACCCAGCTATTGAGTGAAGATAGCACGATTCACCATGGCAACGGCACATGACAAAAGCACGTGTTCATTTGTCGCCAATCGAATTGAAAGAACTATTACAAGCATACGGTGAATATGAGCACATATTTAGAAAAACAAATTCACTTGTTAATGCGCAAGTTTATATGTCAATCACTTTTATATTTATTTTGTTGAAACTGTGAAAATGGGAATTATATGTAACGCTCCCGCTCTCTCTCTCTCTCTCTGTCTCTCTCTCTCTCACTCTCTCTCACTCTCTCTCGCGCGCGCTCTCGTTCTCTTTCTCTCCCTCTCTCTCTCTTTCTCTCTCTCTCTCTCTCTCTCTCTCTCGCTCTCATGTAGGTGCAATCCTTCTGCAATAAAAAGATCTCGGCAGAAGCTGAATATGAAATACAAGAACATCTTTCAGGAAATTTTAAAGAAATAAAATGCTCTTGCTAGTAGGATGCCTGTTTGGGAAATGTTAAATATACGACTTAAACTGGCCTTAAAAGTTAAGATAAAACGTTCAATCGGGGCCTCACAATTCTCTCCCGACATAAATGTAACTCTCTGCGAATTAATGCAGCTTCCTCATCTATGGGTTCCTGAATAAACGGACATGACATTTTAACGTCTGTGTGACTAAATTGAGCGCGATTAGCAAGATGAAAAAATGGCGTATGCAATTTCAACACTGCTCGCGCTTCGAAAAGGGGGCGGAGATTGTAACAAACCCTAGGTTTGCGGAATAAAACCTGCTCCCGACCAGGTTAGGTTCACGGACTATGTTACTCTGGTTACTCACTCGGAGTATAAGATACCTCGATTTCTGAAATGGGCTTGACTTACCCTGCGGTCGCGGGTTTGACATACCTCGCTTTCTGAAACCAAAAACCCTGAGTATTCCATTTTCTGGGGTTGACTTACTCTGAGTTCCCACTTACCCTGCTTTCTGAAACGGGCCCCAGAACAGTCGAAGTCAGAAAGTATCAACTTGTTTCTTTTTGTGTGGTGTAAACAGAGTGTACTTCTCAACGGTGCTTGATATTCTTCACTTCACCCCTGCTCTCGTCAAGTTGACCAGGTTGAGTCTTAACAGGTGCTTGTAGATATTGGCATCACCCGCTGTAGCACCAACATTCTTTCATTCTCCACAGCACACAGTGGCGTATCACAGGTCAATAAGATGAATAGAAAATGAAGATCCACTGTTCCGACAGCTGCTCCTGCTGAAACTTTCAGTCTCTCATAAAAACATATTCACTTTAACATCCTTCTCAGCCACTGTATTTTTACATCCCCTGTTTTGACAGCAACTCACACTGATGAAATCTTATGGAATTACATAAAATTGATGTATATCAGCCTCATATAAAAAGTTATGTTCACTTAATTGATATGTTCAAGTTTCAAGATTCATGCTCGTAAAACAGAGCTGTCTTTTATATATGTAAATGTTTCAGATTTTGGTTAAAAGTTTTCAACTTAAATATTTCTACTGAACTTCATTTTGGTTTAAAAGGATGAAACATGTCCCTCACTTAAGTATCCCAGTGAATCATTTTTACTACTCCCTAAAGCTGTGACTGTATTCATGAAGTCCAATATGGAATCTGTGAGTGCTTATGTTTCCATTAAACAGTAACACATTTATTCTGCTGGTGCGACTGTGTTTCATACTTCTGCAATGTTCAGTGATTTGTCTTCTAAATGCATCTGTTGATTTTCACAGTGACTTACTTTTGTTGACATCTGTTCATATCTGCTTTATCTTGCATAATAAAAACCACTCGAGGTTTCAAGCGCTCAGTTCCCTATCAAAAGCTACGCTCGATGCTGCGTTTCAAACGCTGTGAGAGAACAGTGTTTGTTGGACCGAACCAAGTGCGAACTCGGTGATGCGCTCGGCATCCGGTTCTCCGTGCTTGGCATTCTTTCTTAAAAAAAAAGAACAGAGCCGCCTCTCTCTCGTACTGGGGATCGCGGTTTGATATAGCGAAGGCACTGGAGACGGATGCTGTTTCTCCTGTGCGCTCGCCAAGCTGCGACATCCTCATGTCGGCTGCCGAAGCGTGTCCTGGCACTTCTTCGGACCGGGCAGAGGACGAAACATCCCTTTAACTCGGCAGGGCTGGAGAGCGCCGCTTCGGGGCGTTCCTCTCACGACGCAAAAGCGCTTAACAAGCTTCTCGAGGCGGTGACAAATGCGGTCGACCTTCTCAAGCTGGAACAAGAATCAACCTGTCAGGTGGCCGAGGGAGGAGCCCAAAAGTTGGGCCCTCGCCTTTTCGTGGATCTCCACGTCGAGTTATCTCGGTCTTGGCAGAGACCTCATTCTTCCCATATGTTTGTACCATCAACGTCAATTTCTTCAAAAATCATTAGCGCGAGACCTCGGGGTCTGATGCCCGGTTGGAGGAGACTCTTGCGAGCTATCTCTTTCCTGGGACATCGTTGTCACTTAAAATGCCCTCTCTCCCCACCAAGCCTTGCAGACTTACATCTGCACTTTTGGGAAGGCTTTTCAGACAGCAGGTCAGGCTGGTGGTGCCCTGCACACCATGGCAGTTCTGCAGGCGTACCAGGTTGACCTGCTGGATGTTGTGAGCACAGGCGGGGTGATTGATGAGACGCCGTTTTCAGAGCTACGCCGAGCCACAGACTTGTCTCTCCGTGCTACCAAGCCGAAGGCCCGTGCCATTGGCCGTTCAATGGCTGCACTGGTCACCACGCAGAGACACTTACAGCTGAATCTCACGGGCATCAAGGACAGGGACCGGCCATTTCTCCTTGATGCCCCAATCTAGCTTTCCGGACTGTTTGGTGATGCGGTCAATACCGTAGTCACCAGACTCCCTGAAGCGAGGCACCACGAGGAGGCGTTCGTGAGATATCTTCCCCGCCATGCTCAAGCGTCTGTAGTGTCTCTCAACCACTCCGGACCAGTTCCCCAGTCCTGCCCAGGCACACAGTCCCGGGTGGGTCCAGTCTACCTGAGGTGTGAGGTCCTCAGGGAGAGTGTGGAGAGTCATGCCCCCCCTTGCAGAGGCAGGGGAGATGCCCACCGTGGCCCTCGGGCCGCCTCGGGAGGGCCAGACCTGAGGCACTTCATCTCTTCTAAGAAGAGATCCTGAGACATGTGTGCCCGGGACTGTGGGGGTGTGCCCTCCAGAGGAGGGGTGCATAAAATTCAAATAGAAATTAGAGGCTTCCCTTCGGCACCCTCACAGGGCCACTTTGCAATCTCCCCCGCCAACAGCGTTTCGGGGATTAGCGGGCTCAAAAAGACTGCTAGATGTTTGGTTGTCTCCTGCCATATCTCAGGAAGCCAGACGTCTGTCATCCCCCCAACGAGACGAAATGCTAAAATTGATACTCCTTTCGGAGAAGCTGGCAGCTTGGGAACTACCGGTAGGTATCTCTCCATGGGTAAAAAGAACCGTAAACCAGGGCTACTGGATTGAATTTCCATATCGCCCTCTGCGAACGCCGTGGTATTCACATCCTTGAAATGACCATTATTATGACAAAAGTTTATTCAGAGGAAACACAACCCTTTCCACTATTTTCCCACAAATCAGCTCAAATGGCTTTAATTATCAACCTGCAAACATCACGTCACACTTCATTCCGTCAGTTCACTCTTCTGTCAGGTGTCACATCATCTGCTGAGATGCAGAAGATGTAGAAGCTATTTTAAGTGTTCAAGCTGGAGAGAACCGAGGCTTCACAGCTAAAGTGTTCACAGCTGCTCTTAAAACCATTGTGCAAATACATTCAACAACCAGTGTTCTTTACTTTAAACACTGCCTCTAGATCTCCACACACCATCTTATGTACAAGCTGTCAAATCACAGCATACATGCACTGTCATGGAGTACAAGAAGAATGTCTCATGGACTGAAACACTAATGTTAGTAACTGCATTACTGTTACGTGCTTAATGAACTCATGGCTGATAGATTGATAGAAAGCAGAAAATAATGATGGCAGTCATGGCATGTAAAAGAAAATTGCATCAACTAAAATTAAACTCAGCAAAAAAAGAAAGGGACGCCTTTTTCAGGACTGTGTATTTCAACAATAATGTTGTAAAAATCCAAACTTTACAGATCTTCAATGTAAAGGGTTTAAACAATGTTTTCCATGCATGTTCAATTAACCATAATCAATTAATTTACATGCACCTGTGGAATGGTCGTTAAGACCTTAACAGCTTACAGAGAGTAGGCATTTAAGGTCAACGTTTTAAAAACGCAGGACACTAAAGAGACTTGTCTACCGACTGTGAAAAACACCCAAAGAAAGATGCCCAGGGTCCCTGCTCATCTGCGTGAACGTGCATTAGGCATGCAGCAGGGAGGCATGAGGACTGCTGATCCGAATATCCGAATATCACACCTTCGTGACAGGTACAGGATGGCCACAACAACTGCCCGAGTCACACCAGGAACACACAATCCCTCCATCAGTGCTCAGACTGTCCGCAATAGGCTGAGAGAGGCTGGACTGAGGGCTTGTAGGCCTGTTGTAAGGCAGGTCCTTACCAGACATCACCAGCAACAACGCCGCCTATGGGCACAAACCCACCTTCGCTGGACCAGACAGGAGTGGCAAAAAGTGCTCTTCACTGATGAGTCACGGTTTTGTCTCACCAGGGGTGATGGACGGATTCGTGTTTATCGTCCAAGGAATGAGCGTTACACCGAGGCCTGTACCCTGGAGCGGGATCGATTTGGAGGTGGGGGGTCCGTCATGGTCTGGGGCGGTATATCACATCACCATCGGACTGAGCTTGTTGTCATTGCAGGCAATCTCAATGCCTTGCGGTACAGGGAAGACATCCTCCTCCCTCATGTGGTACCCTTTATGCATGCTCATCCGGACATGATCCTCCAGCAGGACAATGCCACCAGCCATACTGCTCGTTCTGTGCGTGAGTTTCTGCATGACAGCAATGTCAGTGTTCTGCCATGGCTAGCGAAGAGCCCGGATCTCAATCTCATTGAGCACGTCTGGGACCTGTTGGATCGCAGGGTGAGGGCTAGAGCCATTCCCCACAGAAATGTCCAGGAACTTGCAAGTGCCTTGATGGAAGAGTGGGGTAACATCTCACAGCAAGAACTGACAAATCTGGTCCAGTCCATGAGGAGGAGATGCACTGCAGTACTTCAAGCAGCTGGTGGCCACACCAGATACTGACTGGTACTTTTGATTTTGAGCCTACCTTCATTCAGGGACACATTATTCTATTTCTGTTAGTCACATGTCTGTGAAACATTTTTAGTTTATGTCTTATGGTGTTGACTCTTTTAGTGTTCATACAAATATTTACACATATTAAGTTTACTGAAAGTAAAAACAGTTGAAAGTCAGAGGACGTTTCTTTTTTTGCTGAGTTTAGATTGGTTGTATCATCTAATTTTAATGGACCAACTCTATAAATGCACATTGAGTTTTTAGGCAGTCAGTTTTGTTCATTTATTAATGTCAGAGCATTATTTCAATAGCAAGAACCTTGAATCCTTCTGAGTAGCTATTACTGCATATGCTTGACCAATATGTCAGAACAGGTGGAGGACAACATGTTAGAATAATAATCTGACTTCAGTTAAATGTGACGTCATTTCATTGATAAACATATTGATTGCATTGATTACGCGTCTAATTGTGACTGTTTTGTATGTTGTGCTTTATTATATAATAAATACATTGGTTACCTCATTTGCTCAGAATGCCTACTAAATGTAATGTGTTAATTTATGAATCCTGCCAACTGAAAATCAAATTCCAATAAATCATGTCATGATGATGGTAAGCGATGGAAGTATCGCCTGTTGGCAGTAAATTAATACTCCTATCGGCTGCTTCTGTGGCAAGAGCTCAATATGGTTGCATGGGTTGGAGGATCAGTTGTCTCCACAGATTGACCTAATTTTGCCAAATATGACATAACCCTACAATCTAGTTGATATAATATTGTTAATGCAGGATCAGGATTAGGGTCATGTTATGGTTATGGTTGGGTTAGGGGTTTGTATGTAGTTTCATTATAGTAGAAAGTGGTTATGGAAATGGTAATCACTGTCTTGTTTTTGATAGAAATATATTTTGATGACCATCAATGTTGATTCTTCTTTCCTGGCCGTCAAAAGGCATCTAAACAGCTGAGAGTTCTTGATACATTTCAATAAAAAATATCACCAATAAAAAAGCTCTCGTGACAAATGGACCAACACACCACACCGGTGTGGCCGACAGTTTGATTTAGGCTTAACTCCAGCGAAACATCTCCAGAATGGCTCTTAAGTGTGTTGTGTCCTCTGTGAAGCTTGTGTTTGCAGCCCAGGTTTAGCACTCAAACTCTGCTGTATAAACTGGGGCCTGGGGTATTTTCAGAGGCTGAGAGAGTGCCTGAGAGAGCAGGTTTCTTTGACAGTGTTGTCAACTAAAGATGGTAAACCACACAGCGGGCATGAAGTGCTTTTCACAAAAACCTAAACAATGACTCCAAAGACAAGAAGGCTTCTAGGGACATCCAAAAGCACAAAGGAGGTGGCAAAATGAACAGTTTTCTCTGTAAGTTCCCATGTGGCTGTTAATGATGTGATGATGGCACACATTTTCAGTGTCAAATGTGAAATGTAAATAACCAGTCTGTCAATCTGTCAGGATTTGCTTCATGGTCTAGATTTCCTTCTTAATTTGGTTCATTATTGCCACTTGCTTACTTCCTTGTGTTTAGTGGGTTCTGAATGAGCTTTCCTTAGATAATCTCTGGTCACACCTGTGTTGATTCAATTCAAGTTTATTTATATAGCGCTTTTCACAATGTGTATTGTTTCAAAGCAGCTTTTCAGGGCAAACAGGAAAAACAGAAAAGATAAAACACAGTACAGGGCATTGTATTTATACAACGAGTAAGATCATTCTAATAAATAATATATAATTTCTAAATAAATAAATAAATGCGGTCTCTCGGTGAGCAGGCCAACACTGCCCTGCTGTGGCGAGGAACCCAAACTCCAATGATTGATTAATGGAGAAAAAAACCTCGGGAGAGACCAGGCTCAACCGGGAGGGCCAGATCCCCTCTGATGTGTCATAGCTGCACTCAAACTGCTGACAGTACCTGGTCACTTCTTTTATGTTCTACCTGTGGTTTTCGCTTCCTGAGTCACTTTCTTGGGTAATATATCAAAGTTTTGCTTTTAACTAGTTGTGGGCATAGATTACTTTTTTTAATCTAGATTAATCTTGGAATTAATATAGATTAATCTAGATTAAAATGGCTCATTTGAATTCTGCCGAAGGCATTCAGAATATGTGTGCTACCCAAATAACGACTAAAAGTGAGTCTTTGAGAACGGGTTTCTCAAGCCAGGTGGCGCATTAGACCAGGGGCTCATCTCCTGTTTCCAAAATGCATCACAAACTGCTTGAGAAAGCTGTTCTACTATGATCATTTGTGATGAAAATTAAATGATGTTCAATAAGATGTACTTGTGTTTACTTCCGCATTAGCTAAGGGATGCTTTGCGTTTAGGTGGTACTTGAGACTGGAAGAGCTCCTACAGTACATTTACATTTACATTTGTCATTTAGCAGAAGCTTTTATCCAAAGCGACTTACAAAGAGTTAGGGAGCAACAAGCGATATGTCATACAGGAGCCATAGGGTTTCAACTAAAGCTAGACCACTACCTGTTGAGAGAGTTTTTTTTTTTTTAACCAACTGTATGTAAACCAATTCCGTACAGTAAACCAATTTAACCTAACCTCCAATCAAAACATTGAATGTATTCACAACTGGCCTGAACTCCATATACTTTATCTGTCTATTACGTAAACTCAGATAGCACCTGCGCTCCACGTACAAAAACTACACAACATCTGATGTGCCACGGTGAGCATAACAATCTGCTTTACCTGCTCTGGATCTGATCTCTGCAGTTAGATGGAGAGCTTCTCTACCAGGTCAATGACATTTGTTTAACATTTACATTTAAATTTAGTCATTTCGCAGACGCTTTTATCCAAAGCAACTTACATAGAGTTAGGGAGCAACAAGCGATATGTCATACAGGAGCCATAATACATTAGGTGCCGATACAAAGTTACTAGTTTCAACAAAAGCTAGACCACTACCTGTTGAGAGAAAGGGTTATTGAGATTTTTTTTTGTATTAATTTATTTGTCTGTCAGATATTCACAGAAGAGTTGAGTTTTGAGTAGTTTTTTGAATGTTGTGAGAGATGTGGTTGACCGGACAGAGTTAGGAAGAATGTTCCACCAGGAAGGAGTTGTGAAACGGAATGAGCGGGAAAGCGATTTACTGTCCTTATGAGAAGGCAATACAAGACGCCGCTGGTTTGCTGAACGCAGGGATCTTGATGGGGTGTAGGGTTGCAGGAGGGTGTAAAAGTAACCCGGTGCAGATCCAGTGATAGCCCAAGTAGTTCAGTCTTGGCAGGGTTCAGCTGGAGGTGATGCCCTTTCATCCAAGCTGAGATGTCCTCAAGGCAAGCTGTAATGCGAGCTCCTACAGTGGTATCGTCTGGTCGAAACGAGATGTAGATCTGGGTGTCATCAGCATAACAGTGATACGAGAAGCCATGAGCCTGTATGATGAGTCCCAAGGATGTCATGTTTTATTGAGTTCACTGCTTTCCCAAAGTCACATTTTCTATGCTAAAGTACTGGACAATTTTCTCTTTAGATGAACTTGAATAATTGAAGAGTTTGATTCCAAAATGAGATTTTTTTTAGCATGTTTACATGTTATTTTTGTAAGTTAGCTGTAATTTTTTAAGCTATTATGGCTTACATCAAAAACAAACCAACTGCAGTTTAATTGATATTAATTGGAATGAACAATAAAAAACATGATTTGATGGAGTTATATATTTTTTGGAACCAAACTCTTCACATACACTTCACAGGTCCTTGAGCTTTTAACGGTAACACCAATGGGGAACGCACATGCAACGTTCCAAATCTATTTCATGAATTGTTTTACACTTGAATAGTCGTAATTAATAATCTATGGTGCACACATACACCAGGAGAGAAGTGAGAGAGAGTTTGGTTTCTCCTTGTAGAGGAGAGAGGTGAAAGGTTATCACGGCGTATGGTGTTTACAGCAGTCGCTGGTGATATATGACCACGCTGGGTAATTAACAAATGATGCTCAGGCTAACAAAGAGCGCACGTGACGGTGGATGTATGGCCTTCAGAAGACCCCACAGCGAAAACCACCAGAGGAGGCGCTTTAATGTGCTGTGATGAATGGACTAACTCCTGCACCGCGCAGGTGAACACGCACACACACACACAGAGCAGTAGTTTTTCATCTCGCATTGCAAGTGGCACAGCTGCAAGGTGAAAGATGGCAAAGCAGAGGGCAATTATCCTTCAGACAAAGCGCTTCCAATGCAGGAGGTCTGACGATTAGTCCCACAGACGTCCAGCTCCCGCTGGAATATGCACAACTGATGTCCTGTTTTCTCTCTCCTTCCTTTTGATGAATCCCTGAAGTCATTTCATCAGCAGCTAAGCATGTCGCTATGTGGTGATTTAAAAACATTACTGCGCTGGATACATTGATGTTATAGAATCACTCCCTCGACAAAAACTGAGTGAACGAGAGAGCTGATTTGCTTTGAAGTCAAGTATTGCAAAGAATTTCATATATGAATACAAATGATCATTTATTGCTTTCACATTTTTTGTGGCAAATGCCAAATCCAACACTCAACGCATGAAAGGATTTTGATCTTTGCCAAGTTTCAAGATTTTCAAAAGAAAATGTTGTGCTAATTTCCCCAAGGTCTATTTTTAATCAGACTATACTATCATTTTCCATTTCTGCTTAATGAATCATACCGGTTATAGTCATATTACAAATGGCACAGCTTTGCAGGCTATTAGTTTGTTTCTTTAGGGGTCTAATGGAAGACATGCTTCATTTAGGAGCTGGTCATGTCCTGAAGCAATACAAAATGGATTGCATTATTTCCAACAGCTGCCTTTTCCAGTCATCTTTTCAGAAGTGTTGTAATAGGAGTTATTATTCCCCAGGAGACCCTTTACACTTCACTGTAATGCCGTCCCTGTCTTGGGGGGCAGTTCATGTTTGGGAGACTTTCAATTCTGTTTAATTATAACATACATTTCCTTCTTTCTCAGGTATATTTTGTATGTTGTCACGTTAACTTGATTTTATTCTTTTGTTCATTTCAAGACTGTGAATCTTCATAAACAAGCAGATTTTCTAGTAGTTTTTATTAAATATGAAAAATTTCTGTATGTTTTGGACATATTCAAGACCTTTTGTTTGATTGAGATGCTGTACCTCAAGATATTAGCCAATCAATCCAGCAGAAATGATTCCTAACCCTGACATTCATTCTGTGATGAAAGGTGCGTGTTCTGAAGCAAGCTGCACTAGTAATATTAGCATCATGATCACGCATCAAAACCGCACATCAGGACAAACATCTTTTGACTGTGTGATGTCTCTTTTTGTTCTTTAATTGAATATATTCTGTGGTTTCTGATGCATTATCTGTTGCAGTTGTGTTCATGGTAACTTCATTTCTCTTGACTCTGGAGGTCCAGTGGCCTCTAGACGCCTCTCATGTTAGTATGTTAGCATCGTGACATGTTTTTGTGGGCGGAGCTTCTGTGGAGGCAGAAAGAAATCCCTGACCGCATTACTACCCTGTAGAAAAAAACAGCATATGCTGGTTTGGTATGTTTTGATGCTTTTGATGAAAAATAACCTTGTTCCCCAGTTTCTGATTCGGCCATTCATGAGATATTTTACCCAAATTATAATGCACACCAACAAAAGACTGTAGTTATTAATCTGAAGTGTTAGGAAGTGAAACATGGGCATTTTTGATGTTCAGTCGACTCATTTTATTGTGTTTAAATACAGCTGCCGTCAGTGTTTTTGTTGGTCAATAGCAGGGGATGTGTTCAAATATCAAACTGGAGTCTGTTATCTGTCCCTTGTGCCACTTAGCAACACAACAAGATGATATTTTAAACTCCTTCTGTTGTCGTATCTCTGAAGGTTTGTATTGTTTTTTGCCTCATTGTGCCTCCAGCTAGTGCCGTGACGTAAGCGTGACGTCAGCCGTAAAGAGGTGTCTATAACACCTACTGTATGTGGTCACTGGAGCAGCGTGACTTTCTTTTAAAACCTGTGTGAAAATAGGCTTGTTTTCCTCTGTTGAGTGAAGTTCCTCAGTAGCTCCCACACTTCAATCATTAAAGCTCTGGGTTGCAAACGAAAAACAAGAAAAAATTCCATCGGCATGGGTGCATTTTCACATTGCGAGGCTCTGAGCAGGAAGAATATGCATTTTTATGGCTAATGAAGTCTGACAAAACCATAATTCATCTTGTCTACATAATTCAGCCACAGCGAATAACCCAACTCCACTTGTATAAGACATCATCAAAGCGGGTGTGGTGGTAATAAACTTCATTCTGCTATCTTGTTTTTGGATCAAAACGGCCACTCACAGACTTGAATGGGAATAGATTGCTGTCTGATTGCTTAAATAAAACATGAAGGATCTAATGAACATATTCAGACTGTGGCATATAACTCCAATGCATGGCAGCGAGCATTGATTAAACCTCTCTTGTTTGGCATTTGGATAATGAACAAACACTGGAGAGAAATGGCGACTATTAACCTTTTCCCCGTTTCCCCCCATTGCTATTGAAATAGTGCTGTTTTGAAAATCACTGAATTAGGACAAAACGACTACACATATGAATATATATTTCACCTTTTCCCATTCTTTAGAGCTGTACTATACAAATCTTATAGCAGCAGACTGACTACCTCTCTTTACCATTTTAGTCATTTGTTCTCTGTTGAAAGTACTACTCACCACCATATGTTGTGTTTTGAACCATGAAACATGTAGACTACCTTTGTTTATCTGCTAAGACCTAGTTGAAGTGTATGGGGATCAACAGACATGGCTATAACAGTTCACCTGCTGTATGATACTGATTTCTCAATCCAAGGTCATGGACTCTTCACAGTAGACATCTAAACAATTTGAAAGGTGGCTTTTTGTAATCCTGGCTCATCTCAACATTAGCTGCATTAACATGGACTACTGTGTTCCCACCTAATCGGTTTAAAAGTCCTATTTGAAAGAAAATCCTCAATGTAAACATCTCAGACGGAATAAAAATGGTCAATTCCATTCAAATTGTATTCAGTTGTGTGGTGGTTTATACCGTTTTCCATCCCCTTGATTGGATTGCAAACTGACCCATGACTTTCTGCATTTGTGCAGTGACATAGAAATGAAATAATGGCAAAGCGCGTCATGAGGTGCTGTTGCAGGAGATGACTGTCATGTCCATATCTACGGTTGTATCCTTGTTTTGGGCAGCATTCTTTCAGCTTGATAAATATAAGCAGCACAGCAAAGATCATGTATTCACGTGTATGTGGCACTGCGCAGACAGACTGGCGTGTGACATCAAGATCCCTCTGGAGTCAAATATTTGATATGTTTTTGAATCGCTCTCGCAGTGTTGTGGTGTCATACACGGGGGCGTCAATGTGTTTGTTGTCCCGCCTGCTACACTGGAATGGAGTTACTCCTTCTGTCACGTACTGTGTATATACCTTTCTATGTGTTTTTCTTTTGTTTTTCTTCCTGTAAAGCTGCTCTGAACCAATGAAACATTGTTCAACCAAAATGATTGGTGAAGGCAGGTATATTTACTGAGCCTGGCTTGAGTGTTTCTCGTAATTGTCTTTTAGGCAATAAAGATTTGTGATCCCTCAACATTTCATGTGTTAACTCAAGAGACATTTTTAACAAACCAGAAAGAATTGATAATAAAGTGCTATCTAAAGCAGTTCTGTAGAACTATACAGCGGTGGAGCAGTGATTGCATTTATCAGCCATAATAATAGGGCGGCCAGAAGAAGCATCTCAAAGTGGTACATGTGAAAGGTGGGTGCAGTCTCTCAGACAGTAGACTGGACATAATGAGACCGGGCTTTGAAAAGAGAACAATGAGGAGGAATATAGGCGCTCTGACAGCTCAAAGCCAAGCAGGTGGCAGAACGGTGTGCTGTGTTCACTCCATTACACACCACACAGACTCAAGCATCATCATTTGAAACAGGTCTTTATGGTCAGGTCCTGGACTGCAGAAATAACACGGCTGTGTTGAAACGCATCGCTTTGGTTCAGTGAAGATTTCATAGGATATTCCTCATGTTCATTGGCTCAGAGGAGCCTTGCTCGAGATCAAGATTACCGACAAGAGAATGTCTGTCAGTTTTACTTGAATCAATGTTTAATCATAATTGGAAGCTGTGAAAGGAGAATGCTATTCAGCTCCAACTATTCTTGGTGCCAAAGATTCAAGATTTGCAGTACAAAGCCTGAATATTATGCACAGAATGACCATTTTCTGTAAGCATACAGTGCGCTCACTACATGTATGATCTACATTTTTACATGTAGAGCACTGAGTGCAAAGACACACAATGTTAACCACATTTCATGTGTGACAAATTAACTGCATCATACATATTTGCAATGGTCTCTTCTGTTTGACTGTAAAACCTTTTCCTACAAAAATGAATTTAAATGGTTTAATTTTCAAAACAGTATCTTAATGCCACTCACTAAACAAAGAATTCTGCATGAGAGGGTGACAAACAAGATTTTGTACAAACATCCAAATGTGTCAAATGTCTCAGAGTAAAATGCAGACTGGCAAACCAATAAGGGGACTCAAATAACAACATGTTGTTATTTTGAACAACATTACCCATGAGGCTTTGGGGTGTTACATGATATACTGTATCAAAATGTGTATAAGGAATGAATGTGTTGTTGACATAAGACTGTGGCTGTCAATAAAGTCTCAATAATGACAGACATTGATTAATCTTCTAAACATGAAAGACAGAAAAACCACAGACACTTAACACGATGTAAACACCTCCAGAAGCACATCTTGTTTTATGTTTTTCCTTTTATTAATACATGTTTAGACGTTTTTCTGGACCAGCATTTTTAATATCAGCCGATGTTATCTATATGGATAAACAGACAAAAGGTCAATATGACAATAAACCTGCCTGAGTGCATTGTACAAACAAAGAACATAAAGGCAATTCCCATTAGCTGTGTAAAGTGTGTCTGTGTTCACTCTTCTATTTACTGGGTGACAGGAGCAGAATCCACTCAGTGCTGGACTGTGATTCATCCTTTCTGACATCACATCCTGTGACCCCAAAGTCATGGGCAAGAGCACAGATCCAGACCAAACGCTCATTATTAGGCAAACACCAACAAGGGGTTGGCAAAAAAAAAACCTGGATGATTAGAAACACAGTATAACATGTCTCTCTTTCTGTCCACACAGAATGCAACAGGGCTGTGACCAGTACTAGATTGCGGCCTTTAGAATAATATTGTTTTCTCATGTGAGTGAGATATTTGCCACATTATTTCATTTGTACTATCATATTAAAAGTCAATGTAAGGAACATACCTGCAAACAGGCCGCTTTTCGCAAAAATTCACCAACTTTATTGTCCATTCTGTTTATCACAGAGCAGAAATGTGTCTTTGACACTGGTGGCATGATTCAATACATTGACATAAACATAAAACAAAACACATAACATAACAAAATATTACACATATCACACAAAAGTCTCAAATTCCGCAAACACATAATTACTAAAATCTTAAAAATGAAAAAAGCCTTAAAAATTAATTCAATTTGAAAAGATTACTGCCATCGGGACAAATGATGTTTTATATACATACATATACATATACAGTGAGGAAAATAAGTATTTGAACACCCTGCTATTTTGCATGTTCTCCCACTTAGAAATCATGGAGGGGTCTGAAATTGTCATCGTAGGTGCATGTCTACTGTGAGAGACATAATCTAAAAAAAATCCAGAAATCACAATTTATGATTTTTAAACTATTTATTTGTATGATACAGCTGCAAATAAGTATTTGAACACCTGAGAAAATCAATGTTAATATTTGGTACAGTAACCTTTGTTTGCAATTACAGAGGTCAAACGTTTCCTGTAGTTTTTCACCAGGTTTGCACACACTGCAGGAGGGATTTTGGCCCACTCCTCCACACAGATCTTCTCTAGATCAGTCAGGTTTCTAGCCTGTCGCTGAGAAACACGGAGTTTGAGCTCCATCCAAAGATTCTCTATTGGGTTTAGGTCTGGAGACTGGCTAGGCCACGCCAGAACCTTGATATGCTTCTTACAGAGCCACTTCTTGGTTATCCTGGCTGTGTGCTTCGAGTCATTGTCATGTTGGAAGACCCAGCCTCGACCCATCTTCAATGCTCTAACTGAGGGAAGGAGGTTGTTCCCCAAAATCTCGCAATTCATGGTCCCGGTCATCCTCTCCTTAATACAGTGCAGTCGCCCTGTCCCATGTGCAGAAAAACACCCCCAAAGCATGATGCTACCACCCCCATGCTTCACAGTAGGGATGGTGTTCTTGGGATGGTACTCATCATTCTTCTTCCTCCAAACACGTTTAGTGGAATTATGACCAAAAAGTTCTATTTTGGTCTCATCTGACCACATGACTTTCTCCCATGACCCCTCTGGATCATCCAAATGGTCATTGGCAAACTTAAGACGGGCCTGGACATGTGCTGGTTTAAGCAGGGGAACCTTCCGTGCCATGCATGATTTCAAACCATGACGTCTTAGTGTATTACCAACAGTAACCTTGGAAACGGTGGTCCCAGCTCTTTTCAGGTCATTGACCAGCTCCTCCCGTGTAGTTCTGGGCTGATTTCTCACCTTTCTTAGGATCATTGAGACCCCACGAGGTGAGATCTTGCATGGAGCCCCAGTCCGAGGGAGATTGACAGTCATGTTTAGCTTCTTCCATTTTCTAATGATTGCTCCAACAGTGGACCTTTTTTCACCAAGCTGCTTGGCAATTTCCCCGTAGCCCTTTCCAGCCTTGTGGAGGTGGACAATTTTGTCTCTAGTGTCTTTAGACAGCTCTTTGGTCTTGGCCATGTTAGTAGTTGGATTCTTACTGATTGTATGGGGTGGACAGCTGTCTTTATGCAGCTAACGACCTCAAACAGATGCATCTAATTTAGGATAATAAATGGAGTGGAGGTGGACATTTTAAAGGCAGACTAACAGGTCTTTGAGGGTCAGAATTCTAGCTGAAAGACAGGTGTTCAAATACTTTTTGCAGCTGTATCATACAAATAAATAGTTAAAAAATCATACATTGTGATTTCTGGATTTTTTTTAGATTATGTCTCTCGCAGTAGACATGCACCTACGATGACAATTTCAGACCACTCCATGATTTCTAAGTGGGAGATCATGCAAAATAGCAGGGTTTTCAAATACTTATTTTCCTCACTGTAAGTTAAACGGGTGAGTTATAAAAAAATTCAGGGGCCTCACAGTTGTCACAAAAGCTACAGTATATAGAGTAAAGTATTTTTTTGTAGCAGGCTGTAAACATGCTTGCTTTTTTTCTGCTGTAAAGTTGTCCATTTGAACAATGGGGCTCAATGACATTCTGCTCTTGTGAAGCCAGTCTCAGAGGCTAGTCTATGAATTACAGATAAAGTCACTTTCGAGTCGGCTTCACGAGAGATATCGGATGGTTTGACCCAGATCTGGGGTCCTTCATGATTTGTAAAATGTAAGTCCTCGTGTGCCATATTTTGAACATTCAATGCACAGACATACACAAAATCATAGCACCAGGTGCTGATGCGGCAGGAAAAACTCATTCTAAACGTCATGTTTGCGTCTGTTAAAAGCGTTGCTGAAAGGGACCAACACAAGTTTCGTCTTGGATGTAAAGAGTGCACAAGAATGCATGAATTCTGATAGGGAGGATTCCCCCAGACCCATCCCATCGCCCCCAACATCCCCCCTCAGCACAGACAGGGAAATGATAGATGTGTAGATAGGATGATATCCTGCAGGGAATTGTATTAAAAAGGTGTAGTCTTTCAGTCTCTTGAGACCCCAGCTTGTTACACCACTGTTTTTTCCACAAATAAATATTATAAATGTAACTGAAGATTATGCAGTCATGATCATGTCAAAGAATATTATTTGTTTTTCGGTCCTGATTGAAGCCATAGACTGCTTCCCTGAGGCTTCAGAAAGGAATTTTCATATTTGCAGGTAATCTAATATTACTAATCTGATATATTCAAATTAATATCAAGCAAAAGGAATTGATTCAATAAGGAAAATGAAGCTGAGTGATTACCATCTCTGAGTTGCTGTGGGATTTAATGTGCACCTTTCATCACCAGCACGGAAGAAAACAGGTCAGGATCTGCATCAGTCACATTTATGTGCATTACTTAAATGTGGTAAGAGAGATGAAAAGTGTCAAACTCACTGTATTGCATGCTGGGCCTAACTAAACACCAGTGATTATCCATCTAATGAGGAGCAGTGTAAACCTCACTCCCCGATCTCAAGAGATACTCTAAGACAGACACCCAACTCCCATGCTGGACCACCCCGGTTCGATGGGGCGAGTAGATCCGGTTACATATGTAACTACATCTTTGCACATAACAATCATCCAAAAGCAGCGCTGCTGATGAATGGTTCTTCTATCCATATGTGCTGTCTTTCCAAACATAAGTTGAGCCCACAATGAATAAATCAATTTAATGAAATTAGCAGGATGATGTGACGTTTGATCTTGGCTGTAGTAAGGGCCATATGAAGAACAGGCCCCTGGTCATGAGGGCACATATGGCAGTTCATAACACAGTGAGTGTTCTCCATTCTAATGTGTTTTAACGGTATAATAAAGATTTCAGCATCTACCTTCACTATTTCCTGTAGTGTCAGTGTCCTAATGTCCAAGAATGCACTGCGCTCCCATATATAAAAAACAATCAACCTAATAAAACATTTCAAATGATAACAAGTCCCTTCATTCTTTTGAAAGTAAATACCCGTATAGTTATTATTGAGTGTGTGCAGATACGAGCTGTCCATGATACAGAATAAAAGCGTTGATAATTACTAAAACTATCTCTCCGACCGGCAGTAAAAGTCAGCTGGATTGCTTGTCCCTGTGTATTTTATTTCAAGTGCTGTTTAGCAATGACCTTGGCAGCTCATTAGCCATGAACTGACAACAATTTTCAGCAAATGAGCAAAATAATAAGGGTAGAGTCTCAATTAATTGCAACCTGCTGCTAGTTGGACATGTCATGTGTACTCTCTCCCCTCCAGGTGGCCACTGCACATTGACAAGATGTCTCACATACACAAAAGCTCAAATACTACGGAAGAATGGACTCTATCTTCATTCCGGATGCTTTGCATTTGAAGAAATACTGTGTTTACGGCAAATATCAATAGGTTCTTAAGCTTGTGCCACTAAAATATGAAGTATTACTTTGAAGAGGAAGGTTAGTAAATACATCAACATCTTAAGTTTTCAACACCACAGTTCAAAGACAAGATTTTGAATGTTTTCACTTGACTCCAATGTTTATCAGTGTTTGATCTTCATCACATTTTATGAGGAAGATGGTATAAAAATGGAGCCTGTGAAATCAAAGGTTTGAACATGACAGAAAACAAGTAAAAAAATGATTCTATTTAGGCTTCCAGAATATTTAGTGTCGGCAGACTGCTGAAAAACACAGTAAAAGGTGTGTTTTGCATGCTGGAACTTGCACGTGATGCTGGTTTTGTCCTAAATAGGAGATGGTTCCCTCCAATATTCCCCAGAGAAGGTTGCTCTTTCCATCAAAGCCACAGCTGTCTCACACAACATGTGCAGAATGGCAAAACCACCCGACCCAGAAGTGGAAGTAGCAGAGGATGATGAAGCAACACTCAACAACAAGGACATCACCCAGTGTTCCACATGAGGAGTCAAATTATTCAAAGATGTTTTACTTATTAGAAATAACTGTAGAATATCCCGAAATAACCCAACTAACATAGCTTTATTAATTGATACATTTTATTAAGGTCAAAGAATATACCAGTGTAGACTTTCCAGATGTAATAAATGTCATGAAATAACTTGAACCATAACAGACACTGCAGTGCACAAATCAATGTGTATCATACCAAAAAATGAGCAACGTTTTATAATTCCTGCCTGCACTTACTGCACATCTGTGACCTGTTCAGCTCCTGTCTTTCTCTATCTAAGTGTAACCTCTCCTTCTCAAGAACCACTCTCTCCCTGAACATCTTCAGTTGATCTCTTTCTATCTCGAGTAACTCAGCGTGCAGCGGGACTTGAAGATTTAACTTTCTGTCTTTTCTTTACATAATCAGCTTAATGACATGTCTAGACATTTTTATAGTATTATTACACAAAGTCTAGAGAACAATTAATGCTTTACAAAAAACATTGAGGTGGCAATTGAGGAGGCTCTACGGATGATTCCTCAACCAGATCTGACATCTGTATGGTTGTTAGTTCACGCTGCTGCTCCACCTCAAGTCCTGTCTCATAAGCACAAGGGATGCCTGTGTCAATCAAAATATAGCTCCATAAATTTGCTATAAGCACTAATGTTTATTACCTTGAATTAAAACGATACATAACGACCTCTGTTTTTACTTTACCTTCATAGTGCACTTTCTCAATGACACCCAATATTCATGTTTCTGAAAGTGTTAGCGATGGAGCGTCACTTTTCCCCCTCTTGCTTTTCTTCATCTCCCTTGCCTGTTGGGCCGCCTTCTTTATGTTTCGCTTGCAAGGGTGGGAAACTTTTTCTTCACAGCCTCAGCTATACGTTTATGGCAGACACTGCTCACACATTGTGGGCAACTTTTGTCCACTTCCTGTCTTTGTCTTTGTGAGTGAGCGTATGTGAAAACGTAATGAACTGTACCGCCTTTACCTTTTCTACTGAACTTATTAAAGTTTCTATTTCCGCAACACCAAAATGAAAAGCTTGCCGTGTTTTTTTTCCAATTTGTTCAGAAAGCAGCAGCAGCTCGTGCAGTGTTGGTTGCTTGGTAACAGACCTGAAAGTGGATTGCCGAACTTGATGGTGCGATTTAAGATTTCCTAATTAGAGATGAGATGTGATATTGTGAGATAGGATAGAAATCCCAAATAAAGTTAAGATTTGCTTCTATAATATGAATTTGTGAAAAATACTAATTTAACGTATCATATCCTAAATGAAGATCTAAGATAAGAGACTTTCTGTAATATGCCCCCAGATGCCTTTTCGATTCTTTCGGTCTCACTTTTTGGTGGAGTTCCTCTACACATGTTGCTGTCCGGCTTTCGGGTGGCTATTTGGGGAGTACTCTGGGTTTGTGTCAAAATTCTGAGCTTGTAGCCCATTCCTCTGACAGCATGGCAAATAATATTTATTTTACCAGATTACATGTTAAAGCAAACTTGAGAGATGAAGTTGATTTAAAGGGGTGGTTCAACTGTGTTTCATGCGTTCTGACTTCTGTACAGTGTGAAATGTGCTGGCTTCTCATGCTTAACATGGTCAAGTTGTTGGACTCATGACTTATCACTATAAGTCATACTGACTCATGACTTACACTCCTCCAAGGTTCAATTCTTGTTCAGCCTGTATATGCTCCCACTGGGTCAAATAATGATAAAGAACCAAATTGCACATCCCAATTTTGCAGATGACACTCAAAATTACACAGCCTTATCGCCAAATGACTCAAGTTCCTTTGACTCTCTCTGCCAATGCATTGACGAAATTAACAGTTGGATGTGACAAAACGTTCTTCAGTTAAACAAGGAGAAAGGCTCAGTGGTTAGAGCATTGCGTTAACAACGCAAGGTTGTGGGTTTGAACACAGGGGATTGCACAATCCTAAGTATAAATGCATTGGACAATGCTATGTAAGTCGCTTTGGATAAAAGCGTCCACCAAATGTCTAAATTTAAATGTAATGTAAATGTTTGAGTAAACAACAGGATATTTGAGGTGCCTATTATTTGAACAGCGAACATTCAGTAGTCATGTTGAAGTGGTAAGTAAATCAGCATTCTACCATCTCAAAAACATTGCAAGAATTAAATGTTTTGTTTCCAGTCAAGACCATTAGACAGCTGCAGCTCATACAGAATGATGCTGCCAAGATTCTGACTAGAACCGAAAAATCTGAGCATATTACACCAGTCCTCAGGTAATACAATGGCTTCCTTTTAGTTTTAAGATTGATTTTAAAGTACTACTACTAGATTATAAATCACTAAACAGTCTAAGACTGAAATACATTTCAGTTAATGTAAACAGACCACTTAGATCACTAGGGTTCAATCTAAACAAGAGGAAGACGCTTTTATGCAACCTATAGCTTATATTAGCTTCCAGGAGAGACAGATGTGCTAAAACATTTAAATCCAGACTCAAAACACATCTGTTTAGCAGTGAATTTACTGAATGAAAACTGTGCTTTGTCCAAACTGACTGAACTGCATTACATGTATAATCATTTTATTCTAAACTATTTTAATGTACTTTAAATATTTTGTATATATTATATAGTTTTTATAGTTTTTAAATTCCTTGTTTTATGTTTTATGTTATGTTCGAAAGACTGTTCCAGGCACTAGGTAGGAAAAGGATCTACTCCCAGCAATTGATTTTGATACTCTAGGTATTACCAACTGTCCCGAGTCCAAACAGCGTAGTGAACGTGAGGGATTGTATAGTAATAGAATTTCAGTGACAGTATTAAAATCTTCTACGTTATTAGTCTTTAACTGTAAAAAGAAGAGCAATCACAAAAGACTGGCTCAGCTTGACCAATCAGAGCGTTTTTGAAGGAGGACTTCATAGAACCTGGTAGTCAACGGACTGTTTTTTTGAATCCAGATGACGGTGTAAAACAGCTGAATTTTGTCATATACTATATTATTATTTTTTAAATCGAAACATGAACACCAATTGTTTAGCACATCATAAAAATATAAAGCCTTTAAAAAATAGACAAAATATGACCCCTATAAAGATAACGTCTTGGTTACGTATGTAACCTCGGTTCCCTGATGGAGGGAACGAGACGTTGTGTCGAGAACGACAGATGGGACACAACGTCGAGAGACCGACAGAAAGGCAACGTCTTGGTTACGTATGTAACCTCGGTTCCCTGATGGAGGGAACGAGACGTTGTGTCCCATCTGTCGTTCTCGACACAACGTCGAGAGACCGACAGAAAGGGAACACAGTTTTTATTGTGTTCACTTTTCGAAAGCCAATATGTAAGTGCATGTGATGCTTGTTGAGTGTTCATTTCAAACCCAGTGTATTTCATCACTCACGTGAGATAAAAACACAGCCAAATACTGAAAGCTTCAGTGCTTCAAATACTAAAAGACTGCCAAGCTGTTTTTCCCTCTCCATAAACGGTGGGTGTTGCAGATGTGCATCATTTGAACAAATGCTGTGATCAAAGAGAAGTCCATGATGTCTGTCAGACCTTCACTATACACCAAAACTTTTACCTTCAAGATAGGAATGGACAGCAGTCATGACTGGGTCGGTAAGCCTTTGCTCTGCTCTAATACTTGCTGTTTCTGTGGCACTCTCAGACGCACTTTTGTGTAGATGCTTGAAGGGCTTCTGTTGTAGAGGAGCTTTAAAACATCTGCCCAGCCTGACCGAGGGGAAATAATCAACTGTATCCTCTCGAAAACAAATGCGTCACTCCGATGTAACTCATTTGTAAAATATTTTTGATTGGAGTGCATGTTTATCTGAAAGGGCAGATGAATTCCTGGAGTGTTTGATAATCAGTGGCATTTTGGAGGACTTTATAAAATCTTAAAAAACTAAAATAAGACTTTTGAACTCAAATTAATCAAATTAGCTCTGCAGCATACTTGAATTAAAGTTATATTAACCTGACAAAAACTATAGATGGATTAAAAGGTTTGTGAATGCTGATTTGTTGGCTTCAAGCACTTGGCTTAGAAAAAGAGTGATAAATTCTGAGGTTATAATAATAAGTAGAGAAAGTTTTCCGTCAGCATCGTGCATTAGCATAAAGCAGTGGCTGGACTGTTGCATACAACACGAAGACCAAACCAGTCATAAGATGCACGGGTTTAGTTGCAGAAATATCCACAAATCGTTGGATGGGTCAAACTGATTGAAGTTTCTTTTATCCTTAGGATTTATAGTAAAGATCATGTTCCATGAAGATATTTTGTAAATGTCTTACAGTTAATATATAAAACATTTATATTTGTCAGTGGATGTAGCAAATTGAAAATAAAAATGGTCGGAAAGACGCCTAGTAACTTCACTCGCTGCTGACCTCTCTTTACGAATGACCAACTCAAGTTTGGGATATATGTAAAACTCAGAATTTCTGCTTTTGGGTTCATCTCCACAATGTCATTACAGCGGTAAGCCAAAAGATAACATTAAAACAAACCTGTTACTTCTTAGCAACGGCCTGTCATAGTGTCTCTGATGGACACCTTTAAAGATCATTTTCTCAAGATTTAGATTTTATGCACACTCAGATTCCTTAAATAGTCTTAAATAGTTGTATCTCGGCCAAACATCGACAGAAAGCTTAATTCATTCAGGTTTCAGATGATGTATAAATCTCATTTTTTTTATTGACCCATATGACTGGTTTTGTTGTCGAGGGTCATACTATATGCCCTGCAAATGTTGTATATAGGAAAGCAGAACTCTGAATGCAGAAATGAAGAGTTCACTTGCAAGAATATCATCTATTTTTACAAAATGCATTCCAAAAGAACATCAATCAAACTAAAGTTGGGTTGTTTTGATTAATAACTGACACAATAAGACATGATGACATAATAAATGATATTTTTTGAAAACAATGAAATAAAGAGTTTTGTTTTTCAAATGATCTCTTTAAATATTAACTAGTGCAAAAATAAAAAATAAAGAAATGACCTTTGTGTGTGTGTGTGTTTGCGTGTGATTGTGCTTGTGTGTGCAGGTGTGCGTGTGGGTTGGGTTTCTGATGCTATTATAATCAAGCCTGATTTTTGGCACTAAGTTACCCTGGTAACCAGACTCATGTGAGATTGCAGTGGCTGTGTTAAAAGCCCACTGTTTCATTTCCCTCTTTTTAGCGGTAATGAGAGAAAATTGTTCTGAGGTCAGTTAAACAATTATAGCTATTTATGATGAGCTGTTTAAGTCATTTATTTCTTATTCTCCAGGACAACTAATGTGCACCTGCTGTTCCAGTTTTACGGAAGCAGAAAGTCTTTCTAGATATTACATTGCCATGCTTTAAGTTGATGAGATATGAATCAATAAACACATGTCATAAGAGCAAGAATACATAAATGCTGGAAATGTTTAGACAAGTATTTTACAAATACAGAGCAAAAACAACCACAGTATCACTGCCATTGCTTTTTAAGTCCAGCTTGTAACAGTGAGGAGCATTGTAATGAGCTTTAGCTGATGAAAAATCAATGCTCAATTTCAGGTTAGATTGATGAATGAGAATCTACATGCAGCATTCACACCACTATCTCGCCAATGCTTTATTATCCACGCAAACAGATAAGTGTTGGTCTGCAAATAACCCTCTCTTATCGACACGCTAGAAATAAACAATATGTGATGACCTACACTGTGGTAAAAAATAATACTCTATAATATAGAGATAGGTAAAGTGACATTAAAGTATGTGTTCTGAGGTTGTCACAGAGCAGAAAACTGTGTTATTAAGCACCCAGCCAAATTTGAATGATGAAATAATTTCCAAGTAAATAAAAGAAGTTATTAAAATCTTGGAAAAATAAGCAGGGCTGTAGCCACTGAAGCCACGCCCACTGGAGTCGCTCAACCCCCAGAAGGCTATGTGTGAACATCTTTATGGGAGGATTTGAACTCAAACACGCACGATTCAATGTGTGCAATATTCATCAATAAATAATCACTGAAGCACATTGAGATGACACGCAGTGATCCCCATTCCATTCACATTATTTCTCTGTCCATTCACATCTGCGTTACCGTTTGCTTGTCATTTGGCGTGAGATTGTGTTAAATTGGGTAGAGTAAATCTGAAGTCATGCTTGTCTTTTTGTTTCTTTGACTTCCATTCATACACATGCGAATGCAACGGATCAAGTTTGGTGAACTCTGACCTGTGAATTAGCATCATATGAAGACGTGTGACCAGATGGATTCGTCACGGCGCGACCTTTCTTTCCTCAGGGCCTGCCCCTTCTCACATCCTGCTCCCTGCCCATATTCACGCCAGATACCGTATGCGTGAGAGCCGGCAACTCTGAGCTTGTGATTGAGCAGACGCTTGAATGCTAGGTGCTCTAGTGATGGAGGATCCATTGTATCATAGATCAACTGTCTCAGCCAAAAGAATCCTGACCAGAGAATTGATGGTTTCAGTACTCATTTACTTTCAGTAATTCAGTACTACATACTTCTGATCTGTTCTACTGTGTTTCTGCAATAGATTTCTAACATCTGCTAATGTGTTTAGAAATAATTCTCAGAATTCTCTTTACCCAGACTATATTATTTTCAATAAAAGTCAGACAATTGTCCCTATTAGATATGTACATTTGACTTCCTGGATCGATGCGGACTCAATCCACTTGAGATTTCCAAGTCTCAAGGAATTACTTCAAGCAGACGCGATTTCTTTAAGACTGCAAGGGAAGCTCAGCTTCCCCTATAATTGTCAAAAAATGAATCGTCAAATATATGTACTATTATGTTAACATTTTATTGACTAAAAATGCGTTAAACACGTTTATCTCGAACGAAAACAATTTCGTTCAGAATCAGCTACTTAGGTCGGCTGACTGGATTTCCTTCTCATTCATTCCCGTAGCGTACAGTGCATTACTCTGTTGAAGCCCAGCGTCCATTGACTTCAATGGGGCTGCTTTAAACAGTTTTTTTCAGTGCTTAGAAACAAGACGGTCATTGGATAATGCTGCGATTATGTCCCGCCCACGGACGCTCAGCGTCTCTGGGATGAATGGAGGAGTGGGCTGGCCCGGACTCCGAGCGTCTGCGTGATGATTGGAGGGTCTGTCATCTCTTTTTAATCCACTTTTTTTGGGGTCGACAGCTTATGAAAACGTATTTCTTGTTTTTTTTAGCTTGTTTGCTATACACATTGTCACATATCAGCTTTTAGACATTTTTTTTTGTTATAAATAAATGACAAGGAGGCGGCAGCTTCTCGCAATGCAAAGAGACGGTTGGTGTGGGCGTGGTCTTCAGATTATGACGCGTATCACTCTGTGTCTCCATTTCCAACTCAGTCCATCGCGGATTTTGCATGTGTAGTCGAAAGACAAACTGCTGCAACCTTCATCGTATATTTCACACAATTTCACACCACATTCATTGTTTCAGTTTAACATAATTCCCACATTTCCTCCCGTTGAGTTAAATATATATATATTAGATCGTTTGTTCATTAATTCATATAGTCTGAACTAGCCAGCTAGCAAACTGCACACGATGGCAGACAGTGCTAATATTGTCGACCTGATTTTGGCAAAGCCATTAGAAAGTCTTCCTTACGAGGAGAAACTTAGAATTAAACAGCAGGGCAGATCAACACCTAAGATTGATTTAGTGCAAAAGATAGGGAAAAGTAACAGGTCTTTTCAGCTCTCCTGGTATGACAAAGTTAGCTGGCTGACTGGAAGTGCTGTGAAAAAGAAAATGTACTGCCGGCCATGTCTCTTGATGAAACCATCTCATGGATGTGTTGTTTGGTCAAAATGGGGTTTGGAGATCTGTCAAACTTTGACAGGGCATATAAAAGGCATGAAAATAGCAATGAACATGTGAGTGCATGTGCAAGATTAAGTTGCATGGGCAGGATCAGGGTTGAGCATGCAATCAATGAAGGTTCTCGCATTCAAGTGGCTAAACATAATGAAACTGTTAAACAAAACAGGGCCTTCCTAAACCGCCTTATTGATGTGACATCCTTGCTTGGCCGGCAGGAGCTGTCATTTAGGGGACATGATGAGAGTAGTGGATCATCCTACAAGGGGAATTACAGAGAGTTCACAGAAACATTAGCTAAATATGATTCTGTCCTGTCCACACAATTCGAGTCCTCAACTGTGTTTTCTGGTATGTCACACATTATTCAAAATGACTTGATCTCTGCTCTTGCAGCCACCATTTCTGATCAGATCAGAGATGAAATTCAGGATGCTCACTTTTTGGATGGCAGGTGGATGAAACCACTGATATATCCTGCCGTGCCCAACTCTCTGTCATTGTTCGCTATGTGGATAGTGCAGGTAAAATTCAGGAGCGCTTCATTGGATTTTTTGATGTTTCTGGGGGGCGAGATGCTCAGTCCATTTTTGATGTTTTAAATGAGAACGTGCAGGGCTACAATTTTAAGGATAAGCTTGTGGCATAGACCTATGATGGGGCTGCTGTCATTACTTCAGCTCTCAATGATCTGCAGGCCAAAGTGAAAGCAATAGCCCCCAGTGCAATGTTTGTGCATTGCTATGCACACAGACTGAATCTGGAGCTGTCAAAGGGGGCCAAATGCTTGCCTGAGTGCAGAATTTTTTTTGCATCATTCTCTGGGTTTGCCACATTTTTCTCAAAATGGAATTTTGGAATTTCACATCACGGATAGTGAGCACTGTGGCAAACAATTATGATGGCCTCCTGCAGACATTTGATAACCTCATTGTGTAACAGAGGCAAGCTAGTGTAGAGCTGTGCAGTGTGTAAACCTCACTCCTCGGCCTCAAGGACTCTCTAGCGACAAACGCTAGAGACTGCGGTCTTTAGCCTCCTCGCTAGAGCGCCCGACTCCCATGCCGGACCGACTCGGTTCGAAGCCCGCCTGGTGCAGGTGTGGTTCGTTCCGTTACAATTGCAGATACGACAATGGATGATGATACACTGGATTGTGCAAAAGGCTTCGTGAGGAAACTGGAGGATTTTGAGTTTGTGTTCATGTTGTACACATATGAACAAATCTTCTCTGAGACTGATGTGGTCTTTGATATTGTCCAGCAGAGAGCGATGGATGTTCTTTACTGCAAGAAAAGAATTGAGTCTCTTCTTGCATTTGTCCAAGAGAAGAGGTCAGAGGGGGCTTTCCAAGCTGTTTATGCCAAAGCAGCAGATCTCACATCAGACCCAAGAGATGAGCCCATGAGAAAGCGCCGTCTGACCCAATTTCAGGATCCCCAAGAGCGCTACAGAAATCTGTACATGGCCATCCTTGATAACATCTTGGAGCAAATTCCTCGACGTTTTTCAAATTTGGAAAGTATGCTTTTCTTAGAATTAGTCAATCCAGGGAAATTTGATGACATGAGACAAGCATTTCCAGAGGAGGCCTTCCAAATGATGACCAAGATGGCGGCGCGTGAACATCGCGAGGCTCAGCGTCTCTCCAGTTTTAGCAATTATATAGTGTTTTTCTTGCTCATCTCGGGCCTGTTCGTACAGAACAGTTGTGCCTTCACATCGTACACCCGGCAGGAGCTTTTGGATATCGGTTTGCGCATTCCCGGAAGTTATATCAGCAACATTCAACTCGTCCCTGAGATCATCAAAACATCCGATGCTACGCACCCCACACGGCCGGGCGGAAGTGCTCGTCGGCGGCGTCGAGATCGTAAACAAAGGCGGGGAACGCGCGGAGGGCTAAGAGCTAAGCTAAAGCTAACACCACACCGGCTCTCTTTACCCAGCATTTTCCTTGCTAATGTACGATCATTAGTGAACAAAATGGATGAGATTCGACTCCGCATCATCAACAACAAAAGACTTTTAAACTGCAATGTCATAATCTTCACGGAAACATGGCTACACAGCGGCATACCGGACAACGCTATTGAGTTAGCGGGCTACAACACACACCGGGCGGATAGAACGGCAGAGGAATCCGGTAAGACTAGAGGAGGTGGACTGTGCATTTATGTCAATAAAGCTTGGTGCACGAACTCTGTTATTGTCGGGAGACACTGCTCGGCTAACCTTGAGTTTCTCATGGTTAAATGTAGACCGTTTTATCTGCCACGGGAATTCACTTCCACCATTATAACGGCAGCTTATATTCCACCGGATGCTGATGCCAAGCTTGCTATGAAAGAACTTCATGCAGCCATCAGTAAACAACAGACTGCTCACCCGGAGGCTGCATTTATTGTTGCGGGAGATTTTAATCACTCTAACTTAAAGACAGTGCTCCCTAAATTTCATCAGCATGTTTCCTGCCACACAAGAGGAAACAAAACTTTGGATCATGTCTACACAAACATGGCTGAAGCTTACGCCGCGACACCCCTCCCCCACCTGGGTCAATCTGATCACCTTTCTTTGTTCCTCACCCCCAAGTACTCACCTCTCATTAATCGTGTGAAGCCATCAGTGAAGACCATCAAGGTGTGGCCTGCGGGGGCAGACTTCACACTCCAGGAAAGGTTTCTACGCACAGACTGGAGTATGTTTGCTTCTCAGGCCACCAGTGGCTCTCACACGGACATAGACAGCTACACCTCTTCTGTATTGGACTACATCAATACCACCATTGATAGTGTCACAACTCAGAAGCAGATCACCATATACCCTAATCAGAAGCCATGGATGAACAAGGAAGTGCGCCTCCTGTTGAAAGCACGCAACACCGCCTTCAGATCAGGTGATGCACAGGCCTATAGTACTTCCAGGGCAAATCTGAAGAGGGGCATCAGAAAGGCCAAGCACTGCTACAAGTTGAAGCTAGAGGAGCATTTTACCAACTCTGACCCTCGACGCATGTGGCAGGGCATCCAGGCCATAAGTGACTACAAACCCAACCACTCCATCCCCATAGCCACAGAGGCTGCCTTTCTGAACGAGCTTAATGACTTTTATGCACGCTTTGAGAGAGACAATAAGGAACCCGCCACCAGGCTCACACCTTTTACTGACCACCCAATCATCACACTTAACTCCACAGATGTTTACACTGCACTAAGCCGGATAAACGCACGTAAGGCTGCTGGCCCTGATGGCATCCCTGGTCGCGTACTCCGGGCATGTGCGGAGCAGCTCGCTGGGGTCTTCACGGATATCTTCAACCTGTCCCTCGCCCAAGCAGTTGTTCCAGCATGTTTCAAATCCACCTCCATTGTTCCCATTCCAAAACATTCCAGCCCGACATGCCTGAACGACTACCGCCCTGTAGCACTCACACCCATTGTTATGAAGTGCTTCGAGCGGCTGGTCTTGTCACACCTAAAAGACTCTCTACCATCCACACTGGACCCATACCAATTTGCCTACCGCAGCAATAGGAGCGTAGATGATGCAGTGTCAATGGCGCTGCACTCCGTGCTCACACATCTGGATAATAAGGACACTTATGCACGCATGCTGTTTGTAGACTTCAGCTCTGCATTCAATACCGTCATCCCTTCCAAGCTAATCAGCAAACTTGGAAACCTAGGCATTAACAACTCAACCTGCAACTGGATTATGGATTTCTTGACGAACAGGCCTCAGCTTGTTAGGTTAGGCCACATCTGCTCCACCACCATCACCCTCAACACTGGTGTACCACAGGGCTGCGTACTGAGCCCCTTTCTCTACTCCCTTTTCACACTCGACTGCAGGCCTGTGAATGGATCTAACTCCTTCATCAAGTTCGCAGACGATACAACAGTGATTGGTCTCATCAGCAACAACGATGAGACTGCTTACAGGGAGGAGGTACGGCACCTGGCCACATGGTGCTCAGACAACAACCTGCTCCTTAACACCTCCAAGACAAAGGAGATCATCGTGGACTTCAGGAAGGCGAAAGGAGGCACACACGACCCCATCCACATTAACGGGATGGCTGTTGAACGTGTTTCCAGTTTTAAGTTCCTGGGGACCCATATTTCGGAGGACCTGTCCTGGACCACCAACACCTCATGCCTGGTCAAGAAGGCTCACCAGCGTCTCTTCTTTCTGAGGACACTGAAGAAGAACCAACTGTCTTCAACTATCCTGGTGAACTTCTATCGCTGCACGATAGAGAGCATCCTGACCAACTGTGTCACAGTCTGGTACGGGAACTGTTCTGTTGCTGAGCGCAAGGCACTGCAGCGGGTGGTGAAAACAGCCCAGCGCATCACAGGGACTACACTCCCTTCCATTGAGGACATCCAGAGGAAACGCTGTCTGCGTCGAGCTCGCAGCATTCTCAAGGACTCCTCTCACCCCGCTCATAGACTGTTTACTCTCCTGCCTTCCGGTAGGCGCTTCAGGTGCCTCCGGACAAGAACCAGCAGACTAGGAAACAGCTTTTTTCCCAGAGCTGTTTCATTATTGAACTCTGCTCCCCACTGATTCCACTAACCCTCATAACTTTAACTTTAATGCTGCTACTACATTGTTTACATTGCATAACAGGGCTGCATCCATGACTGAACTGTACACACCAGTACTTCATGTTATCTGCTCTACCGGACTGTTTACCACACATAGCATCATTTCCACTCTATACTGCTCACTTGCACACCAGGAATATTACACTGAATGCTCATTTGCACTAATAAACTACTTCCATAACTGCATTAACTCATCTACTGCACTGTAACTCATCTATTGCATTTATTGCATAACTAACTGCATCTACTCATCTATTGCACTGTAACTTCAATAACTGCATTAACTCATCTACTGCACTGTAACCTTAATAACCGCATTAACGCATCTACTGCACTGTAACTTCAATAACTGCACTAACTCATCTAATACACTGTAACTGTATTATCTGCACCTACTAATGTATTGCACTATAACTTCAACAACTGCATTAACTCATGTACTGCACTGTACCTTTAATAACCGCATTAACTCATCTACTGCACTGTAACTTTAATAGCTAATGTCTGTAACTATTGCACAATTAAGTCACTTGCACTATTGTATTGTCTATATTGTTATCTGTTCATAACCACCTGTACATTAATGTTCACAGTATATAGCCTTCTGTATATATTGTTCATAGTACATACCGACTGTTATATTTTCATACAACATTTGTATAGTATTTTCCTAATATTGTATTCTGTATTTATTCACACTGTATATCTGCACTTGCTAATTGCACTTCTGGTTAGACCTAAACTACATTTCGTTACACTGTACTTGTATATGTGTAATGACAATAAAGTTGAATCTAATCATCTAATCTAATCAAAGTGTCCTGAAAAGTTATGGCCATCACTTTGATTCAGGGAGACTGAGGTCTGAACTTCAAGTCCTGTATTCAGATCAGGACTTGCAGAGTAACAGGGGAAAGCTGTGTGATTACTGGGTGTTCCTTAAAGACATGGAGCTGGACAGTGCAATGCCTCAGCTTTACAAACTGTTCTCATTAAAGGCAACAATTGGAGCTACATCTGCAGGTGTAGAAAGGAGCTTCTCCTGTTTAAAGCGGCTCAAGTCCTACACCCGTAACACAATGGGCCAAGGCCGTTTAAGCAGCTTAGCTCTGCTGGCCATTGAGAGGACACTGGTCAAGTCACTGGAAAAGACGCCTAGTTGGTACGACAGGGTTACAGAGCATTTTCTTGAAAAGGAACGTAGGGCAGAATTTACATATAAATAAATGGACAATTTTTATGATTTAGGCCGAAAATGAGCTTCCCCCTCTTTAAAAGATCAGCAGCCGCCACTGACTTCAAGGTCACGGAACAGTGGCAGTTCTGGGATGATTTTTAAACTGGTCTTGTGTATGTTAGTCTGTGTTGGTTTATGATCAGACTGGGAGGAAGTGTCTGTCATGTGGTCCATTATTCCGCTGAAGAGCAAAATCACAATGCACATGTGTGATAATGATTTCTATTGGTATTTGTATTATTTTGGTAAGAACTCTCACGCTGTGCTGTTACGCTCATTGCATTTCAAGTCTGTAGTAGCATTGTAAATGTATCATGTTGTAAGTGTGATGTTATATTGATGCATGTGTTCCATTGACACTACACCTTGTGCATTGACACACATACACATGATTCACGTCAGCAGCCTGTTAGCCAAGAGACACAAGCAGCGCTTACATCCCAACACAATTCTGTCAGTCTCAGGCATTTAATACATCTATGTAAATGAAGAATAACACATTGTTACTTTTCTGTTCGATTCAAAACATTATGATTTTCTCTGTTATTTTTGCTTTATTCTTGAAACCGTATTTTTATTATTATAGTATTTTTTTCCACGTGACACTGGCTGTTTTTTACAGTATTCTTAGAAAAGTAAATAAGGTAAAGGTGCTTTCATCTTCCACATCATCCCTGAAGCACAGTAACAGGGGCAGCATTGAAATCCTCTAAATTCCAGAGAACGGCTGGAAACGTGCGATTAGCCACAGCAGCAGGACGTCTCCATCTTATCTCATGCCAGCAATGGCTCTGTGAGATTAAATAGTCTGGGAGCAATAGTTCAGCCACCGGTGAGCTCTGAAAATCATTTGCCGATGGCTACACTTACAGTTCATGAGCGAGCTTTGGGGACAGTGTGCCATCCTCCACCAGAGAGTAAACACTATTACACTCTCACTATGTGTTCATCAACGCAGGCGTCCTCCAACAAAACATTTGCTCATGCTGTCATCAGAATAGATTGTTCTAGATCAACTCCTATGTTTGACTCAACCCATTCAACTTGAGGTTTAGTAGCATGCACAGAAACAACAATGTAATGAAAAACATTTGGTACCGTCAACTAATGGATGCAAACAAACATCCAGGACAGGTTGTTTTTCACATCGGATGGAGTTCAATTTGCATGACCAACTTTGTGTAGCCACTGGCACGTCGACATTAAAGGAAAGGCTGAGCAGGTGGAAGTATTTCTTTGCCGGGTCAATACATGGGCAGGGATTTGAAAAGATGAAGGCCCTTAATGCACGGCTAGCGGTAAATTGACAGCGGTAACAAGAGCACGCTGAAATGTGAACACTTCTCTTTAACTGCCGTGGCAAGGTGTTGACTCGCAATTAAAGTAATAGTTTAAAGATACAAACGTCTGTCATTATTTCTTTACCCTCTTGTCATTCTTCAGAACACAAAGAAGAAGTTTTGAAAGATCTTCACGCAGTGCTTTCTCCTTACAACATATCACCTGCAAAGAAACACACAAACTGACAATCTCCAGTAGCAGTGCACCACATAATGACCATATGTTTATTCCTTTGTTGTAGCTCATGCATGATATCAATTCCTGTTCAGACATTAAATATGATATGACATAATGGCACACAATTTTGTTCAAGCTCTACTTGTTTTTTTACATCATTTCAGTGTTTTTTTCAGCTGTGTAGCTGTAGAAGACTTGAAATAAAGTATATGGCAATTTATGGGCTAGTTCATCAAAAAGTAATAATTCTGTAATCATTCCCCACAAGTCATTAAAGACCCGACTATGACTCTTTCTTCAGTGAAACAAAAACAAGATCTTTTACATAACGTCTGCGTTCATGCAATGGAATTCCATATTGTTTGATTATCACCATTCTTCAAAATATCGTCTTTTGTGTTCAGAAGACTCTTTAATCTAAAGTAAATTATAAATGAGAGAGTATTTAACATGTGTGATCCTGTCTGTTAAAACCAGGCTCAAGTCTCATAATATAATTACAAGATAATGAGCATCACAGTTTGAATTCTAGCATTCAGTTGACTATGATTTCAGTCTTTAACATGCCTTCACAGAATCTATATTTAAGATATCAAGCTTATATTTTCACGAAATGGTCTTTAAAGGATGTAGGATTTTATGTAGAACGTTCGCTGGGTTTCCAGAGGCAGGGTCACATTTTGTGAGTTAAATAAAAACGGAAGATTAAAGGAGACATGTTTTCAAGTAGGATCAAAGCCGAAGCAAATACCAGACGTGTTGCTACATTCTGCATTATTTGCAGGAACATGGTTGGACTGCTTCACCGAGCCCAGAGAGCCTTATTCTACATATGTAAAGACACCAGAGGATCAGCGCTCTCAGCTGGAGAGGTTGTTTCAAGGCCAAACACAATGTTTACTGTAAATCTCACATGTATTCATTCACAGCACACACTGTACTAGTCTTGACAGCCACAATTCTCCTGCTTGAGTTGGTCATCTTTAATCAGCACAAAAACTGTGCGAGTGAAATGATAGAGTTTTGTAAAGTCCTCAGTAAATATGTGGCAGATGATGTGTTTCAATCTGATCACCCGTAACCAAATCTGATATAGTGCAGGAACACAATGTTGTTCCCTGAAGGAGCTTTTGCTTTAGAGCACACAACCACATGTTGTGAAATGAAGCAGGCAGATAACTAAATGATGTCATTGATTTACTGCCTCTCACTGATGCTGTCCTGCTGGCGAACGGGACAACAAACCCTGAAAAATGTGCTCCTGCAACGAAAGGTTCATTAGACCTCCCCCTGTGAGACCACCTGAAGCACAATCAGTTATTCAACAAACTTTATCATCCGTGTGTAATGTGGACAGTAAGCTTCTTCAAGAGCACTAATACAGCCCCCTTTACGTGACAAATTAGCAGCTCCACTTAACAGACTCCATTGAATTGAGTTGTTACCTGTCCATCCCGGATCATACAGTCTAATGTGGGCGTGAGCTTACGCCCGTGCTTCTTTACTTAACAGGTTGAACCGTGATTCTGCCCATTTATGTCAGACTGTAAGTGCTCTGAACACCAGCACCATGCTGAATTATGGCCATTATGTTCTCTACAGCAACCAGAATTGAAAGTGTGAATACATTTTGCTGCACTTTGTCAAATACATATGGATGTTTTTCAGAATTGGGTCCAAGAGCTTTTGCTGGAAAGCCCATAGGTGCTCCTTGGGGAATAGTACAGTGCACGGCGCAACCCGCCATCCAAGCACGGACAATGGGGACTGGAGATTCGGTTAGCATGGGTTCATCCACAGGTTCGGGGGGCGCTGGCCTATTTACTAGTCGGTTAGTACCCTCCGGCAGTGGCCTGTCGTATCCTCCCCTCCAGGACGCCGCTCTCTCTCTCTCTCCAAAGTCCCGGCCGGACGAAGCTTCCGCTAATTCCACGGCCTCGACTTGCTCTTTGGTCGTCCCCGGATTCCGCATTTTCACTGGTCTTAGGAGCTGCGTTGGTAGGGTGCATAACCCTCTTCCACGTTTGCTATGTGGCTGTATGTTTAAGGATCTATCGGAAAGAATGATCTCTTCCCTTGCAGTTTATTTTGCAGCGTCGACCAGAAGATGAACACAAGGTTTCAAGAGGACCTCTAGAGAATGTTCATAAAGAGAAAGCTCAAGTGTGTATGTGGGATTTCGCTTTGTTTTTGTTCTTTAAGTGGACAGCAGCTCTGTACTGCCTGTGCTAATAGTGTACAGCAGCTGAGAGTCACAGTTCACATACTAGCTACAGTCTTTATAGGTCAGCAAATCAACTCAAGTCAATCAATAACGAAAATGTGGTCAATCGTGAGTATGTGCATAAGGTGAACAACAAAAACTTCTAGTGAATCAACAATTATGCAGATATAATGTGATGCTATATTGTGTGCTCTTGCTTTAGTACCTCGATCATTTTATTCCGTTGAACACAAAAGAAGAGATTTTGAAGAATGTAGGACAGCAAACAGTTCTGGGGTACTTTTGATTAACATTAAAGGAAAAGGATTGAAATCTGTTCTTACATTATAAGCATTCAATCCATTCAATGTTCAGGGTTCTATTGTTTCAGCAGTGATAGCTTAAAGGTAAGAATAGAGTTACTGTGCTGTGTATTTGTGCATCAACCTCTCATCCTGACAGTATGTCACAACTATCACAGCTCTGAATAAGCAATTTCATTTATCTGCACCATTTGATGTTGACACACAAGTTATGAGGGTTTTGGTCCATTAGAGAAAGAGTGGATGGCTTGCCAGTCTTCAGATGATGTTTATGCTGACTGGTCTGAATGAAGAAGAACATTCATTCTAAATTTTACTCATATTTGCTGTATGGGAATCCATAGACTTCACAATATGGAGCCGGAAGACACACACACACGTTGCTTAAACATGAGAAACAAGGACAGGATTCCAAGCAAAACAAATAATCCAGTAGCATCAAGCAATGCGACAAGAATTTAGTGTAAACGCATACATGAGAGACAGTGGTGCCCTACACCCTTCAAAGAGTTCACTTCATGGGCTAGGCTCTTTGAAGTGAGTAGGGCATACGGATGCTCACTTCTGTTTGGAAAATGCCCATATTTTTACATTCCTGCTTCTCCGAAAATGTGACGTCAGGAGGAAGCAGCAGAAATCCTATGCAGGGGGTGTCCTCGGGAACAGGCGAGTCTGGACACCTTAATGCAGGGTTCCTCAAATCTTACCCTGGAGGCCGGAGCACTGCAGAGTTTTGCTCCAGCCCTGATCAAACACACCTGAGCAAGCTAATCAAGCTGTTCAGTATCGCTAGAAAATCACAGGTATGCAAGTTTGATCAGGGTTGGAGCTAAACTCTGCATTGCTCCGGCCCTCCAGGGTAAGATTGGAGGAACCCTGCCTTACTGTTTATGTAAAACTTGGTAGCAATCTTTTCACAGTAACAATAATTATTTAACGAATGCAGTATGCTGTCACGGTCCTGTCTGCCTCCCGCTGTGTTTTCCTCTGACTGTTTTCACGGTATTTCCTGTTTAACTTCCTTTCCCGTGTTCTTTCACGCCAAGTGTTTCAAGTCTGCCAAGCTCAAGCCTCACAAATCCACAACCTGCACTCTCACAGATCCCTGCCCAGCGTCCACTATCTCCTACAACACAAAGACAGTATAACCATTCAGTCTATCCAGTCATCAACAATCATGTCATCACTTACCTGTCCTGAAATCAAAGTACTCTCCAATGAATTAATGCAGCCTCCTATGAAGAGTGTTTGGTAAGGTACTCTGAAAAAGTAATTAATTACTAGTTACTCATTACATATTCAATAGTGTAATTAGATTACTGTACAAATTACTCTGTCCAAAAAGTATTTAGTTACTCATTACTAATTACTTTCTATATCCTACATCAACCTTGATTAGTAAAGTAATTCAAGGATAGACATGAAACATAATTCATTCAAATAAATAATATTATTAACTGACCAAAGTATTACAAATGTGAGAATTATACATTAAAGCACAGATTTTAAAGTTTGAATTTTGATGTCAATACACTATTGCACATGCATGTATTGCACAAAGTTTTTAGTTTAATTACATCAAAAGTAACTGTAATGAAATTACAGTAGAAAAAAGAGTAATCCCTTACTTGAAAAAGTAATTAAAATACAGTAACTAATTACTTAGTAACTAGTTACACCCAACATTGCTTCTGAATCCTATAAGAGATGGTCTCTGTGTGATCAAAATGTTTGCCATGAATGACTGTATTAATGAATGAATTAATGAGTTACAACTCTTGCGCTTAAAAAATGGAGAGGATATCGAAACACACTCTGGGTTTACCAGAGAAAAGCTGGTCCTGACCATATTTAATTTTTGCAGTGTTTGCGCCATGAGGGGGCACAGCGCGCCATTTCAGTGTGTCCTTTTTTTTACGATAAACTAACGAATTTTTTAACTTTTGGAAAATTTATTTGGTGAATGTTAGAAGAAGCAACAAGAGCAGATGTTAAAGAAAATACAGACTTGACAGACAAAAGTGTCTTGTGCAGAACTTCCATGTGTTGTTCAAAAACACAATCTAAATGACTGCTTTCGTCCATCTGTAACATTTCTATATGCACTGATTACCAAGACACAGCCATGTAGCCTATCGTTTACCATTAAGAGGGAGGTGAAATATGTCTGCGCTGTAGGTGGAGATACATACAGGCAGTCTATCAGTGCTTTGGATCATGTTCTTGGTGAAATGGAAGCGTGCTTCAGTGAACGTAATTCAAGGTTGGCAGCAGACAGTAAGAGCTCACTCTTTAGTGATTCTGTAATGATGCGAGGAATTTGTTGGACACAAAGCTCTAGTCGGGAACATTGCTTTTTCCATCCCTTTTTCTACAAAGCCTGCTTTTAAAACACCCGTCTAAATAATACTAATCTTCATTTATGAACTTGACCACATTTATGACGACCGAATTTGATGTATGAACTGCGTATTTCCAGTTATTTTTGTTAAAACGTGAAACAACATTTGCTTTCCTCCAATTGATATTACTACAATTTAAATTTGCCTGTCAGTGTCAGTGTCTTTCATGATTTTGATCAGTCCAATTTATTAGTTAAAAAAAAGCTGTGCGAAATAGGAAATGCGCTCTTTGAAATCCATCCATCCATTTTCTTCCGCTTATCCGGGGCCGGGTCGCGGGGGCAGCAGTCTAAGCAGGGATGCCCAGACTTCCCTCTCCCTAGACACTTCCTCCAGCTCTTCCGGTGCTTTATCCTATACATTTTACATAGGTATTTGCAATCCCCTGGGATCGAACCCAAAACCTTGCAATTTTAACACAATGCTCTTACCACTGAGCAACAGGAAAGCTGTTTAGGTATAATTGATACAATAACAGTAGGGGGGGAAAACGGCAATTACACCCAGAAACACTCAGTTTCTTGCACTAAGGATGCCCGCTCTTAGTTGCATTAACAACTGGTGCTCTGCTAGGCCACTAAGCTTCCCGTTTGAGACCAAGGAGGCGTCTCTGCTTTCAGCTGAGAACAAAGGCGATGCGCCGACCAGTGTGAATTCATTTCTCCCGTTCAACTTTTAACAAGTTGTGCTTGACGCGGAAGATGAGAGTTCTTATTCCAGCGTGACAAACTTTCACCAGGTCGCACTTAACGCACGCTAACCGGGCCAACCAAAACAATCCCTCAACTCTGCACGCAGCTTTTATCTACTTCCTAGATCTAACCACACCCTATAGGACCTGAGTGGGAAACTAAACAATGGAGATTAGCCTGCAACAGACTCCCTCTGGAGGAAGGGAGTAGGTATAGATAGCCTACATAGGTATATAGATCTTAACCAAACACTTCATCCGGTCACACAAGTATGATTTTGTTACTGTGCATATCAGGCTATGTGCCGTGCTTCAGTCTGGGACAGCACCGGGCCATCTTAAACCCTACCGCTCCCCCCCCCCACTAATCACCTGGATTAAAAAGTTAAATAGGTAAATTTGCGAGGGAGCATATCAAAGGGGCGTGGCTGCCACACACAGCGAGGGTGTCCCATACGCCACTGTATATTAAATTACATCTCATAGTAATTTCGTTATGCCTGTTACAACTTCCAAATAAAACCTTTCAAGACACACAGGTAAACAATCAAAGACATAGGGAATATGTCTTTCCCGTAGCTTTCCTGTAGCTCAGTGGTAAGAGCCTTGCGTCAACGTGGGTTCGAACCCAGGGGATTGCAAATACCTATGTACAATGTATAGGATAAAGCAAAGTAAGTTGCTTTGAATAAAAGCGTCTGCCAAATGCCTCAATGTAAATGTAAATGAATAATAATAAATGCTGTAGTATATGGTACATTTATGGACTTCCTTTAGTAAAATGCTCATATTACAAAATGATATCGCTGCACGGAATATTTAAGACATGAACTTATTGTTGGTCAATGTTTTTAATGGTGTTTGGTTTTATATTTGCTTTGGACTAATATTAAATATTAACATTTATATTTAGCGTAAAAATGGAAAGCAAAGTGGACTACAAAAACGTGATTAGTGTATATATCATAGTCTGCATATAAAACGAAACTTCATTGAACAACACACCTTTCAGATGGGTTCATCCCTTTTTGGAGTCCCCTGGAAACGTTTGTTGTTGTCTGTATTTCTTTGTGTTGTGTTCACCAGGCATTTCTATATGTGATTGTGTTGTATTTGATTGTGTTGTCAGTTTTTACGGTGTACGTGCTGAAGTTTTTTTCATTATTGGTGTTTTTTCTATTTGATTTCTTCCATTGCACCATGTGACGGCCTGAATGCCACAAGAATGGATTTTCATAGGACATGCGCCCAGTTATGATGTCAAACGGAGAGGTTTCGTGTCATCTGGGAGATTTTGAGACGTCGCTGACATCATGTCTTCTTGCAGAGACAGGAGGGGTTTTTGGCTCACAGGAGAACCCCTGCAAAGACCGGCCTGATCCAAAAAGTAAACTGCATATGGGGTGCCAGCTTAAAAAACAAACTCATTTATTTCTCAGTGTCCCTTCGCAGTCTCATGGACGGGAGTCACATCACAATTATTTCCAACAAACAGCCTCAAAAAACAGAAAATACATATTGAGAGTATTAAGTAATTGTGTAACGTCTGGGTATTATTAAAAATAATTCATGGAAAGAATATGAATAGTAATACCAAATCTCCAACACTTTAGTGTTTTTTTTCTAAATAAAACCGACTTAATTGAGAGCTCAGTGAGCCTGCTACACACAACCCTTGAATGCACAAATTTCAAAATTTCACAGCAATGGCTCTACACCTGTTGTCCCTGTCCTCAGACTGGACTTTAAAGTCAGCTCCTTCCCATTACATGCTAAGCCTATGGACTTTGAGCAGCGTGGTAAGTCCTTATCAGCCGTGGCCAGGTCTGGATTTAGCAGCGCCGCCTGCATCACAGCATCAGAGAGGCTTCACACTTCTTCTCAATTCTGCCTGTGGATGTGCTTCATGTGTTGCTGAGAAGCTTCAGCATATACATTTGAAATGTAACCATGTAAATAATTCAGGGTACCTAAAATAAAAAGATGCAACAGAATTAATATAGATGTTCCTCAGAAACATTAAAGAATAAAGGTCAAAGTAAAATTCTCTTCTGATTCATTCTGTAAATCATTATAAAAATATTAAAACAACTTGCTGAAATAAACACGTAATATAAATGTAAATTATATATTTGGCAGGATAAAAGACACATTGAACATATAAATGTATATCTATAGTATCTGGTGAGCAGTGTGTAGTAGTAGTACAGTGTACTGTAGAAGGACTAGATGGCCGTGTGTTATTGGTTTTGAGCCGTTGTTATCAGGGAATAACTAGTCACAACTAGGGAATCAGGATCAAGAGTTCCAAAGTAACCTGAAAGAACCAAATAGAGCCAGAAAGGTTACGTTCTTGCCTCAATCCATCAGATTTTCACGAGACCAGAGGCGAGATGCATGCTCACAATGAGACTTACCCTGCAACTTCAGCTGACAAAGGCTTGCCTAAAAACAGATTCTTGTCTCTGATCATGATTATAAAGAGTGAGAGGTTGTGTTAAAGGGAATGTTCATCATAAATGTTGTAATTTTTACTCACACACATGACGTTCTACACGTTTGAAGACCTCCCAGCGTCTTGGGAACACAAATAAAGATATTTTTGATGACATCAGAGAGCGTTGATGAAAGAGCACCATGATACATGCACATCTGGGTTGCGCGCTCCATCGCTGCACGGCGCATGCGTGTTTGGTGGTCTTGTCAGAGGTTTTCAGCGGAGAGAAGAATATGTTTCAATTGAACCATTATGATCAGTTAGACCATTTAATCGATTTTTTGATGAACTATCCCTTTAAAAAAAGAGAAGAGGACTTTCAGTGGATAATCTGCAGATTTGGTTAGCATTAAAATAAGTGTGGCTTTCAGTTCAGTGAGGCTTCTATCATGGCTTAAAGATTTGCACAAGTGGTTACAAACATTGCAACTTGCATCAAAATTAAAATTAAATTGGTCTATGATGCTGTGCTGTATTCTCCCTTTACTCATGTTTAAGATGATTTTTTATTTAACATATACTTCCACCTCTGCATTACTGCTTCATTCTTGTCTTATCACTTGTATTTGTCTTGGTAAGATGCAAAGAAGGCTGTGACATTTTGAATAAGTAGTGTATAAGTTACATTTATAAAATTCTTTGGTTTAGTTCAAGATGCAATTATTTAGTTGTGATTATGACAACATGCTGGCTCTCCAAAAACATGAGAATAAATCATTTTTTGTATCTGTGTAGAGGGATGGTGATTAAGACCAGCTGGTAAAAATAATAGTATAAAACATCTGGAAGTTATGGGCTGTTTTGATCCTCATCATAAGCCAATAATAGTTAGCTCCTGCAAAATAACTTAGATTTTTTGAGCAGTTTATATAATGTGATATATTTGCTTATATCAAAACATCTGAATTTAAATCAACAATACAAATTAAAATTGCCTAAACATATTTATTAATATAATATATTAGTATTTTAATTTTAAAATTAAAATTGCCATTTTCGGTTAAATGACCAGGGCTGTCAATCAGCAAATGAATTTGATTGATTTTACGAATGTTTGTCATTGTTTCGTGTACATTGCCTAAACATGCTTTAAACACGATTGCATTTACTGTAGTAGCGCTTTAAATGAGCAATGTGGGATTTTAGGAGGACCTCTTGACAGAAATGCAATATAATACACAAAACTATTTCTTCAGAGGTGTATAAAGACCTTACGTGATGAACCGTTATGTTTGTATTACATTAGGATGATCTGTTTCTATTTGCATACAGAACAGGCTTACATACATGGAATTCGCCAACTGTTCAAAGCACGTTTCCTCTCCCTCTTCCCTGCGGTTCATAGTCCGGATGTCCCTGACTTTACAAGGGGGGGAAACGTCTTCTTACTTACTCCTAACTGCTATATTGCTGTCAGATCAAACACTTTGCTATTTACTGTTAGCTAGCTCTGCCCTCAAAGGAAATATGTTGTTGTGCTGAGGAAAGAAAATGGGATGGGGTGTGAGCACGTAGGTTGGGGGTCCATGAGGATGGATTGAGATATGATGGGGTCCAGAACTTCAAAAAGGTTGAAAACCACGGTGCTAGTGCATGTGCAAACGTCAATCTTTGTTAGAGATCCCAATTTTATTACTACTATGGCGAGGGAAATACGTGGCACATTTAAATGTTTACAATCTCTGATAACCAAACACTACTCCAGCGGCTCTTCCTCTTCTCTAAGGTAGGCTGCCCCCTTTTGGTGTAGTCTTGTGGGCGGAGGTTATTAAAAGCACTCGGAATAGTGACATCAAATAGGCGGGAAGTAGTGGGCTGTAGTCCGATCCAGCCGTTCTCTGTAGTCCTTGAAAAGTAATTTCTGTTACGGACAAAATCTTGCTTGGCACTGAACTTTGAGCTTTATCATTTTGCAGGGATAATTTATGCTCTAACAGTAACATTACACACTAACTAAAGGTTGAATAATGGGATTGCGGGGAATGGGACCTTTAAATAGACAGACAAACAACAGTCAACAGGGGTAAAAGTAATGATGGATAATGATTCCAGACAATGGTTTATGGGTAATGCAGTCCAGTTGAATGACAACAGTCTGATTGATGTGGGGAGTGCCCTCTAGTGGACCTGGAAGGGCACTCCAGCTGGTGATTGAGCTTCATATTAAGATTATTTCAAACAGCACGCGTCCAAGGTGCCTTTCAGTAGGTTTGGCAAGCACCAATGATTACAGGCATTGATAATGGTTCAAAATCACAGCATGAAGAGTCCTGTAATGCTGGCGACCCAATGAGGGATGTGTCCTCCAACACTGGCAGGAAGCAATTGGACGTTTGGCAAAGCATGTCAATGCTCGCTTCAGAACACTTGTGCTACATATCTGGAAACTGGTACATTAAAACTGAAAACCGCGAAAACACCTATAGTGGAGGAATTATGCATGTTTTGGTCCTATTTATCCCATAAAGCCAGATTCTAATGAAACTTTTCCCAGGATGCCTTTTCCCAGCAATTCATTTTATAAATCCCAACGTGTCTATGTGTGGGACACTTTTGGAAGCCACTTTTATGAGTATATAACGTTTATACATGAGGCATATTAACTTATTTCCTCTCAGGACAGCCCCAGACATTTTATAATAAAATTCTTCAAGCCATCAAGTCCAACTTGTCTGCCTTCTCTCCCCACAACATAGCTTTGGTGGGAAACCAATACGTACTGACATCTGCACCTTAGATAGCATTTGTTACATGCTAATAAGATCTCGTCTTGAATTTTGATTGTTCAAATCACTTGCTTATGAGAGGTCTCTAATTATTATTTTCTATACTTGGCACTAGAACATAGCAGAAGGTGTTTTCCAGCTGCATCCCCTTGAAATGACAGAGCAGAGACCATGGCAATTCTAACTGCTTCAGCAGGTGAATCACATCATTAGATTTATCAGATTTATAGCTGCGTGAACATTTTTATTACCAACACCACCACCACATGGTCTGATGTCTTAATGAGTGAGTCGATGCTTCGACTACAGTCAAGGTACAGTGTGACTTGAAGAATAACATATAGTCATTTAGCAGACATTTTTATCAAAAGCGACTTACAAAGAGTTAGGGAGCAACAATCGATACGTCATACAGGAGCCATAATACATTAGGTGCCAATACAAAGTTACTGGTTTCAACTAAAGCTAGACCACTACCTGTTGAGAGAAAGGGTTTTTTTATTTCTCATTTGTCTGTCAGGTATTTGTCACGGGGTGACTACCGGAGAACAGGCAAGCGGAACTATTTTTGGGAGGGCGGTTTCCCGCCGGACCGATTTAAGCGAAACACCCATCCAGTTCCTATCTCTCGGCCGGGAATTCAACGAGCAAACAAGCGTCAGGTGTGCTGGTCAAACGTGGCGGTGGCCGATTGGGACTCGACAGAGGAGGAGGGGCTATAAAAGGGATGTAGAAGGAAGGAAGAGGAAATTCGTCGTGGGTTGTTGTTGTTGCCATTGTGGAGCCCTCATTCTCGTTCCGGTTGGAGGAAGAGGCAACAGTTTAGCTTGCGGACACCAGAAGAGTAAGTTCGAGAAGGGTAGAAGGACCAGACCATTCAACTAGGTTGAAGAGGAATAAATGCTGTGAAAAAGGATCTAAGAGAGAACGGATGCTCTCCCCCCCGCGAATGAGAATTCTCCCTTTTGCTGTGTCTTCCCCGGTGAAGTGAAAGTGAGGGTCCGACAGGAGCATTGCCCCAGGATATTAGAGCCTCATCGTGTCTCGGCTGTGTGAGAGACGAGGAGTAGGCGTGGCCGGTGGACAGATTTGTACCTGGAAGTGAAGGACTGTCTATGTGGTTTTTCTTGGTCTTTGTACTACCATCAGACACTTCGACGCCAGGAGACGGGTCTCGGTCAAGGCGGCGGAGTATAAGCCCTACGTTGCTGTGAGTACTTGGATTTCAGTTTGTGTGTTGTGGATAAATCACACGTGTGTACTGCTGTGGATTGGTATAACTATTATTGGAGTGGGTTGAGCACCTGTCTTGCCGATGTCCGTACCTGTGACCGTGAGTACCGTCTACCTGTAAATCTGAAGTTCCTTACTAATAACTGTGAAATAACCATTACAAGAAATCCCTGTCTGGAGATCCATTGTTGCATATATAACGAAGCCTCTTGTGTTGACTGCTGTTTGCCCCGGGGGGAAGAACCCGCCTGCATGTCCATTACTGTTTGTGTACACAGGAAAGCCTTTTGGGATCCATTAATGCTTGCTGGAAGCGGGAAGTTCACTCACGTACCTATTGTTGCTCTCAAAGGAAGGCCTCTTTAGGAGTTTCTCCCCCCCCTCTAGCCTACGGGTTGCTACGTACTTGCCAAGGAAAGTCCACACCAGATACTTACTGCTGCTGACCTGTAAGAGAAGTTCCCTCAGCATATCTGTCCTTCTACACATGCCAAGGGAAGTTGTCCTGGACCCTCACCGTTGCTGATCCGTGGACTAAGGTCTGTTTCGTAGACCCACTGTTGACGACCTGTAAAAAGGAAACCCCCTTCTGTTCCCCCTTGTATACTTACCGTGGTGTTGGGCCAGCCTCAGGAGAAGTCGGACAGGAAGAGAGAAGTCGGACAGCAGGATTGTTTTTAGAGTGCTCTGTTTTAAATTGAATTAATAAAATCCTATTTGTTCACTTTTAACCTTGTCGTCTGTCTGCTTTTTGGGAACTCCGGGGTCTCTTCGAGGTGGTACTGGTGTCTGGGGCTAGCGTAGCTGTGGCCTGCCCCCACCTGTGACATATTCACAGAAGAGATGGGTTTTACGTTGTTTTTTGAATGTTGTGAGAGATGTGGTTGACCGGACAGAGTTATGAAGAATGTTCCACCAGGAAGAAGTTGTGAAGCAGAATGAGCGGGAAAGCGATTTACTGTCCATATGAGAACGCTATACCAGACGCCGCGTTCAGCAAACCAGACGCCGCTGGTTTGCTGAACGCAGGGATCTTGATGGGGTGTAGGAGTGCAGGAGGGTGTGAAAGTAAGCCGGTGCAGGTCCAGTGATTGTGCTGTAGGCAAGCGTTAGTGACTTGAATCTGATACGGGCTTCGACCGGTAGCCAGTGGAGTGAGATGAAAAGGGGTGTCACATGAGCCCTTTTGGGCTGTTGGGAGACGAGCCGTGCTGCTGCGTTCTGAACCAGCTGGAGCGGTTTGATAACCTTTGCAGGAAGACCGGCAAGAAAAGCATTGCAGTAGTCCAACTTTGAGATTACCAGGGCTTGGACAAGGAGTTGTGCCGCATGGTCCGTGAGATAAGGTCTAACCTTTCTAATGTTGAATAAGGCGTATCGGCATGACCATGTCGTCTTTGCAATGTAAAGACATAATAACATAACAACATAAAGAATATAGCTGTAAGCAGCAACACGGGCAAAGTCAGCAAAATGGAGAAAGCACAGAGCAGAACCACACCAGCACAGAGCAACAAGATCAAAAAAGCAGAAACATAAAAGCCGTGATGAAAAAGGTCGAGGAGAACAGATGCAAACAAACTCAAAGTGCACAATTTACACACAAGCACGGAACACACCCACAGCCGGATTCGAACCACTGACTCCGAAGACTCCACGCTTAGCGTGTCTCACCACTAAGCCGACATCCCATAACAGCACAGCTGAGCAAAGCTGATAGAGGTGTGAGTAGAGATGTGTAACAATAACCAAAGTTGTAGAATTCTGTTTTGGCAGATTGCCAGCGGGCAGAATCGGGCGGGTGGGTTGTCTGAGTAGTGTGGGAAGCACTTGATGTATCCTTGCCCTTCCTTGCAGGAGTTGGGGTTTGCTTACGCCGTGAGTATATTGATTTAAGGACCAGCTCTGGTTTGTCGGTGGAGAGGTGGATTTTGGTGAAGGGGCTCCCAGCTGGAGGCAGATGTAAAGACTGTTAAGCTCAGCCTTGTTTAGCGGGGATAGAGGGGATGACTGACTTGTAGGAGGAAGCTGGAGATGGTAGCTGCCACTTGGAAGATGATAGTGTGCCTTTGCCTCTTGGGGTACAAGAAACGGCACAGGAAGGCCGTCGGAGGACCCTGGTCTTCAAAGGATTTGTCGTTAGGGAAAGTTTAAATCTCTGACATCATGGTGATTGGGTATTTCAATGCTTGAAGACTGTAGAGAGAATGCAATTAAGACATCTTTTCCTATTTGTAGTAGTTCTCTCTTGAGCTGACAGGGTAGAAGCTGTGATTGCTGATAGCTTACCAGCAGAGTTCTCTTTGTTAATTAAACATCATTAAAACAAGAGAGACACTTAGAATATCATTCTTTGAACATGAAAGGCATTTTCTTTACTTTTACAAATACTACTGATGTGTAAACCTGTAGATTTTTTTGTTCTGCTAAACACAAAGGAAGACATTAGTAAGAATGTTAGCAACCGAACAGATCTTATCCCCCATTGACACCCATAGTATTTAGTTTCCTCACTATGGCAGTAAATAGAGGATGAGATCTGTTCAGTGTCGGGGAAGCTCCTTTGAAATTGTATTTAGATCAAGTATTAGCTACTCATTAACAAAAGTAGTTAAGTTTCAGTTTAGCTACCCATCTGAAAATGTAGTTAGGTAGACTACAAGTTACTAAAGAAAAGTAGCTAGCTTCTTTGAAACTACTTTTTTATTTTTTACAATCGCACATTTAACAAATACAGGAGTAAAATATTTTTTTAGCAAACGATATAGTACATTTCCTAGATACAGTACAGTTTTCTACTCTAGTAAATATTAAAATATACTACATAATTTTTAAAGTGTATGAATTAACTATAGCATGATAATACAGAATACTGCAGAGTATGATAATAGAGTGTAATAGTAACCATAATGTTCTACAGCTTTAATATAGTATTTAATATAGTAAATACTAAAGTCACGTTATTTGTATGTGATATGATACACACGTGCTATTAACTAATGTTTTAAATAAATAGAGAAGTTTAAAACATACCAGTATCATTGTATTGTTTTGTTTATTCATTTCGTTACATACGATTCCTATTTAATACTTCAGAGGATGTGTGTTTAGAACTTTGAATATTTACCCACTCATGTAAGTTATTTACGATCTCTTCTCATTGAGCTCATGCAGTTGATGGCGATAATGAACCACTTCAGTTTGTGATAATAAGAAAAAGACAGAGAACGGCAGAAAGGCAGAATGGAATGTAGCGCTAAATTGCTCCTTTCTTAAAAAAAGTTATAAACGACTGGAAAAGCTGCACTGTTTAAAAGTAGATAAGCTACCGTCAGGCTACTGAAAAATGTAGTTAGGTTAGTAGCGTCGCTACTCCCCAACATTGGATCTGTTTGGTTGCTAACATTCTTTCAAATGTATGTCCCTGTTTTAAGCAGAATAAAGAAGTGCATACAGGTTTGGAACAACCTGAGGGTGAATAAATGATGACAGAAGTTTCATGTTTGGGGGAACTATTCCTTTAAACCTGTGCATTCTGTAGCCAGATCCCGCCAGATCCCTTTTCCTGCAGAGTTTGATCTGATAAAACACCTGATGAGGCTAATCAGCGACTTCAGGAACAGACGCGTTCAACCACTTGAGGGTCTGCGCAGATTGTTCTGCATATCGCATTAAAGTACTGCGAGAACGATCAGTCTGCACTTGAATCGCTCTTGCGGTATGTAGTTGAGTAGGCGGGGCGAGACCGTGGTTCGAGGCCGGTAAGTAATTGTTAAATAGCGCCAGTGGTGTGTTCATCAGAACAAAGACATGTATACCGACTACAACAGACTCGCGCTGTGTGACGCTACCCTCAAGCCATCCTCAGAAGATGCTTCTCAAGATTTTATCTCAAGAATTAAAAAGTTCCAGCTTTGGGTAAAAGTGTCTGTGTGAAATCGAGTCCAAACTAAAACTTTTCTAACAACAAGCTGAGATCTGATAACAACAGATACCCCTAACCTTAACTCACCCCCAAGTGGTGTTCTTCAGATGTAGTGGATTGCCAATGTAGGATCCTGCTCCAGATGTCTTCTGGGCGTTACACGTGTTGTGTCCCCCACACTCCTGTTTCCTCACGACAACAAATGTGTTTAAATGGCTTCATTGAAATAGGTGTGGAATAGATGTGCAAGTGATTGCAGGCAAGCTGGATTTCTTCACTTATAATAGTGTCTGGAGTGAAGGCTCTTATCGGTAGAGCCAGTGGGATTGCACTGACCTCCATATAGAAGTAATGGATATTAGAAAATCTGCCCACTGTGATTGGAGGGGATTGAGTGACAAAGAGCTACACTGGGGAGAGAGAGAGAGAGGGAGAGGGAGAGGGAGAGGGAGAGAGAGAGAGAGAGAGAGAGAGAGAGAGGGGGGGGGGATTCCTTCTCAAGGACACAATGCTGGAACATTCTAGCACAGGAACTTTTATTATGAATCCTGTTTTGTCCTCAGACTTCTGTCAGGTTATTTACTATCGCCCTCTATTCAATCAATTGAACTCTATTCAACAGACAACTTCTAGCTCCATAACACCAAAAGAAACCATAGAAAACAAGCAGACTTGATGATGCATGATGGACTATAATGTGCTCCTGTGACCTGCAGCTCCTCTGGATTGTTTTACTCACATTCTTTTTTGTGAAGAAGTTCTGGAGATAAAAACAGATGTACAGACTTGAATTTAGTGTACATTTTGATAGGGTTTGCATATTGTTTCACTAAAGAAAGTGTAATATTGTATATCAATTTATATAAAACCTATCAAATATGTCAACCAAATCATATGGGACACTTAAAGAAGTGATTGTGAAAGTGTAGATGAGCTGGAACTCTTCAATGGTCTCAGAAACAGGATTCTTTAACTTTGCAATAGTTATTTTGATGACTTGTGTGTAGTATAAAGCTAAAGGTAAATGTGTGATGAATGTCTGAGCAGTAACAGGACTGTTTACAGCAGTAGAAACACAAGGCCTATAAAGGGATTTAAAAAAAGGGTTTTACTGTAGATTTAGGCACAGATGGAGGTTAGTTTGTCTGTCGAGTCTTAAGTAAACTCATGGCATTTTATTACATGATATAATTAACTGATCACAAGACAAAATAAATTGCTTTGGTTGATGCCTTTCAGCTCTTTTAGCGATAGAGTGACATTTCATTATGGAATTTCATCTACCCAATCTATTATAAAGGACTATCAATTATATGCACAGCTTCTAGAGGCATGTTATCTAAACTCGTCCTCTTGCTGCAAAAAAAAAAAAAAGATTTGCTTGATAACTGCTCCTAAATATTCTTCCTGGTCTGTGTTTCATTTTAAACCGCTGTAAGGAAAACGGCCAACTCTCCCATAATTAACTATCAAAAATATCTCAAACTAATAATGCAAATCATTCTAGTCCAATTGAAAATGTCTAATTAGTTTTAAATTGGTTATAGCTTGAAGACGTACAAAAAAAGGGGAAATGTCATGAAGAAAGTAAAAAATGAAGCCACAATGATGTTCTTTCAGGTTTCAATGATGTTCTCCAAACGCGAATGGCGCGTTAAGCGCAAGTGATTTACATCTTAAGTCACGATAGCCCTACTTGCGGCGCCATTGGCGTGAATTGAGCGTTAAAAAAATTTAACTTTGGCGAAAATTTGCGATGCATTTACCAATCAGGAGCTTGATCTAGCAGTGAGGTGATTATGATGATGCGAGCGGAGGCAGAAATCCCAAACAACAATGGAAGACAAAATCATTGTGCTGTATGTCAATACCTGGATACCTATATAGGGTGTTTCATGACTGAGGCCTAATATATTCATTCTGCTACACAATGGCCTATAGGAGCACAATCAAAACAAATAAACTGGGTGTATGGAGGAATTTCATCATATGTCTTAATGTTTTGATCAGTATAAACTATGTATTGCTCTTTGTATTAAACACATTTATATGAGATTTAGAAAAGCACAGCTGTGCTTTTGATGTCTGGTAGTGTTCATCAAATCTGGGCACTTTTTTCGTCCCCAACCCTACAGTGTGACACAATCTGGGCATGTTCCCATTACTATGACTACAATCTACATTGAGCAAGGTCACAGTTTTTTCCACAGTTAAAGACAAAAGAAGGAGGTGAAGAAGAGGAAACAGCTCATGATGACCATGACATAATTGTTGTGGGTGAGGATATATAGTCCATATAGCTACCACGTACCAGCTGGCCTGGATCGGCATTCCTGGCGGGAATGATTAAAGAGTAGGTCCTACTTTGGTTTCTGGAGTGTCCAACAGCAAGTTATTGTACATAGGTGTAAAAACACTATTATGTTATGATAATAGGCAGTTGTTCTAAGCCTACTTCTTGACTGACTCTCAAATGATTCATGGCGTGATTCATCCATCTAATCCCCTCCAATCTGTTAGCCTAGTGTCATGTGATTGGTCAGATGGTGTAGTCAGTTGTGATTGGTCTAATGCCTTCATCATGTTTCGCAAATGTGTCAACAACGCAAGGTTGTAGGTTGCCAAACCTAAGTATAAATGTATAGAATAATGCAATGTAAGTCACTTTGCATAAAAGCGTCTTCCAAATGCATAGATGTAAATGGAAATAGAACGCCTATTAGCATTACATTTACACTTACATTTAGTCATTTGGCAGATGCTTTTATCCAAAGCGACTTACAGTGCACTTATTACAGGGACAATCCCCCTGGAGCAACATGGAGTAAAGTGTCTTGCTCAAGGACAAACTGGTGGTGGCTGCTGGGATCGAACCAGCAACCTTTTGATTTACCAGTTCAGTGGTTTAACCCCCTAGACCACCATCTCCGCATAACTGGATTAGGGTTTACAGGTGGTTGGATATTTACTTACATATTTTTTGAGTTTGATGCCGATGTCTGACGAAGAAACATCCGACGATAGTAGATAATAGATAGAAGATGATAGATTGAACACTTAAATTAGCCGAGTATAGCTAGATAAACAAACTGTAATACCCCAGAAATAACGCCACATGTTAACGTTAGCGTTATATGCATTAGCTAAACACAGACATAAGGTACACAAATATTTCTTGAAGTACAGACAAAAATAAAGTCACACTTACAGGTTGTTATGCGGTGAGGCTAACAGTTCACATAAAGTTGGTATTCCTCCTCTTTCAATGATAGTCGTTTAACACATCCTGCAGTGAACGTGCCAAGATTTTTTAAGCAATCTGTGGTGAAATGACGCGCTCAAAGTAAAACCCTGGGGTTATACTCCCCAGGGTTTGGAGTTTAAATAAGATGGACTTAGTTGCACAACGTAGAACACAGGTTCTTGACATGATGTACACCCATCACGAACGAGCGACAGTGTTTTGTGGGAGGAGAGTGAAGTTTTCACGGCTATTTCTATTGACGTAGATACGCACTGGTTTGATACTTGGACCAGTTCACGTCTCGTTTGCGTGATTCAGAGTCAACTCCCTTTTTTACAAGCCAATAACTTTGTTATTCGTTCACCTTCAGACTTACAACTTGGCAGACTGCTTACTTTCAAACAGGCCAACATAACACACTGCCTGAAATGTAATTTTCATGATCTAATGTTACTTCTCTTTAAACAACCAGAGCGGTTCGGTGCAATGGGGGAAAAGCGCTCTTTGGTTTTCTGTGAAATAATGGGACAATACTGTAAACCAAACAAAAGAAACATTCCAACTTCACTTTGAACCGCAAACTAAAATGAATAAACTGTTGCACATGCTGTAAGCTCACACTTGATGTACTGCCAAAGAGTGTGATTAATAGTTGATTTAATAAAGATTCACTAGTGGGGAAAGTGTAAATATAGGTACATATATATACATATAAATGATTGGGCTGACGACCGAGAGAAACCACTGTAGCTAGTGTGTTTATTCGGGGTTGAGTGTTTCTTTAGGGTTGAAATGCTCAGCAGAGAAAAGACAGATTTTTTCTTTTTAGTTAAGCAGAGATCAATATGTGGTAATGGAGTCTGAGGACACAGAGAGGGCCGGGTCACAGGTACCAATGAATCTGCTTATCTGTATTCACATATGACTGTGGATCTGTGATACTGGAGTGTTTGTTGAGCTCGGAACAACATGCAACCCTGAATTCACAGATATCAGTTCTGTCACCCACAGGACACAGGGCAAACGTTTAAGCAGTAAGAATTAGCCTCTTCCGCTCTCTGTTGTCTAGAATCAGATTACAGAAACAATAACAATATATCCTGTGTTTATAAAATGTTGGGTTTTGTAGATTATAAAAGCAGTTGTGTGTACAGACAGTGTCTGCAGACTGGTATGAATGTGACTTTGTGTATGGGAAATTCTACAGAATTTATAGAAAATAGGAGTTGGACACATCTTGAATTTCTTTTTTTCAGATTTTTTTATGTATGCAAGTAGTGTAATATCAAAGGAACACATTTCTAGTAATTGTACAGTTAATGTTCATATTGTGATTTCAGAATATCCCCTAATTTCTTCACTACCGAAACACAATAATTTAATAAGAAGTTAAGAAGACTGATCTACTCACCATGTAGCTATTAGAGAGAGGGACACAGTCATTATTCTTGATCAAACATGTAGGGGTGTGGCTAAAATCAGTTTCAGCCAATTGAATAAGACATTCACTTTTTCGTGACATGAAAATGAGGGACACATTTTGTACATACAGTTTAATAGTAGAACTGCGGTTGGTTTGCGTCTCCTCAAGCCAGCAGCTGTTCACCCCGTTGGTTAATAACGACGGCATGAGAGGGTGGCAAAAGGCATAACAATGCTCCCTTCACTTTTATATATTTACGTTTTAACGTTTATGTTTTGTTTTGTTTCCAAAGCTGCAAACGCTCTTAAAAGTCCTTAAGCCAAACAGAAACAACATGTAACGTTTCGCTTTCTGTTTGAAGCGTGTCAGTCATGCTCGATGGAAAAGTGGGTGAAAAACACACCTTTGTCAAATAATAAAATGTAATCTCTTTCCTCGGCATGAATGTGAGGTTAGAAGCAGAAGCATCATTCTCAGGATCAGCTGCAGCGAGATACACACTCTTATTTCCTTATCACACTGTCATGCCAAGAACGCCCTCATGCCAACTAGGAGGGAAATGTGCTATTAGCATGCTAAAAGAATGCTTCACGTCAAGCATGTAAAAACATGACACAGGAGGCCAGCTTTAATGTTGTTTCTCTCCCTCACAACTTCCACCTTCTCTTTTTTGTGGTCTTGTAGTCTCAGGTCTACAGAATTACACATTTCCCCTTTGAACAAGCAGATGGTAAGCTACCAGTAGTCCGTTCTGTCTGGACCAGTATGTTAGAAATGATGGACTAAGCTGGAAGTTTGTCATAATCTCATGAAAAACGGCCTCTTTTGGATAACTAACAGATATAAAATTGTATATCTGTCAGTTATGGTTAAGTAGTCTCGCAAAGCCAGATCTTCATACTGGATAGGCCATATGATTGACAGGTAAAGCAAACAATCACGTTTGGTTTTGTGTCACGTCATGTTTAGAGGAGTGGAAATGTCCCCGCAGTAACAGACCCATGTACATTGACAAACATGTCAAAAGTTAACAGCAAAAAAATTATTATAAGTTTATACCGTGAAGCTCACATACATTTAAGAATGAAGTGTTTAGTCGATCGTGATGAATTCTTATAGCAACCGTTGTAAACACGACAGCTTACTTACAGCTTTGTTGTTCCAGACGAACCATTAAAGAACACAACACACACGTCTCCCGGAAATCCTGTGAAATTCAACCAAAGAAAATTGTGCCAAATGCATCACCCATTCAGCCAACGGTTGGTAGGTGAGACGTCTGAGGCTGCGACTAATGGTTAAGTAACAAATGATGAAAAAATATGCGTTTTGAAGAAGTTCAACTTGAATCACAAGTAACTGATCCAGTTATATTTCAAGCAGTTATTGTACATGTTCGGTGAAATAAAAGATGAATTCCTATACAGGGTTTAAGACTAGTCCTCACTAAAATAAACGTGAGAGCTGTCTAAACTGAAAACAACTTGCACTAACATATCTTAAAATACATCAGTATCCTTGTTATGTGTCAAAATTTATACGAGTAATGTTTTAAGAAAGGCATGTTTGTAAAAACTACTTAAATACATAATCTAATTTAAGCAGTTTTACAGGAGCAAATAAGAGAATCACAGAAAGGTGAAACACAGCACAGTGCATCGTGTTTATAGAGCAAGCAAGATCATTCTAATAAATAATATTGAATAAATAAATAATCAAATAAATAAATAAATGCAGTCTCCGGGTGAGCAAGCCAACACTGCCCTAATGTGACGAGGAACCCAAACTTCAATGATTGCTTAATGGAGAAAAAAAAACCTCGGGAGAAACCAGGCTCAGCCGGGAGGGCCAGATCCCCTCTGACGTGTCATAGCTGCACTCAGTGACCCCTTTGTTTACACTGCATATTAGAAACATTCGTGGGTCAATACTCACGAAAACAAGTAATCCTATCAATGTGAGGGCAATGCAAAAAATGAAGGGAATGATATTGATGATTATTTTATTTAAACTATAAATTATAAACACATATGCTAGACAGTGCTGGGTTTGGTCGAAAGGGCTATTTACCAGTTCAAAAGAAATCTATGTGATTCTGTATTCTGTAACTGTTTTCTGAACACACACACATACACAGAGAATCTTTTAGGTTATTTATGGGACAGTGATCAATAAGTTTCCTGTAACTCCCTCTAAATCACTGTAATGAACTTCATTGCTTTAATGAATCACTATGCTGTAGGAAAGGACCACTGTCTGCATTACTGACTCTTCCAAGCCCTGTCACACTAGGTCCTCCATGAATATTCAAACTCTTCTGATTCAAATAAAAAATCACGTCTAGCTTCGATCTGCATGTTTTCAATTCAGTTATGTTTTGGTGAATTTTAATAAAAGCAAAATGAAGAACCCAGATCTTCAGGGCACTTTGTGAAAATGCTGTCCACTAATTCGGCTTTAAAAAATCAGTTGTCAATATACACATCTCTAAAAATTCGCTTCCAAATCAGTAAAGCAATTAACCCTCAGGGACTCTTCGGTCATTTATGACCAAAACATTTTCATCGGAATGAGATGACACTTGAATACTTTTGTAATATTAGCTCTGTGAACACAATTTTTTTTATCAAATCTCAGTCTTATTAAGTAATTAAGTAATGACTGATAATAAGCTTTGTTCTTAGTTTTGACAGGAAAATAAATTTGAACATCATCTGCGTGACAATGGACAATTTTGTTTTCAAAAAATTAAAAACTGTAACAAGGTTCAATAAAAGGAAGGAAGGAGGCGGGAACTGGCAGACATTTAAATAATGTTTTAATATAAATAATAACAGCCAGCGGCCCCTCACGGCCGACCGCCGGCGAACAAAACATAAATACAAACATGTTCGGGCCTGGTCCTCTCTCAACGACGGTCCGGTCGCTCGTTCTCTTATATGCTCCCAATCTCCTACGTGATACGAGACCGGTGAGCGCACTACTGCCGCTAATTAACAATTACTCACCGGCTTCGAACCACGGCCTCGCCCCGCATACTCCACTACAATACCCAAGGGCAGCACATACAAGGAGAATAGCATAGGGTCCAATATTGACCCACAAAAAGAGGTGCAGCAGATGATGAGAAATCCCCTAGGTGAACAGAAAAACTTCAGTCTGTCTAATCACTGCTCAAGTCTAGATAAGAGAATAGAGTGGTTTACCGTATCAAAGGCCACAGTCAAATCTAAAAGAACTAAAATAGCAGAGTTACCACAGTCCACAGTTGAAAGAAGATCATTTAAAACAAAATTGAAGAATCCAAGTTGATCTTTTTCAGATGTGGTTGCACAATGGCATGTTTTAAAGCAGCTGGTACACACCCTGAGCTAAGAGATTCGGTGTCAAAGACATCTTTAACCAAGCGTGCAGCAATTCTGTCAAGGGTGCAGCTTGCGGGACGTAGCCGTTTAACTAGGTCGGAAATATAAGAGAATGTAACCGGTAGAAGTAGAAAAAGTAGAAACCAGAAGAATCACTAATAAGTGTGACGGGTAGAAAACTAATACCATCAATTTTGTTCACAAAATCAGTCATGTCACAATACATATGTCACATATTTCACTGAGTGAAATACATAAACCATTCCAGTCCAGTGCAGCCGGTCATCCAGTCCGTGTCCACCGGCATCCAGTCCGGTGCAGCCGGAATCCAATCTGGGATCCCCACTTTTTCCCTTGTTGGACTTCACCCTTGGACTCTTGTGCTTTCCTGATTTGTCCCATTACTTAACGCCCCTGTCACTTCTGTCTTGGGGTGGATCATTTTGGATGAGATTCTTTGTCACCTGCCTTGTCCTGAAGTGTATGTAAGTCTAGTTGAGTTATTTGTAGTCATGTCTAATGTTATATATAGTCTAGTCCAATTTTGGGTAGTGAGTCTATGTTCCTGTTTATGTTCCTGTTCCTACCCTAGCTGTTACGTTATGTTACTCCCTTGTGAGTTTATGTTTCTCGATTGGGATTTTTGTTATTAAAGTCCTTGTTACCCCTTACCCGCTGTCTGTGATTGGGTCCCCTGTTTCTGTTGTCGTGTCTGCCTCCGCTTTCATGACAGTAAAGTCTGAAATGGCCAAAGAAATCAAACAAACAAACAAAAAGATGGAACCTAAAGATTATTTATGTTCTTACAAGGTAGTCATTATGAATCATTAGAATCATTATGAAATGCCTAACTCACAGTTTATGAGTGTGTTGAAGTATATAATAAAATCATGTTTGTGGTTAGTATCCTTTTTTAAACAAAATAGAGTAAAATGATAAAACCATGTGCAAAATACACACAAAACATCAAGTATCAGTGTATGAAACTCAACAATAGTGAAATCAACAAAAGAAAACTTGATGCTGCAATGCATGATATGCACAATATGCACAGTATGATCTGGCAAAATGGGCCTTTTATGGCAGGGCTGGTAAGGCTTTTCAAAACGCATAAAATAACAAGAATATTTTCATGTGACTTTCTCGTCCCGTACTTTGAGAAGAGAGAGACATATGATGCATGTTTAAATATGTCATTAAAGCAGAAGTTGTTCAGTTTGGTTCCATTGACACAGCGTAAATGTGGTGCAGACACATCAGTGAACTGTGCGTCAACAAATCAGGATGAAACACTCCAGAAACTTCGCAAGACATTATCAGTAACATTCTGCCACATGTCATCAATAATAAACGGAAGTGCGGAGCATCAAACAGGAAGTCACTTGCAGTTATGGCGCCCTCCACGAAGACGTGTAGAATTTTTTTTGACTCATGCTGTATATGTCAAACACTCTCTTCCTTTACTTTGACTAGTCAGTTGGTGTACTGTGTTGTTACTGCTTTGACTGAGAGGCAGGCATGACATGAATGTGTAATGTAGTGATGTATAGTGAACTACAAAGCTATTGGAAAGGCCAAATAAATAGGCATAATGGATGTCCTTTCATGTTCTAATATTTCATGATGTTATGAGACATAGAAAGGCAGACAGACAGATAGTATTTTCACACTGACCATAACAGAAAGGGCTCAGTTGTTACTGTCGTTGTCCCAGGAGAACGCAAGGTATCTTCATGTGTGGCAAAAACACATGAACAATCTTTCTAACTTCTGTGAATCCTGAAACAATATTTGAAAAAGATCATTCAATAACATCTTACCTTATTTCTATATATTTTGTAGACTGGTGGCACGATATATGACTGCCAACTGTGAACACAACACACCAGTAGTCTGCCACTATTTCAATTTAACAACGTGAAGAAAGTTGCTGAAAAACTAAACTTCTTTCATAATGATGTCTTTCATGAGCAAAACCCAGTCTGCCGTTACTCTGTGTTGGAATATTTTGCTGATATAAAGTGCACAAACAGCTTATCTCAGTCTGACACGTGTGCTCAGCATATTATGGTTTTGTTTTAGATGTTTTGGAAGATTAATGTGTCAGTTAAGATTAGCAACCTGTGAAGAATTTGTCAGATGTTGAGATGCTGTTGTAGGAGAGTAGGTATCTGGAATAGCACAAAACACTCTCATATCTACATTTTAAATCATCTGTCAGATATTTTCTGCTGATCTCAGGAACAACAGGCTCAGATACAGGTCATTTAAATAGGAGAAGAGGGAGACGGCATCAAAATCTCACCAAAATCAACTCTCAGGACTGCTTTTCAAATCAACTATCGATTCGGCTTGAGTCCTAATGGAGGAATATGATCACCAGGAGGTGAAGCTATTACAGGGAAAGTGACGTGCAGCCTATAGAGCGGGCTAATATGTGTCATTTTCCATCAGTCTCTTTTAGCATTTGGCACCTTATAGTGAAGGGAAGCAGGGTGTTTGGAGAAAGCAGCGAGGGCGGAATTATCTATTCATCTTGAATTCAAGCCAAAGGACAAAACATGGTGCGGGAAAATATGTTCTGGTTTGAGGAATCGCCTGAACGAAGGCTCTTTTGACTGCTGAGAGGACATAAGAACGACTTCTAGACACAACTGAAGACACGTGTCTGCTCACAACACACACACGCAGCTGGTGTGTTTTCATACAATGTGAGAACTTTTCACAGATATCAGGACTTTTATGCTATACGACCAGTATATTGTATCTCTTTCTCTCCCAAACCCTAGAACCTAACCCTCATACAAACCTGTTTGTATTTTGACATTTTCAAATAACAATTGTTTAGTTTGTTTAATAATACATTTAAATGATGGGTACCAGTTGTGTCAGTTTAAAACTCGGCTTGCGATCCTTCCCTGAATTGACTGAATTGTGACAGCAATGATGAACGTAGTTTCCCAGACTCTATGCTCATTTGTTTTCTAACAGCTGTGCATGTAGGCTATTGATTTAGAACTGTGGAAGTACGTGATAATAATGATTCACTTTTTAGAGGACTTTATTAAATAAAAAAAATATAAAAAATTGGCCTTTTGATATTATGATCAGAGATGACCGCTCTAAGCAGACCTCGAACTGTGTCGCTCCGGCATGGAAGTCGGGCGCTCTAACGAGGAGGCTAAAGACCGCAGTCTCAAGCATCTGTTGGGTCAGGCAGTGAGGTTTACTCACTGCACATCACGTTACTAGCTGGCCTCCGTTAGACCCCCACCAGGGAACAGTGGTTACATTTGTATGTGAGAGGTTTCGTGTTCACCTGCTCACAGATTCTGCTCCTATCTTTATATATATATATAAACTAACCCTTCTTTCTCAACTAGTGTTCTGCATTGTGTCACAGCACACTGCCTCCCTATGATGTAATTGTTTTAAAATGGCAAAAACAAAAATGCTGAACGTACATAGCTTACATGGATAAAAAACATGACATTATTGAAAAAGATTTGTCCTCATGAAATAATTTTCTATACAAAAATTGTTTATGCTTTTCTGATACTATTGGCTGTTTACTTGATTACTATGACAGGTTATTTGACCAAATAAATACGATAGTTTAGACACAACCCTCGAGTCCATAGAAATGTTTTGGTTTTTTTTGGCTTTAAAATTCTATAAAGACAGGAGCAGCTAAGAACAATAACAAACATGAAGAAAGCGATAATACAATGTATTAATATGCATAGAAAATGTGCAATAATGAGATAAAGTGAAGTTCATAATATTGTAGTTGAATAAACATAAACGTTTTCAAAACCTTCAGCAAAGCTGGTGTCAGTAGTTGCCCAGTAACTTATGTCTTGTGAATTTCAATTTAATGAGGACAGAAAAATGGGGACATCTAGTCTTTGACCAATATTATATTGTAAGTTACTACCTTGAACCCACAGCACTGGTGTAACAGTGACTCATAAAATAAGAAGATGACATCCGGACCGTTGAAAGAAACACTTTTAATAGTTTTGTACAGACAGTATGAATACGATGATGATAAGACATATGTTTCGTGAAACCGTGCTCATTCAACAGCTGGAGGTTTTCATTAACAGGCCACCCAAGAAATGCAACACAGGTAATAGATTATTTCCATTTTCATCCAATAGGTTATACAAGAGAAACAATCATAGACATTAGATTAGTGCTTTGCATTTAATTGACTGAGCAGAGTTCATGATCTGTGTTTATAATGCACGGTTTATTAATATGGGATGTGTAACAGTAATAAAATCTCCTATCCTTGTAATTCAGCTTGTTATTTGTATTATTCTCATCATTATAGTTCTTTTTTTATTCAAACATGATTTGAAACTCCCCCATTTTTTGTGACTGCTCTCTACTCTAAATCTAAAGATGTAGCCATTTCGTCAAGGGTTGATATTTATAGATGAAGAAATCCACAGGGCTTATCAACTGTCATCATATCATCCACGCTGTCAAGAAGCATCTTTTGGGGACTAAACCTCACCCATATCTGTGTACCCATAATTGATTCCGTGTTACATCGCCACCAAAATACAGAGATAACCGCGCTTCCTTGTACACTGCTGAGAGATCAAAAACACTGCCACATCTTACCTCTGCAGCGGGTTGGGGGGTGCAGATGCTGCGCTGTGCTGAACTTTGAAATAGCATTGTGTTACCATGGCAAATATTCAAATGGAGCACTCTACAGTCGATGGGTGTAAAATTTGTTTTTGGAAGTTTAGTAAATGTGCTGCAAAATGAGCGCTGAAGCTTTGAAACGTCCACTCTTTTCATTTAAGGGATCATATGGCACAAACATGTGTTGTTCTGTGTCTATGGTGTGTTATAAGTTGCCCATGCATGTATTAGACGTGTAAAATTGCAAAAAATTAAAGTGTGGGTACAAAAGAGTCATTCTATCTAAAAGCGAATGCTCACCCAGACCTGCCTGAAACACCTCGTGTAACCACACCCCCACAGATCTATGTCAGCTTGTGGTCTGTCGTGACTTGAGACCGCCCGCATTTATCCACAAGTTAGGTGGTGTACCTGCCAGTACAATTGAAGAGGAACCTGATGTTCCAAATATGGTCAGAGGCTTTAGATTTCCTTCACACGCTTGCAGTATTCCACCAATCACTACAGACTGGTGAACTGGCCAATCACTGAGCTTTGTAAAAAATCTGTGTGTTTCACAGAGGGGGAGGAAAGAGGAGATAAAAACATGTACGGTGTGTGAAAAATACAGTGTTTTTTAACCTTAAAACCTGTTTACACATTACATTACATCTACATCTTTTAGCCCCAACATAACACCCCTTTTAATTCTTAAGAAGTGTCTCAGATGATATGACCATGAACCAACACATTCATCTGCAATTCCTCTTCTAGGATTTTGAAGTACATTGTGATTTGTAATAACAGTATGAGAAGTGTGGTTTTGTGGTCCTGTTGTGTATTTATTCAGACAAACCATAAAAAAAACCTGGGTTCCAGTCTCACGTTGCCCGCCCACAGTCCACACCCTTTTTTTTTTTTTTTTTTTATGATTCAAAGATTATCACAGCAATGTTTTTCTCTCCTTCCATAATTGGTATTCATATTATCCCACACAAACAAAACATGCTACAAAATGAATGTAAGAACCATTTTACATGAATCAATATTACCTAACAGTCTTAGGAAGCACTTATCATTTGGTATAAGTTTTGGAAGTTTGTGATGAATTATGCCTTCTGGCTAAAATCATTCATGAAAAGAATTTGAGTGGAGATGGGTGGTACATGGAATATGAAATAAGAGGAATTAATCATTTATAGCTGATTTGAACATTTGAGAGAGCAAAAATATTTGTAGCTTCCCAAGCGTTTAGTCATTAAAATGTGTTAAAAACACTATAAAAGATTGTACGCATTAAAAAATAATATCAGTAATTATTAATAAAGAGAAGCATGTCACACAATCAGCATAAAGACACTACATTTGTTGACACATAGGAGCTTCAAACTTCTAGTTTACTGGTTTGTTTTATTCCACCAGAGATGAAGGGAAGCATGACCACTGATCAACTAACCTCATCTGTCATATTAATATTACCTTTCCTTACAATCATAAATCACCAGCTTTCATTCACTTTACCAGATATCTAAAATACATTTAATTATTATCACTAAAGCTTTCAATGTTGCCTCCTAGACTCTCGGAAAAAAAGGTACAACTTTGTACCAAAGAAGGTACAAACCATTGTCACTGTTTGTACCTTTAAGGACATGATTTGTACCATGAGTTACCATAATGTACCTTTTGTATTTTGGACCTTGGTGGTATAATATTGTACCTGCAATGAAGGTACAAATATTGGCCTTGAAGGTACCTCCCCAGTGACAAGCACTTTTGTACCTTAACTATGGCAAATGTGTTCCTTTAAGAACTAGTACAGGTCATTTATCATTTTAATAACACACATTAAACAACTAAACTGAGAAGGCATCATTTTAATATACTGTAAATAAATGTGAATACATTCCATCAAATAAATAATACTGTTCTTTAGCATACATTACAATCTACTTTACAATAAAATGTAAGAAAATATAATCACTTTTAAATTAATTTCTCTTTTGGATGCAAATCATTTTACTTAAACATGTATATATAATGTAAAAAGTTATTTAAAACTTCAATAACTGCATTAACTCATGCACTGCACCATAACTTCAATAACTGCATTAACTCATTTACCGCACCGTACCTTTAATAACCGCATTAACTCATCTACTGCACTGTAACTTTAATAGCTAATGTCTGTAATGAATGCACACTTAAGTCACTTGCACTATTGTATAGTCTAAATTGTTATCTGTTCATAACCACCTGTACATTAATGTTCACAGTATATATCCTTCTGTAGATATTGTCCATAGTACATACCGACTGTCATATTGTCATAGAAAATTTTTTTATATTATTCCCCTAATATTGTATTCTGTATTTATTCACACTGTATATCCTGCACTTGCTAATTGCACTTCTGGTTAGACCTAAACTACATTTCGTTACACTGTACTTGTATATGTGTAATGACAATAAAGTTGAATCTAATCTAATCTAAAATACAATTTCCCAGCAACAATATAATACTTGTCAAAAACTTTTCGCAATACGATTTAACAAATTCATATGTTTTTACAATGATGTTTTATTAACTAAGTTCGGGAGGAGCAGGACCAGATAATCAACTCGGGTGGTCGGCTATCAGCAATCACAACAATCAACCTATCAGTTCAAAAGTGAGAGAGAGAGTGTCTCTATAAATAGTCAAATTTTCTGCCAAATGTGCCATCCGCGTAGCTCAGTGGAACCAGTGTCCTTACTAGGGGGCTCTGGACACGGCGCTTCACAACCGAGTTTTCCTCGGTTGCAAGAATATTTCATGCGCGGTCTGCAGATCAGTCGCCCACAGCACCACTTCTTGCCCTTGGTTCACTCATCCCCACACCTCCCCCCACCCGGACTCACTTCACATCAAATCCACAGGCTACATCCCACGCTTCTCATCATATCCCACCAACCCACCTCTGCCCGATTCTGATCGCCGGTAGTTATCGACCCCCGTGAATGTTTTAAGTTTGTCTGTTGAATTGTCTCTTCACCCCGACACGCGCTTTGCTGATTACGTTCTGTCCGGTCTCTCAAACGGCTTCAACCCCGGTATCGAGAGTCTACCTTCCGTCAGCCTAGTCTGCCCCACCCTTCAGTCCGCACTTGCCAAACCCGAAACGGTCGATCTTTCAATTAAAAATGAAATCGACTCAAACTTCATGATCGGCCCCTTCGCCGCTCCCTCCTTTAAAACCTTCTGCATCAGCCCCATCGGCGTAGCTACCAGAAAATTCTCCTGCAAAAAACGACTCATATTCGACCTGTCCCCCCATAATTCTCCGTTCCCGAGCATTAACAGCATCATTCCGCTCGAAGAGTTTTCCCTTCTATACCACGACATCGACCAAGCCATTAAACTCATCAAACCCACCGGACGCGGCGCCTGGCTCGCTAAAGTCGACATCACCTCCACATTTAAAGTAATGCCCATTCGCCCAGACTTTTGGCATCTGTTCGGCTTTCGCTGGCACAATCAATTCTATTTTTCCGTTGCCTCATTTTCGGTTTGCAGAAGCAGCCCAAAAATTTTCGACATGTTGTCAGAGGCAATCTGTTGATTCTATCTAACAACTACTCCATTCCGTACCTCATTCACCTTCTAGACCAGAGGTGCCCAAACCAGGGCCCGCGGGCCAAAGTTGGCCCGCTGCAACCTTTATTTTGGCCCGCAATGCCATATATGGCAAAAGGGGGAAAACTGCAATCATGCAGATTTTAATTTATGATTTAACGTAATATTTTAACATTTTACGTGAAATGTTTTTGAGTGACAATAATGCACGTTAAAATTAAAGGATAAATAATTCATGATTAAACGAATTTGACTCTTATTTACCCAGCATCCCTACTGTGAATCGCAGAAACGGCGCGATTTGCGACAAGGAACGTTAACATTAATAATGGAGAGGAGGCATCCGTGGCACACCGACAAGAAACATTTTAAAACAAATTGGCAAAGTGATTTTCTTTTTACTGAGGTTAATTCAAAGGCAGTGTGTCTAGTTTTCAAACAGTCAGTCGCTGTGTTGAAAGAGTACAATATTCGTCGTCATTATGAAACGAAACATTCTTCGGCTTTCTCAAAGGCAAGAGGCGAACAAGCTGCTTTCTAAACTTCGATCGGAGCAGAGTACACTACTACGTCCTTCGTCAGCTCAAGAAAATGCCACACGGGGCCAGCTATCAAATTTCTGCATTAATTGCTAAAGGTGGAAGGGCATTCGCAACTGGAGAGTTTGTCAAAGAATGCCTTGCAGTAGCTGCAGAATCAGTATGCCCCTCTCAAATAAGAACATTTTCGAAAATCACCTTGTCAAGGAATACTGTTACCCGTCACATAGTGGACATGGCAGAGGACATTGTTGAGCAAATCAAGGCAAAGGCGGCAGCCTTTTCTGCCTTTTCAATTTTTTACGACGAGAGCACAGATATATCAGATTCCGCACAGCTGTTAGTATTTTTACGTGGAGTAAATGAAGATTTTGAAGTGACACAAGAGCTTGCTGGCACCGAGACTCTTTAAGGGACTCCTAAAGGTGAGGACCTTTTCTTTGCTGTTGAGCGCGTGTTAAAAAAGAACGAATTAAAATGGAAGGATATGGCTAGAATTACAACTGACGGAGCCCCAGCAATGGTAGGGAAGAAATGTGGCCTTGCTACGTTTCAGAAAGTCTGTGAGTGTGGGGGGAAAGTCATGAAGTACCACTGTATTGTACATCAAGAACAGCTATGTGCCAAATCCATTGGGCTTGTTGATGTGATGCGTGAAGTCGTCAAAATTGTGAATAACATACAATCCAAGGCGCTGACTCACAGGCAGTTCAAGGTACTGTTGGACGAGATGGATGCGCAATATGGTGATGTGCTGTACCACCAGGAGGTTAAATGGCTGAGCCGAGGGAAAGTTCTCAAGAGGTTTTTTGATTTGCGTGATGAAATCAGAGCTTTTCAAGAAAGAAAGAATAGCAACTTCCAAGTGCCCATGGACCAGAAATGGCTTTCTGACCTGGGTTTCCTTGTGGACATCACAGAGCTGCTTAATGTTTTGAATGTTCAGCTCCAGGGAAAAGACCAGATTATTACCCAGCTTTTTGATCATGTCAAAGCCTTCAAACAAAAACTACTGATTTTATGTGCAGTCAATAATATTAATTGACTGCACATTAATCAATAATAATATTTAGTTTGTATTTACTGCATATCCAGTGGTATCAGCTGTATTATTTTACATATTTGTTAATTAAGTTAATATTTTTTTAATAATTAAGTTCTTTTAACTTGTGTATTGTCTTATTTTTGCTTTTTGTCAGTTTTTTACATACCTGCTGCATATCGTTCAAATCACTACTACACGTCTCTCACTGTTCCCCTCTCTCTCTCTCTCTTCTATCCTTAAATTCAGGTATATTGGCTCATTTTCCCTGTCTTAGAGAGGCAGGAATGATGAAATAAATGTTACCCGAGTACGATGCTGTTCTCATCAACCTTATCCAGGAGTTTGACCGTCGCTTTGAGGACTTCAGAAACAGTGCCAATGACTTTGAATTGTTTTCTCAACCCTTCACCACAGTCAGTGATGATCTTCAGATGGAACTAATTGACCTTCAGTGTGATTCAGAACTCAAACACAAGTTCAGGTCCCAACCGTTGATAGACTTCTACAAATGTGTCCCAGCAAACAGGTACCCAAAGATGTGCAAACAGGCACAAGTGATGCTGTCTCTATTTGGCAGCACCTACCTCTATGAGCAGACTTTTAGTCTGATGAATTTGAACAAGTGTAAACTTAGAAGCTCACTAACTGACTCTCATCTACATAATGTACTGACTTTGTCAGTAAGTCAGCTGCAGCCAAATTTGGAAAAACTCTTGAAAAATAAGGACCAGCTTCATGTATCTCATTAGAGGAGACTGGCTTCAGTGCTATTATAGCTTGATTAGCTGTATTAGGAATTGATTTCATGTGCGCTCAATTGCACTGTTTCTCAAATTTAATTGTTCTTTGTATATGTTACTGTTTCTGTGTTTTTATTGTACACTACTTTGTACATGGCACTGTTTCTATGTTTTGAATGTACTTTATATAGTGTACATTGTAAGTTATTGGTTATTGAATATTGAATTGTAATTGTAATTTCATTGAATTGTAAGTTCCTAGTTTCATTGAATTATAAACCTTGGGATATAAACTGCATTCATTATACAAACCACAGAGTAATGTATTTACTTTATCAAATGCAAAAGAAGTCATAAAAAATAAATTTTATTTAAATATTATACAGTTTGGTATAACGTCACAGATTTTTCGGCCCACAGCCCTCAGTATAATAATTTTTTGGCCCTTCATAGGTTAAAGTTTGGGCACCTCTGTTATAGACGATTTTCTAGTTATCTTGCACCCAGACTCAATCCCAGCTGCGCATCTCTCAAAAGTCCAAAAAGTCTTCACCAAGCTCCAAGATAAAACCTCGGGTCTGTTTTACAAGGACATGCGCGCTCTCCCTGTCTACATTCAATTGTTCACCGATGCCGCCCCCTCCGTTTGTTTTCGGAGGATATTACCAAGGAGGCTGGTCCGCCTCCACGTGGCCCCCCCAGCTCCTAGAATTACCGCAGTCACTATTGTCCTCAGCCTTATTCGAGCTGTACCCTATTGTTCTCGCGGATTTTTTGTGCGGGAAGGAGTGGTCTGCTTTAAGCATTACCGTTCATTGCGACAACAAAGCGACAGTGCACTGCATCAATAAAGGCCGTTCACATTCTTCCGCACTGATGCCTTTCCTAAGATGCCTCACCTGGATATCGGCTAGCGATCAGTTCATTGTTACTGCTAAACATGTTCCTGGTTCTGCAAACCAAATAGCCGACGCTCTTTCCCGTTTTATCTTCCAGAAATTCAGGCGGCTGGCACCAGAAGCGGACCCCCTACCAACACCAGTACCTCCTTATTCGGAACTGATATTCCCGTAAATCACCCACTAAGAGCTCTCCTAGACTCTTCGTTCAATTCTATCATCCAAGCCGTCTCACTCAGGACCCTTCAGTCTTACCTAACCGGGTGGAGGAGTTTTAAGTCATTCCACCAAACATACAACATGCCTTTTCCCGAGTTCTCTCTGCTTACCATCACCTCATTCATATCCTTACTGAATATCAACAAAAACCTGCAAGCCAGCTCAATTAAAGGGTACCTTAGCGGAATTCAATTCTTCCACAAACTCATTTTTAACTCAACCTCCCCAGCTATAGCCAGTCCTCAAGCCTCCATGCTCATCAAAGGAATACAAAGAGCTCAACCCGCCTCCCCGCACACAAGACAACCTATAACTTTGGATCTATTGACCAAATGCATTTCTACTCTCCGCAGAGGTTACCACTCCATGCACACCGCCCGCACACTCTGCGACATGTTAACTCTGGCCTTTTTTGGATTTCTCAGATGCTCTGAAATGATCACTACATCCAGCTTCAACCCTACAGTCCACCCCACCATCTCTGACTTAGCAGTGCTAGATGCAGAAACAATCTCTTTCCATATCAAGCAAAGTAAGACAGAACAATTCAAAAGAGGCCATTTCATCTACATATTCAACCTTCAATCACCCATCCAGCCTTACCAAACCCTGCTTGCCTACCTACATTTCAGGAGATCACAGGCAAAATCCCCATCAGACCCTCTCTTCATAGATGACTCAATCCCCATCCGACCCTCTCTTCATAGATGACTCCAGTCATCCGGTCTCACGTTTTTTGGTTCCAAAATCATCTTAAAACATGGGCCCGTGCCTCCATCTACGTTCTGCAGCAGCAGTAGTCTTTTACTTAGAGGCCAGCATCGCTGCAGCGACCGCCCCTCAATGGGCCGTGCCTCCATCTACGTTCTTCAGCAGCAGACATCTTTTACTTAGAGGCCAGCATCGCAGCAGTGGCCGCCCCTCAAGCATCCGTGCCTCCATCTATGTTCTGCAGCAACAGACATCACTCCCTTAGAGGCCAGCATCTCAGCAGCGACCGCCCCTCAAGGGCCCATGCCTCCATCTACGTTCTGCAGCAGCAGTAATCTTTTACTTAGAGGCCAGCATCGCAGCAGCGACAGCCCCTAAAGGGCCCGTACCTCCATTTATGTTCTGGAGCAGCAGATATCATTCACTCAGAGGCCAGCATCGCAGCAGTGACCGCCCCACAAGGGCCCGTGTCTCCATCTATGTTCTGCAGCAGTAGACATCACTCCCTTAAAGGCCAGCAGCGCAGCAGCGACCGCCTCTAAAGGGCTCATGCCTCCATCTACGTTCTGCAGCAGCAGACATCTTTTACTTAGAGGCCAGCATCGCAGCAGCGACCGCCCCTAAAGGGCCCGTGCCTCCATCTACGTTCTGCAGCAGCAGACATCTTTTACTTAGAGGCCAGCATCGCAGCAGCGACCGCCCAACAAGGGCCTGTGTCTCCATCTATGTTCTGCAGTAGCAGACATTTTTTATTTCGAGGCCAGCATCGCAGCAGTGACCGCCCCACAAGGGCCCGTGCCTCCATCTAGGTTCTGCTGCAGCAGGCATCATTCAATTAGAGGCCAGCATAGCTGCAGCAACAGCCCCACAAGAGCCCATGCCTTCATCTACGTTCTCCAGCAGCAGACATTACTACCTCAGTGGCCAGCATGGTAGCAGCGCCCAAAAGGGCCAGTGCCTCCATATACGTTCTGCAGCACCGGACATCACTCCCTTAGAGGCCAGCATCGCAGCAGCGACCTCCCCACAACGGCCCGTGCCTCCATCTATGTTCTCTAGCAGCAGCCATCACTCCCTAGAGGCCTGCATCGCAGCAGAGACCGCCCCTCAAGGGCCTGCGCCTCAATCTACGTTCTGCATCAGAAGACATCTCTCACACAAGCATAGGGCCGTGGCATGCCCTGAGTCTAGGACAAAAGATGAGTAATCCTGACAACAGCAGTTGGCAATGACTTGTCACCAAGTGTTGTTACCTTCAACACATCCCTCTGGAGAAAGAGTACGGTATTTCTGTTGTGCACAAAATACGCACAAAAAGCAGAAAGAACTGATTGAACCATACCGGACTGTTTACACACACACAGCATCATGTGCACTCTATACAGGTCACTTGCACACAATATATATTACACTGAATCCTCATTTGAACTAATGGACTACTTTCATAACTGCACTAACTTATGTACTGCACTGTAACTTCAATAACTGCACTAACTTATCTACTGCACTGGTAACTTCAATAACTGCACTAACTTATCTACTGCACTGTAACTTCAATAACTGCACTAACTTATCTACTGCACTGTAACTTTAATAACCGCATTAACTCATCCACTGCACTATCACTTCAATAACTGCATTAACTTATCTACTCCAATGTAACTGTATTAACTCTTCTACTCATCTATTGCACTATAACTTCAATAACTGCATTAACTAACATGCTGCTCTGTAACTTCAATAACTGCATTAACTCATCTACTGCAATGTAACTGTATTAACTGCATCTACTCATCTATTGCACTATAACTTCACTAACTACATTAACTCATATACTCCACCGTACCTTTAATAACCGCATTAACTCATTGCACTGCAACTTTAATAGCTAATGTCTGTTATTAATGCACACTTAAGTCACTTGCACTATTGTATAGTCTATATTGTTATCTGTTCATAACCACCTGTACATTAATGTTCACAGTATATAGCCTTCTGTATATATTGTTTATAGTACATACCGACTGTCATATTGTCATAGAACATTCCTTCTGTAAAGTATTTTCATAGTACATGCCCATTGTATAGTACTTTCCTAATATTGTATTCTGTATTTATTCACACTGTATATCCTGCACTTGCTAATTGCACTTCTGGTTAGACCTAAACTACATTTTGTTACACTGTACTTGTATATGTGTAATGACAATAAAGTTGAATCTAATCTAATCTAAACTGCAAGATAAGGAGCGCTGATATCAGCTCTTTTCCAACTTAATTTACTGCCCTCTTAAAAGACCCCATGCAGTAAGAAAGATGATTTCACTTGTTAGATGAACGTGATTCATGTAAATTCAGCCTTATAAATAATTCATGTAAAACATACGCTATGGGTGGTCAGATGTTTATCAAAGGCAGGTGATTACACACAGGTGATGCTTTACATCAACTCAAAGTTCAGTTTTTCATTTATTTGTGTCAGAATCACAGGGTCAGAAATCTTTGGCACACAATATTAATACTGAATTATAATAATCATTTGCAGTGGTGGAAGGAAGCCTAAATATGTGAGCTTAAGCTAAAATTGTATTGAAAGTAGTGGTGTTAAAAAGAACTTCATTAAAAGAAAAAAGTACTCTTCTCAAAACTACTCGGATTACTTGTTACTTTTATGCAGGGATATTTATTGGAAAATCTGTCTTCATATCTTTTTTTGTACAAGACTGACACTTCCGTTATTGTGCAGCATTATTTCATCACGTGCATTTATTAAACAATTGTTTTATCAGTCCACAGTGATAATGTTGCTCAAAGGGGTCATATCCATAGTATTATATTGCGAGCTCAGATGAACCTGCTCAGATGAATCTACGCAGATGTATCCCGCATTTCCATCATCCACAAAGTACACATGTTTTATTTGCAAGGTCAGCCTTCATTGGGTGTTTCTGCCCTTTATCAAAAGCACCTTTATCAGCACCGCAGGTTGATCACACATGGGTGTGTGTCGCATTGTTACAAGGTGTAGCAAATCTCATGAGTGAACTTCACTTAGTAAAAGGATTGTCTTTTCCTTTAAACACAGGGCTAGTATTTGGGTTGTGACATCATGGTGATAGCGCTGGCGGTGAGTTTCCGGTCATTCCCTCTGGAGTTTATTTTACTTTAGTGTTCTCCTGTGGAATCTCTCATGAAACTATAATCACATCTGAACATTGAAACTTCTGCTGAAACTGTGAATGTATCGCCGGCCGACGCTGTGTTTGGAGTACGGAAATTTTCCACTGAAGTAATGTTGGAAACTGTTTGTTTCTTCTCCAATGATGAGTTAGGAGAGAAATTGAATCCTTAACTTGATTTAAAACGGAGATGAATGATTATCCAGACAGATTAGGGAAACTGTAAATTAATTATTTTCTTTCGTCTATTGGGATTAAATCAATATTTGATTTCATACTAATTGATCTTTGTTTGTGTTCAGCTGTGTTTTTTTGTATTGGTGTTTCAGTTCGAATTGTGAGTGTTACACCAGCTAACAGACTTTTGTAAATGTCTTATTCACAACACGTAAATTCAGCCGAAATTTAAAAGAGAATAATCGATTGAAGACTCAAAGTATGAACACAACACAGGTCTAAAATGCATTGTGTGATTTAAAAATGGACTGTGAAGTAATTAATTGCTACCTAACGAGTTTTCAGAGTGTACATGACGGAATATGACGTTTCTGTGTTCTGCTGGATACATCGCACGTAATAAAAATGGGCTATTTGCAGTTTGCAGATGTCCATACATTTAAAATCTGTTGATCTGAATTCACCTTAATGTAGTGCTGTGTTGAGATGACTTTATGAATTATGTCAAATTAAATCCAGTGTAATCGGGTGAAGGGGAAGTTGTAATTCATTGTCTTATTCTAAAAATATGTATGATTTTACAGACTATGATTACTGGGATTTAATTTTGTATGAAATATCTGTCAAGCGAATAATAAGAACATGATATTTTAGTGATCTTGTAAATCAATAGAACTTTATTTGATTCCTTTTGAGATGGTTAATATGTGAACACTAACATTTGTCTGGATATTATACCAGAATGGCATCATTTTTACTTTCCCCACAAAACCATCACAATGGTCATTTGGCAGCCCATGCTGTCTCCATCCGCCTCAACCACAGCCAGTAACTTCTTCTTTGTGCACCACTGGCCAGTTCTTGATGATCCTCCACTGGACCGGTTCTCTGATCCCCACTTCCTGTGTCAATTAGCTCATCCTGATTAGTGGCTGCAGCCTCAACAACACTTGCTTAACTGGTAGCTCGGTGGCATCAACAAGCTGCAATTTATGAAGGAGCTTTGACGGCAAACTGTGAAGAAGAAAAATACAGTCGTCAATACGAGAGGTTACAAGAGCTACTATATGTTGAGGCATAAATGAGGTTGCACATCTAATATACAACAGACAGATTTTCAGTTTCAGATTGAGTTGATAACTCTCATTTCAAGAAACTAAAACACGGAGATGGTGGAACAGATTTTCTCAATTTGTTTTTCGAGAATTAAATATTATCGAGTTAAAAGATTGAAAGAGTTTAAAGTTAAGGTATGTTAAAAAGACAATTACATTAAAAATAATTGTCATTTAAATGGATATTTACATTACACATTTGTTCCACCACATTACTAAAATGTGCTATAAAACTCCTATAAAGGTGCAATAACCCTCCTCTACTAAATTACTCTATTGCTTCACTATTGCTTTTCTTGCACTGTCACTGCACCACTTCAGAGGATTTATATCTATAGATTATTGTGTGTATACATGTAACAGAGTCAAACCAGTGAAGTGCTGAGCAAGTATGTGAACCTCACTCCTCTGCGTCAAGGACTCTCTAGCGACAGACGGTAGAGACTGCGGTCTTTAGCCTCCTTGCAAGAGCGCCCGACTCCCGTGCAGAACCGACCCGGTTCGAGGCCCACCTGGAGTAGGTGTGGTTCGTTCCGTCACATTGGTGCCGTGACCCGGATTGGGAGTGAGGTTTAGGGGGTTGAATGTAACAGAGTCAAACCAGTGAATTGCTGAGCAAGTATGTAAACCTCACTCCTCTGCCTCAAGGACTCTCTAACGACAGACGCTAGAGACTGCGGTCTTTAGCCTCCTCGCTAGAGCGCCCGACTCCCATGCAGAACCGACCCGGTTCGAAGCCCGCCTGAAGTAGGTGTGGTTCGTTCCATGTGCCGTAATCTAAATGGTGAAACATTAGGTCTCCTTTGGACCCTCTCGGCTGATTTCTGGGAGCATGGCTAGCGCTCCTCAGCCCTTCAAGGCGGCTCTAAAGGAGGATGATTCTCGGCTATGTGATACAGTTTGCCAGACACCTGCTCAGGTTTATAGGAGTTTTTTTACCACTGTGTGGGGTAATGACTCCTCTATGCTAAGGGCTCTGCTAACTCTGTTCAGGTTCTCTATACCAGAAGTGTTGCTTCGTCTTATATATTGTCGAGAGGTGTCTCGCTAACAGACATATGCCAAGCTGCGGGTTCTGCTACACTCAGCACCTTTGCAAAGTTTTAAAATCTCCGCGTGGAGCCGGTACCTACTCACATGTGGTCAAATGAGTAATAACTGTAGCAGATGCCCGGCTATTAAAGCCGGCAGCTGTGTTTCAGGCAGTGACAGTTGTCTGCCGCAGTCTTCCCACCCCCATCTCCCATCCCTCTTACTCCTTTTTGATTTCAGGAAGCTGGGGCAACTGTCCAGAGAGCCGAAGAGAGCCAAAGGGAACAGCGCTTTCACACTGAGGTAACGTTCCTTAATCACATTTCAGAAAAGAGCCTTGCTATGCTCCCATGGTCTGTCCCATCAATTACAGCCAACTTCTCAGAGGTTTCCTGGCATTGAATGCATTTGTGAAGTTAATGGCTCATTAAAGAGCACACCTGGTTTGCCTGAGAAAATGACTGTCAAGGAGATGAAAGTGAGCTACCGACAGTGAACAGGCATGTCTGCGTGGGCACTTAATTGGATGCAAGTTGAAGTTTCTATAGACTGTTGTGCTTCTCTCTTAATGATCGTCTCGAAATCTGTGTTCTAGTTTGTTACGGTCACTGTGCGCTTTTCCACTTATGATGCACTTCAGTCTTCTTCTGGCTCGAGTCTGTGGTTTGTGAGTCTCTGACTGTGAAACGAAGCCGCTCCTCTGCAGTCACCAAATAAATTTCCATCAGGGATGTAAAATCAATACTTGCATCTGTCTTTAGCCTCTTTTAGCTTCCTACTGGGATCTCCTCTTCGACTTTTAAAGTATGTTAATGCAATTTATTGAACCTCTTTCCTTAATCACACACATTCTTGTAATTACGAAAATTGTCGGGCTCCAGAGGTCTGATTGCTCAAGCCTTTCCTGGAATTTCTCCCTCAACCCTCATGTATAATTATGCCAGGAAAAAAGAGATTTAACTGCATTCTGTTTATGGTATCATATTCATTTGCCTGTTTGTAAACGAGCACACGCAATCATATCCTTGCTGAGAACACGTTGTCCAATGGGTCACAACAATAATAATCATATAAAATACTAACTTCATTTTGTCGAAACGCAAAATACTTTGTCACAGATTGTCATGCATTTTTTTTCACTTGAACATTTTACAACATCATAGTTTTATGCATATTTTGTTCTCAGGTGGAATGACATCATTGTCTTTTGGTTGCAAGATGTTTTGACTTTTTTACTGTTGTGTAAAGAAAGTGGATGTGAGTGGATCTCAGTTTTTACATTTGGTCCCAACACACACTGACAGTCATGTTTGTTCCACATCAGTTTGCACCATTTAACAAAGGCTGAAGGTTTAAGTCAATGTGAAGAAGAACCGTTTACGGCTCTGAGCTGCAAGTGTGAATGCTGATCAGGCAATGGAAGGCAGGTCAAAAACGAACACAAGAGCTCTTCTACTTTGTCTGCTGGTGTGTTCTGGGCATTTATAGTATTTTTGAGCATTTTTTCTCAAATGTCATTAAGTTGCTTAGACAGATAGGCAGGCAAATAAAGAGAATAATGTTAGTGATAACAATAAAAGTGAAACATCTGCACCATTTGCCAAATTGGCACTTTATATAAGCGTTTTGAAGCAGGAACATTACGAAGGCTTTGCCGCAGCCTACTGCGAGGGTAACTGTCTGTTTCTGATACCAAATGAACGTTTCCAGCGCTCTGTGTGAATCTCGCAGGAAATAATCCCTCATGTTATTTATTATAATGCTCTCGGTGTCATTTATCCACAGCGTTCATCTCACAAACCCCAGCAAGCTTTTACTCAGAACACTCATCAACAATCTATTGAGATTGCGCATAGCACGGCATTCAAAGAAAATAAATGGCATGTTGAAATAATGCTTGTTTCAAAGGGTTTGGACGTGCAGACCTTCTAATGAGACCAACATAGTAAACAGGGGTTAGATGTCACTAGAGATCACATTTCGGTAGTAGTAATTTGTAACAGGCAGATGGTCAGTGGACATCTATCAGTGTCCAGTGTGGTGTGCCGAGCATCCGCTCGTCTCCTCAGCATTAACAAGAATAATGATCACAGGCTGGAGAAATCTATCCAATCGGGCATGTAACAGTCTGTTACATGAAGAAGTTCTGATCCCATAGTGAAGTTGACTGAAGTCATCTACATATACCATTCCTTCATATTTATAGTCATTGACATTAACAAATGGGCCATTGTTTCACCGCAGGTCTACACAGTGCTTTAGGGTCTTTCATATCAAACACACAACAACACCCTAACTGCAGATTTTGGAATGATTCCGCATGTCGGAAATTTGGAATTTACCAAAGAGACAAAACACTTTGATTGGTTGTTTAATATATATTTTTCTGTACGGACGACTGAGCATGACTGAACCAGAGTGGGATTTCTTGTCTGAATCTAAGATCCATGTTGAAAATATCCATGACAGAAGACGATGGTAAAGAAGATCTACACAAATGTTTGAACAAGGCACAACCATCAGAACATTCATAACCAAATCAAAATGTTAAATAATTATAAAAATAGGATTCAAAAATACCCAGAGAAACTGAAACCGGAAGTGCCTCTGGAGTAGTGTGTACATCTTGTGAAGGCGTCTGTATAATCATGCAACTTCTTTTTGGTTTAGTAATAAATGAGAATAATTATTTGCTTAAAAATAGCTTCTATCCAATTTATTATTGTATCGTTTAACATTTAACAGATGATTAGAGAGAAGAAATGAAACGGCTCTCATCTCATCTCACTAAGAGCATTTAGAGAGGTGATTCACATCACTGCCTGTGAGGATGGAGAGCTGTGAACAGGGGTCTCCAGAAAAGTTTTATGAGCTCATGTCATCACAGTGTTTCTCATCTTTTCCATCCATTAAGAATCAATAAGTCATACAGTTATGGGTGTGTTCTTTGGTTTGTTCCTCATTCCTTTAACCTTTGATAACATCATGCGAGCCCCACATCCACATATTGTCAACACACGCATGAGGTCTGTTTCTGACCATGATGACAAAAGAACTGCTTTTCCATCAGCATGAAACAAGAAGAGTTTCATTCTCTTATCTGAAGAGTTCTGTATATTAAAACTGCTCGCTCGACCTGATTTGTCTAATTATCTCAAACATCTGCGATCTTCATGATCCGTCTGTGGCTGAAAGGGCTGATTAACAGTTTTCCCATCGGCCGCAGATCTCAGGGGGTGGGCTCATGTCAACGTCACTAAAATGCTCACAGTAGCAATACTGACCTCTTGCTGTGGTTAGCCAGGCGGAAACGTGCCGTCCTCAATCCATCTTCACTGAAATCATATGGATGACAATGTCTGTCATTTGGTCGCAGCATGTGTGTCTGTGCATTTCTTGACTTTGTTATCTTTCAAGGGCACACATCTGCTGGTTCTGCTGGCGATGGTTTAACTGCTGACGGTACGAGGAGGACGTGGCATCTGGTTTCTTTCCTATAAACATATGTACTGTGATTAGAAAGGATTGGAGAAATTCTGTTGCAAAGCTAAACTCAAGGTTTATATACACTGTGATGGTTAATATAACTATAACCACACCACGTATTGACATGTAAAAGCAAAGCTTGTTTGCTGCAGGTTTACAGTCAGAAATATGGATGTTAATAATCTGCTCCTGCTTTACGTTTTCAATGCTGAACGTCTTTACTCCGAAATCGGAGCATAAATGCTCTTCTCTCTGAAGACTGAAGGCGCACTCATGCATGGAATGAAAAAATAAATAACTTTCCATACTTTCAATATCTAAGTATTATATCAGTTAGTATTTAGCCAGGTCAAACGATGAAAATCCATTAGTTGCATCCAGAAGAAAAGTTTGTGCTAACATAATATATGTCTCTGAACTGTGCATTTTTATAATACGTTTATATGTATATACTGTATATTTAGGTATAATTTGATGTATTTATTTATATTTACCAACAAATACAAGTATAAATGAACATTTAGTAATAAATATATTTTTCTTAAATATATATGTATGTATTTATAAATACAAGATAAATATGCAGAGCACACAGACATATATTATGTAAACACAAACTTTTCTTCTGGATGCGAACAATCGTTTGACAGCCCTAGTTTATAGTTATCGTCCCTTCAGACATGGTCGCTCACGTGAGCATACTCTGGTAAAAAAAGAGCAGCTTTGCCCTGCAGGACTGATTTCTGTTTTATATCTCCGTCTCGGTAGTGAGGCAGCAGAATGTTTGTATTTCATTTCTTTTCCAAAGATCTTTACATTTACGTTAACATTTACATTTATGCATTTGGCAGACACTTTTATCCAAAGTGACTTATATTGCTTTATCCTATACATTTTTCATAGGTATTTGCAATCCCCTGGGATCGAACCCACAAACTTGCGTTGTTAACGCAATGCTCTTACCACTGAGCTACAGGAAAGCCAAAGATCTTTCCAACAGTTCTTTGAAACATGAGGGTGCCAAATACACAAATTTGTATTTGAGAATAAAGATACGCTGATTTATTTTCATATGATACGGTTAATAATCTGCTCAACAATTTTCCTGTGGTTTCTGTGTTTTTATTATCATGTCACATGACACATGTTAGTTTGGAGATGTGTTTGGAGATAATAACCCATACACATACACTTTGCTTAATTTGCATTTAACAAGGACATACATGAACATATTATGAGTAGAAATCAGTACTATGCTCGGTCACCAGAGGACACCTCATCATCCATTGTTAGTAATGCAGAAAATGTTATTAGGGCACTTGGGCGATGCACAGGGGAATCATTCACGAAAGAAGAGATTTGTGAGGCATGATGATGTTGGGTGAAGCATTGTTTTATGGTATATTTAACAGATTGAATAATACAGCACGAGACAGCACTTAGACACTTTATCCAGTAAATAAACTTCTCTGAGACCATTAGGTCCTACTATTAGATCTCTGTGCTGTCTGATCTTCCTCTCAGAGTCAAGGTCAATGCTGTTGTTCTTAGCTCAAATGAGATGTTCTGGATGTTTCTGATGTCCCCTGAAGTTCCCTTTCTGTCGGTCTCTCAACGTTGTGTCGAGAACGACAGATGGGGTTTGCCCTTGAGAACCAATCAACTCTGATTACTATAGAAAAGGCAAATGAAATTGGGGGAATGAAATATTCATGTCGGGCTCCGCCCCCGGATATCCGGTATAAATGGAAGCCGGCGTGCAGCATTCATTTACCTTTTGTTCTTCAGAGCCTTCGCTCATGATTACGAACAGAACGAATTTAATGAATTCTTCTTCTTCTACATTGCCGGATCTACGACGTGTTGCAGTGGATCGTCCTTACCTGCAGCGACCTTCCTCTAGGCGTCTCGGCGGTTCCGGAGGTGTTAGAGATTTTTTTCTAAAAGTCCTTTTCAGGACCGACTGAGCAATCTCCAGCGTGGCATTTCCCGCTGTTCTCTTGGGTGCGGCACCCTCATCGAGGAGGGGGATGGACACGATCGCTGCGTTAGGCATCTGGGGGTCCAGCACGCTGAAGCAGCGTTCGTTGACACAAGTGCGGGCAGATTGTCATTCAGAAGTTGCGGTCACGGGTGGCTGTCTTCCTACGGGAACCAGCCACCATTTCGTCTGCTACCTGGGCTGTGACATCTGTGGCTACGGTCCCGATGACCACCCACGTTAGCAGCGTGAGTGATGTGGGGAACTCTGCCAACGTAAACCCGCCAGCTCACGGGCCGATCGCACCCCGATTAGCTCTTCTGAACGTTCCCCAACCGGCGGTGGCATACCGTACGGATTCTTACGCACACACTCGGAAACGATGTGTGACGTAGATGAGATGTCGCTCGCAGGGAGGGAGATTGGCATCCGACTCTGACGAATCCGAGCTCCACCCCCAGCGGTCGAGTTCGGGAGTAAGCAGAAGTGATGTCATCCATGCTAACCCGGGGATACGTGGTTCCTGAGGTCGGAGCGCAGTGCAAACCGCGCCCAACCAGGGTGCCATGTTTTTCCCGGAGGTGCATGAGGAGCTGTGTAAAACTTGGAACGCTCCACTCACGGACCGTTCCAGTGAAACCAGTTCCGGTTCCCTTACTTCCCTCGATGGTGGGTCAGCCAAGGACTACAGCAGTTTTTGACAGTGAAGCAGACAGTGGCAATTAGCTACATTTTTTCATGCCGCGACTCTGCCGCCTACAGGCCTCCGAGATATCACGTGACGTCTGCTTCCCTGCAACCCAGGACCCCTTCGACAACGGCTCCGGTTCCTGTGCCCCCATAGGCGGCACCCCGGAAGCAGAGGTCGAGGGGGAAACCTCCACCCCATCAGCAACCTTCTCGCGAGAAGGGACACTCACGGGAAGACCCCAGGGAGAACAACATCGGGCCCGAACCTAGAGGTCACCACCCTTCTGGCAAAACAGGCATCGAGTTCATCCCTCAAAAACCAAGATGTTCAGTGGGTCACGACCCGCACTTCATCGTTCCAAAGAAAGACGGTGGGTTGCCCCCAAAGGTCTGCGTACCCTGAACAGAGCACCTTCACAAGCTGCCGTTCAGGGTGCTCACACAGAGGCGCGTCCTGACATCTATCAGGTGTCAGGATTGGTTCGTGGCAATCGACCTGAAGGACGCTTACTTTCATGTCTCAATCCTCCTTGACACCGGCCGTTCCCACGGTTCGCATGCGAGAGGCGGACATATCAGTACAGAGTCCTCCCTTTCGGTATGTCCCTGACCGCCCTTTCTCCCTGAGGGGAGGAAGGTGAGCTGGTACTAAACTATCTCAGCGACTGGTCTATCTTGGCACACTCGGGAGATCTGTTATGTACACAAAGGGACCTGGACCTAGATCGATTGGGACTCCAGGTCAACCAAGAGAGGGGCAAGCTCTCCCCAGTGCAGAGCATCCTCTTTCTCGGTATGGAACTCAACTCTGTCACCATGTCGGCGCACCTGTCCGCAGTATAAGCTCAACCCTGAACCATTCCCTCTGAAGCTCTGACCAGCTCCGTGTCTGTTGGAGGACAGCAGAATGGGAAGGCTGTCTCCAAACAGAGGCTGGTGCACTGGTTCGTGGACGCCGTTACGACGGCATTCCGATCTCAGAATCTCCCATGCCCATTGGTAGTGAGGGCTCACTCCACACGGAGTTTAGCCACCTCCTGGGCACTGGCAGAAGCGCCTCTCTAGCAGACATCTGTAGAGCTGCGGGTTGGGCTATGCCCAAACACCTTCGCAAGGGTTAACAACCTTCGCGTAAACCCGGTGTCAGCCCATGTCCTGCGTGGCGACATGTAGGACTGGCATTCGGGGGGGCGTATGCCTGCGAAAACACCTTTCCACCCTTTAACAGGTTGGGTCAGTGTGCTATCTACCTTTCTTCTTACCCTAACACATGGCTAAGAAACTGGTACCTCACCAACCTCCCTTCTTACCCAGACACTGGTTAAGAACAGGCATTCCATCCATCACCAAATAAGCACCCCCTGGGGGCTGGCTTCCTCCCCACGGGTAGGAGGTGGCCTCTGCAGCGCATCCCTTATTAAGGAAGTGGCGCTTTCCCGGTGTAAACCCGAGCCGGACGGCCTCTCGCCAGTAGAGAGCTAAGGCCCCGTCCATGAAAGGTTACCGGTCAGGGCTGTACGTATATACGTACGTAACCAAGACGTTTCCATGGCCTTGTGAGATTAAGAAGTTTGATGTAAAATAAAAAAACATAGCTTTGCCTAAAAGACATTTATAGACCATTTAAAAAACTGAATTTTACAAAGCATCTGAATTAATTTAAAAAAAGTCCAAGTAAGAATAATGAATCTCACTTTTCCCCAGTGTAAGTGACCATTCTTTTCATTGAACAACTGTATATCTGTGTGGTCTGATGAGGGAGCCCCGTAGAACACCATTTCTGAGAAAAGTGCTTGTGTAATTACAAGTGTTCTTCTCTGTGTAATTCAGCTGTCTGCTAAAAATATGTCCCTTTCACTGGTTTCCTCCAATCCACAGCTGAGCAAGCGCTATTCCCTTGTTTGGCTTTGACATGAGAGTGTTCATCCTGTGCTATGAATAGAATCTCTAGAAATTAATCTGTAGTGTGAAGGAGATCATGTATATGAGCCTCATTTATGAAAGGGGCGTACGACTGAAACCTGGTCGTATACGGACGTTTCCACGAAACTTGGCATATATCAATATGGACGTGAGCGGTTGCTACGATCAAATGTCACACTCTCAAAGGTTCCTTTGGGTTCAATATAGAACCCTGGGGTTCTGTACTTGGCAAATAGAACATTTAACCAAATAAAAGGTTCTATGTAGAACCCATGGAGGGCTAAAAACCTTTTTCATGAAAGGGTTCTTTAATTATTTTTTTGTGACTGAAGTGTAAACTAAAGATTAGACAATAATTATAGTCCTACACAACACATTTTGTGTCAAAAAAGGATGTGGTCAAAAACAAGTGAGTTAATATTGTATTATAATATTATAATAAAGTGTATTGTTTATTTCCTGTAAGCTTTTTTAATGAAAGTTTAATTTCCTAATACATTATAGTTTGCCTTTTTGGTGAATCATTTTGTATAACCTGTTGTTTTCTTTTATTGTGTACCATTGTCAATTAAATTAATGTCTGCCTGTTACTCAAGTAAGTAAAATTTTTACATTTTTAAACCCTATTACCGAAATATTTAGTATAATCAGTTACTATTTATTAATTGTTAGAGTAGTTAACTAGTGATACTAACGTAGATGCTAAATGGATAATATTTACGTTACCTCAGTTAAAAATACTGCTGGTAGCTCTGACGTGCTTCGTCCGTCGTCAGTTCAGAAAGCCTGTTAAACTGATTTTGCTCCGGTTTTCAATGAATTACGTCACAGTATCCCTTTATTTCCTTGTCAATAACAATATGACAGCTGTGTAATAAGGCGAGATATACAGAAGAGTAATTTCAATGAAGCGTGTGGTAACTGTTCGTTAACGGTAAGATAACAAAAAAAGCGAAAAGGGGGGAAAACAGGGATGTGATATGTGAACGTTTGTCACAGTTTTATCCACACTGTGGGAATATTTTTTCACAGGCATATGTTAACAGATGTACGTTAAAAGTTCTTAACTTTGGGCCGCGGAGGTCCATTTTCCTGCTGTAAGGCTCCTCCAACCCTGATCAAACTTAACTGCACGTCTGTATTGCTGAAGATTTTGATTAGCTTGTTCAGGATTATCAGGGTTGGAGCTAAAAAGTGAACACTGCTAGCTACGGCTGAGAACTTCCCGCCGGTCTGCATTAATGCTGTATGAGTTCAGTGCACTGCAGTGATCATATCCGCATCAAATCTGCAAATTCATGTTTGCTGTGATGCACGCAATGAATTAAAGTGATGATTACTGTTAAGATGTCTAAATCTAACATTAAGCCAAACGTGTTTATGTGTGTTTAATGCATAGAATTAAGTGTTCTTTTTTTTTTCTCTCCCAGATAACCATGGTTGATTAATGGTCAATAGATGATGCATGCCACTGGCTTCAAAATGTGAACTTCAATGATGCAAAAGAAAGTTTCAGAGGTACACATGAACATTTATAAATGTTCATTTTGTGATGTTGTAAAGTTTCAACTCACTTAGTATCTAGTAACTACATCATATATTTGTTCCTATACTTTTAAAGCTGCGTTATCTGCACTGTCAATGATAACGTTTAAGCACCTATAAATTGTATTAATGAAAACGTGAAATGATTTTAGTATTATTAAAGTTTTCTGCTCTGAAAGGCAGAAACTATCACTGGTCCCACCGGAAACATTTCCCGGGATAATAGTTCCTCCTTGTCCATCACCTTGTGACATATATGTACAAACAGTACGTAAACAAGCGTATGTATGTTTAAAAAAAGTGAAAATGCTTAATGAAAATAATTAAAAAAAAAATGATTGAATGCAATGTAATTAAGGGTTTATAAAATGTGAAAAGTTAAGCTGTTTAATAGAGATGCAATTTTAAAATGTGTATTTATGTTAATCTACATGCAGTACAAAAACAATCTTATATCTATGTTTATTAAAAAGTAAAAATACTTAGTAGAAATTATTAAAACTACATGGTTGAATGTAATAAAGAATTTTAAATGTATTAGACAGAAAAACTTTAAATTATTGTACAGAGATGTGATTTTAAATGATATTTATATTTTTGAATAATAAATAGAATAAATATAAACTTTTAGAATTGTCTTGAGTAGCTATAATTTCTTATCAATAATAAATAACTCATATTAATAATGAACCTTTAAAGGTTCTGTAAAGAACCATTTACCTTGGATTCAAAGAACCATTTGGGGTTCTATTTCATGAACCCATTAAGATGGTTCAGTATACAACCATTTTGGGGTTCTATATATGAAGTGGGTTATAGAACCATTTCTGGTTCTAAATATAACCATTTCTTTTAAGAGTATACTACAGGTCTCAGCTCGTGTATACACGTTTTGAGATGGGGTGAAGGTCTGTGTATGCTTTACCCTTTTGAAAACTGAACAGGAATAATGACTAATAGAAAGGTTTTTTTTTTCGTTGAGTATAACAAATGTAAAAATAGATTCCGATGCGATTTCTTATTATCTTTACCTTAATAAAGTATTTTCCTTTCTAGCCTAATTACATGATAATTTAATTGTTTGAACTTACAAGGTTAAGGTGTGCTTTGGTGTAAAAAACTTTCATGAGCTTGTAGGCACTTCTAAGGTAAATTTACCACAATAAAAATGCACATTTAAAAGTAAAACATTTAAAACCTAATATAACCAAGTGCAACCAATGGGTAAGTTTACCTACTTGCAAGATGATCTCTTCTTGTTTGAAAACAGAAAACATGCATGCTTTGATGGTTTTATATTTTTGTGATCTGCGATGTCTGATGGGGATGAAGATGCCCCTGGTCGAGGTTGCCTGGCTGTGTGTGGCAGGCTCCAGGTTGATTTGTGCTCTTTCCAAACAGCTTTTTACTCCCTTTAAATCGACTTTTCAAGGTTAATCTTTAATTTTACTTAATCTGAAAAATTCATTTTTTTGGCCGGATATCTCCATGTTGCAAAATCTAGGGACCAGGCGTCTACACGAAGGCGAAGCTCTCGATTTACCGGTCAATCTACGTTCCTACTCTCACCTATGGTCATGAGCTGTGGGTCATGACCGAAAGGACAAGATCCCGGATACAGGCGGCCGAAATGAGCTTTCTCCGCAGGGTGGCTGTGCGATCCCTTAGAGATAGGGTGAGAAGCTCGGTCACTCGGAAGGAGCTCAGAGTAGATCCGCTGCTCCTCCACATCCAGAGGGGCCAGCTGAGGTGGCTCGGGCATCTTTTCCGGATGCCCCCTGGACGACTTCCCGGGAAGGTGTTCCGGGCATGTCCCACCGGGAGAAGACCCCGGGGAAGACCTAGGACACGCTGGAGGGAGCAAGTCCCCCCGGAAGAGCTGGAGGAAGTGTCTAGGGAGAGGGAAGTCTGGGCATCCCTGCTTAGACTGCTGCCCCCGCGACCCGGCCCCGGATAAGCGGAACAAAATGGATGGATGGATGGATGGATAGATGGACTTTTCTCCATGTTGCAAAATCTAGGGACCAGGCGTCTACACACCCTGAATTTATAGGGGCGTGATATGTAAATTACAATCGATTTCAGCTGCTTAATTTAGTTGTTAAATTAAAAAATAAATATCACACATTTTTCTCTGATTTACAGAAGACGTCCACTAAAATGTCATTCAGTGTAACAATCATGTAGGCATATTTACAATAAAAATCTATTTATGACATATTAAACGACTAGTAACTTTCACCCCAAATGCTAATTAGTTTTAATTTTACTTTTTTTTATTTGTCACTATCCTATGGGTTTTGTCAATTTGTCGGTAACATATTTTATTAATTTAAGCGCAATAAAATGGAATATGCTCCCTTTTTCTTTTATATATTTTAATATGTACAAATCAGAATAAGCATGTTTGTTTCACACTGAAAGACAACAACATTATTTCATCCATTTTTTTTCATTTCATTCTCCAAAACCATAAAGTAGACATTTTACTTACATTTAATGTGCTTTCTCTAGAAATAAATACGGACATAAAATCACTTTTGATAAAGATTGTATAATTTTTTTATAATATCAATATTTTAATGCAGTATATTTAAAGTATCCCTGAAGTAAACTTGCAACAGATTTAGCAGGTACATAAAGTGTAAAGGAATTTGACTTAGAATGAAATAATTATACATTATTTCAAATACATTTAAGTATATTCATTTTTCACTAGGGTATTCAACTTCATGGTGGAGACTTTGTTTATAGAGGGAACGGATGTCACCCTGTGTCATTTGCAGACTAAAAAACTCTACTTTCAATAAATTCACATTGTAAATGTTGATGTATTTTTCAATAAGAGGAAAAAACAACTCTCTGCAGATGTGTACTTCTGCAACTTATATTACAGTCAGAACTACCAAGTATATGAGTAGATACTAATCTACTTAAGCTAGATCTTAAATTGTTCATACAGTAACAGGTACTTCTTGCAAATGACAGTCATTTGAGAGAGTTTCACTGTCCTTAGGCGGCTCTCACGATGTTCCCTATCTAACGTTATGGGAGAACATTCTTTGTTGGACAGGTTGTGAAGCACGTGTGTCAAACACGCCAAGAATTGGCTTTAAAAAACCTCGGCACATGACGTGGCTAATTACCCCCACACCTGCAGGTTATAAATACACGTGAAGCGAACGCTACTTCAGGTTTCTTTGTCTTTAAGGACAAATTTGTGTGTCTTGTGTTGTGACACTGAAAAAAAGGAAAATGAGAGAAAGTATCTAAGAAAGTCGATATATATTACTTTGCATTATATATATGTATGTGTATGTGTGTGTGTGTGTGTGAGTGTGTATATATAAATATAAAACAGGGTAAAACAAGTATAAATATAAAAAGATATATAGAGTGTATCTTATAATCATGTCTGATTCAGAGCGGAGATGTGTGCCTCCGTGTGAAAGGCTCCTTTCCGATCTGGATAAGCATGAGTTTTGCTTCGAGTATTAGGGGGCGGAGCTATGGGATCAGAATTGTTTCATTATTCTGTATAAATAAACTACGATTCGCAACTAAATATAGACAATTTCACAAACATTTTTTAAATCCACATATGCACAAAAAGTGAACCATAAATACATGTTAGACGTTCCACAAAAATTAATGGGATTCACAAATAAATACAATGAGATTTGCAAATAAAAATTATTTACAAATGTATTTGAATGATATTTATTTGTAGATCGCCTTCTTCACATTTGTGGATCGCTTTCTGCACATTTGTTGATCGCTTTCTGTGCATTTGTGAATCGCTGCACGCATTTGTGGATCAGTGCACGCATTTGTGGATTGCTCTCTGTGCATTTGTGGATTTAGAAACATTTCTAACGTCAAATCGGCGCACAATCCACAAATAGGTGGACTCCGCCCACTATCTACGCAGCCAATCGGTTAACTTCCGCTTTTGTTGTCCAATAGGCCACGTTCTAACTTCAGCCAATCACGTTTCGCTCTGCACTAAGATTCAAGGAGATAACATGGCGACTAGTGGCGGTCTAAAATGTGTGTGATACTAAGAAATGATAATGGCCTCTTCTTTATACTATGTAATGATTGCTTGTGTTCAGATACGTTGTCCGTATTGTTACATATATGCTGTATATAAACGTTTATGACTTGATAACAGCGTGCTCGGACTGGAGTGGAAAATCCCGGTGACGGAATCCTGCCAGCCGTTTTATTGTGTTTATGTACTTAAGGGTTAAATTCCGATTTTTTGCAACTGTCGTTGTACTACAAGTATAACGGTGGCAGAATTAATATGGGGGAAATCATCAGCATTTTGAATTACTATGTCATTCATAATTCAATATTAAACGTAATTTCTGCAGTCATCTCGGTTTATCCCATTCCTGAATGATCTCTGCTGCTATGGCTACAATGTTCTGTTTACTGTCTAACTCTCTGCCATGAAGGATGTCGATTCTTTTACTATGATCTTGTGCACACAATATATTCTTAAATTCAACCCCAAAAGTTAAAGATGTGAGACTATACAATTTTTGTTTTCGAACCTTACCATAGTAAATATTGGTATAGGCTACAACTGCAGATAATCAATTTACTGTAGTTAATAAAAATGGACGTGGCAGTGCTATCAGTAGCGTGTTATACGATAAACGTCTCCATTTTACCTGGTGCTAAATAAATAATTATTGTTGGGTTATAATTATGTATATATTGCTGCCTTTTAAATGACATATAGGACAGTTTTAAAAAACTGTTTATTTCCATTATTTACTGGCAAATAAAAAACAACGGGGGCATTAAGAATGCAAGGGAGGCAACACAACTTTTTCTTCGATGAAAAAAGTATGAAGCAAAATTTGAAATTGCCAAATAAAAATTAATTGAAGCCAATTGTACAAGTGACTGAGTTCTCCATACAAATGCACAAAAGGCACTGGATATCACTGGGCATTTCAGTAAAGCCCTTTTCATACAGAGATCCCCGAAAATATGCGGAAGGTATGTCCCGGGATTACGGGATCGGTTGCTTTTGGTTTACAATGCAATTGACCTGCAATAAAAAGGCAATTATTTTGTTTTACTTGTTTTTGTTTAGAAAAAACAAGCATGCTCAGGTAGGCTCGAGTCAGTCTGTTAAAAAAAAGAATCTTCCGGCTCGCGTACATCAAGAGACTTTAAAGATTGCTAAACGTTCAAGTTAATTGAAGTGCTCTAGCATTGTAATTTTGTGTTGATCGATGAAGTCATTTAAAACTGGCTGCATTTAGAGGCGACATAGCCTATTCTCTCTCAATTTCAGTAAACATGCTCGGGACACATACAAACTCCGAATACTACAGCGGATATTTCAGACTGCTGAGTGAATCACTGGTAGACTACTGTTATCACTGCAAGAACTTTACTCATCCAGAGTGAGCGAGTAAAATGGCGCGTAAGATTCGCTGGACCCCTCACACCCAGCACACTATCTCTTTCAACTGCTGCCGTCTGGTCAGCGCTACAGAGCACTGAGCACCAAAACAGCCAAACATACGACAAGTTTCTTTCCTCAGGCCATCTACCCCATGAACAGTTGAACAGTTAAAAGTTCTCCCCACTTTGCAATATATATGTGCGATACTAAACTACTCACTTATACTCATATTTATTTATTATACATATGTTGCTGATTTAATAAAGCATGTAACTATCCCATTACCTTACACAATTTTTTATAACACCTAATAACTCCGGTTCTCTTTTGACATGTATTGTTTTTTTTCAAATGTGTATTATATTACATATTCAATTTTTATTATTTTGTTACCTGCGTCTTGTAACTTTATGTGAACTGTTTAGTAAATGTATAACAATATAATATAATGTTTAAAAAGCCTTCCTGTAGCTCAGTGGTATGAGCATTGCGTTAACAACGCAATGGGTTCGATCCCAGGGGATTGCAAATACCTATTTAAAATGTATAGGATAAAGCAATGTAAGTCGCTTTGGATAAAAGCGTCTGCCAAATGCCTAAATGTAAATGTATTATACTACTACAGTATTTCTATGTGGGGAATTGTGGACAGACTTGTCCCACATGATCATCTTGCAATATAGCCTACCACTAAAGACTACGCCTACTATTGTTAATGTATATAACAGGTATCATATAGTTTTGTCATGGCAATGAGTTAGACATGAGATCAAGTCATAAACGTTTATATACAGCATATATTTAACAATACGGACAACGTATCTGAACACAAGCAATCATTACATAGTATAAAGAAGAGGCCATTATCATTTCTTAGTATCACACACATTTTAGACCGCCACTAGTCGCCATGTTATCTCCTTGAATCTTAGTGCAGAGCGAAACGTGATTGGCTGAAGTTAGAACGTGGCCTATTGGACAACAAAAGCGGAAGTTAACCGATTGGCTGCGTAGATAGTGGGCGGAGTCCACCTATTTGTGGATTGTGCGCCGATTTGACGTTAGAAATGTTTCAAAATGCACAGAGAGCAATCCACAAATGCGTGCACTGATCCACAAATGCGTGCACTGATCCACAATTGCGTGCGCGGATCCACAAATGCGTGCAGCGATTCACAAATGCACAGAAAGCGATCCACAAATGTGAAGAAGGCGATCTACAAATAAATATCATTCAAATACATTTGTAAATAATTTTTTATTTGCAAATCTCATTGTATTTATTTGTGAATCCCATTTATTTTTGTGGAACGTCTAACATGTATTTATGGTTCGCTTTTTGTGCATATGTGGATTTAAAAAATGTTTGTGAAATTGTCTATATTTATTTGCGAATCGTAGTTTATTTATACAGAATAATGAAACAATTCTGATCCCATACAGACACCGCTGTGCTCGGACTCGAGGGAGACTGCAAGGCTTGTGAGGCTTTGGATAATAGGCTGTGTCCGAAAAAGCCCCCATACCCTAATATAGTGCACTATTTGAAGGACATCCATTTTTATTGGTATCCGAATTCATAGTAGACATTATTGAGTGTCATTCGATCCCATGATGCATCATAATAACGAATGTATACAACCGTGTACACTCACGTCCAGCTGCTAGCCATTTATCGTGATACTCGCGCTGAATGAATTCCCGCGTCTAGGCAGAAGATGGCGCCCGCAGCATTTCCAGAGCACCGAGTGTTCGAATTCCATACTCGTTTTCACCCGCTCCTGAAAGCGGACTATATGAGTGAACTAATGTAGGGAAAAGTGAATGAGGGTATAGTGGATGGTTTTTGAAACGGTTTTAAAGTCTTTCATGCAAGGTGTCCACCATATTGATGATCTTCTTTTCAATTTTATTGGCGAGGAGCAAAAGACCTTTGTGGTGCATATCCGCCACCTATGGTACTGGAGTGTACTTGGCCCAGGGATTAATCATGCAACGTAATAACAAGCGCAACAATTTCAGTATTGAGAGACCGGTGGATTAACATCAGTACTGCTGACTTTACCTTCCGTGAGTTTTCCAGCATTTGCAACATGTTTGTAATGTCTTCACAAAGGAGACGTCGCTCAGCTGCTCCACGTTCTGACCATAGGAGAGGTCTGCTCATTTTATTGTCAAGGAATATAAGTATAATTGCTTATAAATGTATTGTATCCTAGAAGTGCATTGCTAGCCCACACCTACATTTGTTCACAATATTATTGAGAAGTGCTGACCAATACTTATATATTTTTCCCCTGAAAATGATATATTCTTTTAAAATAGGCTACTTAATGTAATTGTATTGCCATCTATGCATTAATACAGACTACAAAAATGTAAATGCATAAGTTTTCAGGGAAGAAATGACATAATGCAGGAAGTAATGTAATATATTTTAATTACAGAAAAGTATAGAATAAACTAGAATAAAAAATACGTACATTAGCTTTAAGAAAATAAATGAATTTAATAATTATGAATATGTAGCATTAATTGTCAGCCTCGTCTAGAGACCATTCAAAGCAGAGGCTTAAGGTATATATATGGCGTGTTGGGTCATTTCCGGTTATGCATAATTTTGAATGGTTGGCGTGGCAAGGTTGAGGGTTTGCTCGTGAGCTGGGGCGAATCTGATTGCAGTCGGCTAAAAGCACATATCGGTGCTTCGTTGGATGCAGGTAAGATGCTACCCTAAATTGATATCGTTTTTTACTGGAGGGTAAGTTGGAATGTTTATCTGGTGACTGTTTGTTCCGAGTGGATGCTTTGAAGTGGTTTTCTTGCTCCAGTATCTTTCATGTGAGGAATCGTGTGCCTGTTCTATTGTGGTGAGTTAAGTCCCTATGTGTTAAGATTTGCGAGGTTAGTGGGAGATTAACACGTATCTCTCTCCTTTTTAGTGAAATGCACGACTCGTATTTCTACAGATCTAATTGCCAGTAGGCGAGCGGGTGGTTGGACTCGGGTCTCTCTTCTGGAGTTGGGAGAGCATCAGCATGGTACATTGTTTACTCAGCGAAGTTGCAACTTCAGCTGATGAAATCGTATTACAGCTTCTGCTGTGCTGGACGACTTGGGATACAGATCGCTCTGAGTGACAGAAATCGTCAGACACTTTGCGTTCTGTTTCAGTACACCGACGAGTGTAGTCCTTCGGAGAACGACGTGGAGTGTGCCATGTGAAAGGGGTTGCTATACCCGCTGCTCTTATTGTACTACAGTTTCTTCTTCGTCAGATGCATTACGGTAAGGTGATGTTTAGTCAGCTGCATTCAAACTCCTGTCCTGCCTGTCCTGAAATTCTTCCTGTTTTATGAAGAGATTGGATGACAGATTTTTTGCCCGGGGGACAGGCGTCCGTGTCCGCTCTTTCCCCTTCTTTGGCGATCTATTCATGGAATAAGCCTACTCATCCCTTGTCTTTGTGCCTATCATGGACTCAAAGACATGGGGCTATGACGCTGGCAGGCTATCTCTCCTCTAGGGCATCAGGCACTTCTAGGTGGTTGCCCTGCGGGCCTATAACAAAAACTGCAACTGGTTCAAAACGCGGCAGCTCGAGTTCTTATACGTACAAAAAAGTATGAGCATATAACCCCGGTTCTGTCAACCTTGCACTGGTTACCTATAAAGCATCGCATTAACTTTAAGATCTTGCTTATTACCTATAAAGCCCTACATGGTCTAGCACCGCAGTATTTGAATGAACTTCTATTGTATTACAGACTTCCACGTATATTACGCTCTCAGGCGTCCTGTCAGTTGGTAATACCTAGAATTTCAAAATCAAGTGCAGGTGGTAGATCCTTTTCTTATCTAGCGCCTACACTTTGGAATATTCTTCCCTGCACTGTCCAGGAGGCAGACACACTCTGTCAGTTTAAATCTAGACTAAAGACGCATCTTTTTAATCTTGCATACACTACACTTTCATAATATTAATCCTCAGAGGATTTAGGCTGCATTATTTAGATCAACCGGAACCAGGAACACATCCAACAACAAATGATGTACTTGTTGCATCAAAGAGTGCAGAACAGTACTCTACTCTCAGCCAGTCTTGTCTCTTTGTTCCAAGGTTACCGCAGGATGCAGTTCATGCCCAGACCTGATGGCAGAGCTGAGAATTGGAAGCGGTGACCTGACAAGAGCTAAGAGGATAGAGCTGGATAAAGGACACGGCAACTTTGATTTTCCTACAACATTTCAAATGCTATAAGATTGTTAATGATAATCTTCAATCTATCATTTACCTTCTTAAGTTCATTTTTTTATTTTAATTTAGCCTTATTGTTTGAGCACTGTTGAGCTTGTGCAGAGGCAGCAGCTTTTGCCAGATGGGAACTGGAATCCCCTGGTTGGGCCTGGGTTCTCCTGAGGTTTTTATTCTCAATGGGAGTTTTGGGTTCCTCACCACCGTTTGCATATTGTTTTGCACTATCTGCCTGGCCGGGGGGGCTGCTTTAGAATTCAGAAGTTACACATAATTTATATTGCATATAAGAATTTATAGTCAGTTTAATATTTGACCTGAGGTTCTTTCTCCTTTATCGCCAATGTGTGCTTTCACTGTGTGTGTGTGTGTATGTCCGTGTGTGTTTGTGTGTGTGAGAGTGTGTTTGTGTGTGTGTGAGAGTGAGAGTGAGAGTGTGTTTGTGTGTGTGTTCGTCTATGTCAATGTGTGTAAGTATGTATGCATATTGTGTGTGTGGAGCATTTGTATGTCTCTCTTTTGTTGTTTTCACCTTTTTCTTGTTTTTACAGGTATATGCCTTTAGTTGTTTTAGTTTGTTGTACAGCTGCTTTGTAACAATGAAAATTGTAAAAAGCGCCATATAAATAAAGTTGAGTTGAGTTGAGAATCATCATCCCTTCAAAAGTGATAAAATGAGTGACATGGTCACTTCTTCCAAATGTTAATTGTCAGCAACTAATTGTCAGCTTGCTCATTTGTTTTTTTCCGTCTTTAAGGTATTCCCTAGAATTTTATTTTAATGTTGAAATTCAGCATAGACATCCAACAAGAAAAACTGAGCGCACTGCTTTGCCCTGCTGATCAACCGATTGCAGTGCTTCTGATCAGTGTTTCTACTATCGATACATAACCCCTTTGAAACCAACACAAGCGCACACAATGAATTCAATCCAGACATACTTATCATTCATAACAGATTCGTTCAAAAAACCCAATAAGCCAGATCTTAATTAGCGCAATGATATCATCTCGCATGTGTCATTTGATCTTGAATGTGGTGAGCAATGACTCCGGTGCTGTTAGGTGTAAAGTCTGTATGGCGTGACACAAGAGGCCAGACCTCGCATTTGTTTTCAATAAAATTGATTGAAGACGTCAAATCAATTTTTGTTCATAAAGTTTAGGGTATGTTTTGTTAATGAATATATTCGCTAATACCCATTGAAAAAATGTATAACGTTACTGTTAATGTTTTATAACGCTACTGTTACAATGACAACACAAGTGTCTCCTGACATGATGGGTGACGGAGTACATTGGGTCTTGACATGTAAGGGGCCTTGAGATCCTGAAATGATTGAGATTATTATTTTACAATTGTGCTCCTGCGCGTCTGTGCAACTTGTAATCTTGAGAAGCTTCGGCAGAGGTCTGAAATGCCTCAGCCTGATCTGCACTGTAGGCTGTATGAGAGAAGTGGGATGGAGTCACATCTCAGCTTTCCTGTAGCTCAGTGGTAAGAGCATTGCGTTAACAACTAAGGTTGTGGGTTCGATCCCAGGGGATCGCAAATACCTATGTAAAATGTATAGGATAATGCAATGCAAGTCGCTTTGGATAAAAGCGTGTGCCAAATGCCTAAAAATGTAAAACATCCCTGCTGAAGGCGTTCTGTTGTCGCTCCGCTAGAGATCCGTGGATTCCACTCCCAGTTTTTCATTTCCCGCTCACAGTCTGTGTTTACTGAATCCGCTCAAACAGATGATGGAGAGTCTCATTGACAGATAGATGAAGTGCAAAACACTTTACAGCGAGTGCTTGATCCCATAAAGTAATATTTGGGTAGTTTGTTTTTAGTATTTGTGTCGGAAATGTAAAAGGCCAGTGGCAGTATTTTTGGAAGCCAGTGATTGAATTCGACCTCAGAGTTCTCACGGTTTCTGTTTTTATCTGCGTATTGAGGTCAACTTTCAACATTTACAAAGTTTTTGCGACGTTGAGTTCTTCTTAGATATTCAGTATATCCCTCATAATATATAATATAAACATTTTTTGAAATATTTATTTTTGACCTTCGAAGCAGAAAGATTGCAGGTAGATTCTAGACATTTTGCATTCACTAACAAATGGAACAGTCAACATTAAAAAAAATGTTTCAATAAAACATTGCATTTCACAATTCATTTAGAAATCATTAATAATGTAATGTATGTGTACTCCAGAGCTGTCATGTTCAACGGAATTACAATGTAATGGCTCCGATATGAGGCTGGAAAATAAACGCTGGACTCTAGTTGTGTTTTTCTGCTGTGAATACACATAATATGAACACATTTGTGCTGTGACATTTAATCAACAAGGGACACAATGCCCCATGAATTGTATTAGTAGAGTTGTACTGCAGGCCGCAGAAGTGTGATTGATTCTATTACCATAAAACCGCGTAAACAGAAATGCATTTACTAAAGATAGAGTCAAATGTGTTGTATTGGCTGGAGGAGCTTAAACGCTTTTGTTTGAGGGTTCTGGGCATTTGCTATAGTGTAATATTACATCCAAATACATTGCCGTAATGTAACAGTGTGGGAACAACAGGATTGGTATCTTATTTTGTAAAAGTGTGCATGTTGTCACTTAACCTCAGCACATAGACACATCACACTGCTGATACGCACGCAGAACAACAACATCAGAAAAAAGTTTACCAACATATGCAAAATATTGAAGAGATGCTACCAAAACAAAAGCACACAAATCCCCACCTAAAAGAATGACACACAATGTGAACCTTACGTCTCCTCTGATGGTATAAACAGTTTTACAGGCTAACACTATTAACATTTAGCATATTCACATACATTTACTAGCAGGAGCTGAATTGAGTCAGAAAGAGAAATATCAGTAAAGTTTTGGATAACAGGCACATTACAAAGAATTGCTCTTTCACTAACACTGATCCGATCGAACAGCGTGTCAGAAAAAGACTTCAGTTTGTTCCTTACTGTTGGCAGAAGAGCTGTCAGGAAGATGTTTGTCTACTTTGACTCTTGAATACTAATCTTGCACTTAAAAGGACAAAGATCCACACAGAAAAGTCCAGACTAGAGGAAACAGGAACAAAAGGAGTTTATGCACTGTCACATCAGAATAATGTTTAGTGCAGGTTTCAGTCGGTCAGTGGCACCGTTGATTTTGGTTGTCTCAAAATAACCACGCGCCAAAAATGCCCCCAAACACACCTTGTTTTCATAGCAGCACACCCATGGGGGCATAAATGCTTTACTACTTAAACAACGTCACGCATGACTTGGAAATGATGACTGCGTCGGGCTGACACTAGCAGAAACCCTTTGCGTCTGCGCATTGTATGATAGGGCCCATTGTGTTCCATGTAATTACACCGAGAACACCCCATTTTCTTCAACACAACACAGCCTTATTTTTTTTGTATGTGGCCATGTCCTTCAACACAGCAGCAGATCTGTTTCTCATTAAAGTCTCTGAGGATGTCATGATGTACAGCTACTCTATTGATTTATCAGCTGTTGTTTCCTACTCGATGACTGGACGATCTGCACGCTTTCATTCAATCAAACCACTGTGAAACCGTGGGTATATACCAATTACACTTGCCAGATATTATCAGCTCTTCTTGGACATAATTTAGTGTTTTTACAGAGTCATCTCAGGGGTCAGAGGGTTACATTTCGATTTTATTGCTTTGATTTTTGTTTTTCCTGGAGTAAAAATAACTGCCAGATCAGATTAGTAAATACTGGTTTGAGAAATGTGCAAAAATAAAATAAAAATGGTCATTAGTTAGCCCCAGGAAATGAATGTGTACATGTCTATGCTGCTTTTGAAGCTCTAAAAAGAACTGGGTGGTAATGGATTACATATGATGTGAATAACATAATTAGATTAAAAAACAAAGTACTCTGATTAGAGAAGACTACATTTGAAAATTCTTTTAATCACACAAAGTTACTTTTTTATTGATCACATGATTAGATACAGTATTATTCACAGAATGGCATAGCATTAAGTTCTTTACAGTTCAGTGATTCTCCTAAATTTTTTTATCACACACAGAAATTTGCATTTGACGGGTGGATGTAAAGACACTTGGTATGACTAGACATGTAACCCACGAGATGAAACACGAGAATGAGACAAAACAATTTTTACATTGTTTAGGAAATCTTCAATGATGAAATATGAAATCATCAATCATGAAATCAAATAGGTGCATTTAAAAATCAGCTTTACTGAATATCATTTATTTTAATAGAATTAAAAAATCTGTTATGGTTTAATATTGCGAGCTCTTGTGGTGTTACGAGGCTACAAGGAGGCAGGGTGAGGATCCAAATGCAGTCGTTTAAAGGGTGATTCAAAAAAGTAAAGTTAAACAGATAATAGTCCACACACATGTAATCAGGGCAAAGAAATCCAGAGGTGAACAGGCAAAACCGGATAATCCAAGTAACAAGGCAAGAGCAGGAACCAGATAAACAGACAAGAGTAGAAATGCTCAGAGATGTAGCTATAACAGTGACAAGACTTCACAATGACTGATAGAATAAGCCAGATATACATAGACACAGTTCAGTGTTTCCCACACAATGCATTATCTTGGGCGGTCCCCCCAGGTATATATATGGCCTATAAAGTGGCACATTTTTTTACCCATCCGTGCTAATGACATTATCTGTGATCGAATAACTAGTGGCTTCTTTCCTTCCTGACTTGTTTGGTGTGAGTGGAGCCTTGCCTCGTGCACATCCTCATCTTCCGTCTTCACAAGGACTCTCTCATCTGATGAGCACTATGTGTGTTTTGTGCGTTCCTTCGTATTTGTCTGTCAATTCCATATAAAATCAAATAAACGTTCGTAATACAGCAACAAGATGGTTGTGCCCTTTCCCCACATTGTGGAGAAAGGGCAAACAGCATATAGCCGCTCTTTAATGTAGATGTACTGTATTGTGATTTTGTCCGGATGATGTTGCGTTTATAAAGCTGCTAGCGTCTGTTTTACATTATAATCCTATGGAATAAACCGTGTTTTCAAAAAGCGTCATTTTCTGCAGTTCATATGAGGTTGAAAAAAGTTTAACTTTCTGAAAAAAATGCTCTACGTCAAGCTCCTTTTTTACAGCTCACGACTGACACAGACCTGTCATTTCCATTACAAAAAAAGCCATTTTATGTCTATCCTTGATTCACTTAACCAATCAAGGTTGATATAGGATATAGAAAATAATTAGTAATAAGTCATTAAATATTTTTGACAAGTAATTTTTACAGTAATCTAATAATACAATTGAATATTTAATTAGTAATTAGTAATGCATTACTTCTTCCAAGTAACTTTCCCAAGACTGTCTGTTAGTAATTAAGTATTTAATCATTAGATAGTTACTTTGTTTATTAAGCTATTATCCCCATCATGTTTTTATCCAAGTAATCAATCACTCAACTCATTACTTTTGTATAAGTATTAACCATCAATTAATTGATTAAGTATTTGTCTAACTCTTCAATTAATATGTTTAATATTTGAATGTTAATTATTAATCCTAACTACTCGGCTGATTCTTTTTAACAATTCTTTCATAAGTTTATTTTATCTCCCCTCTTTATGAACCCGAGTGATGGTGATCGTCTCAGTAACCGTTTTTGAGAAACAGGCTCCCCCTACCTATACTTAACTTCATTTATCCACTCGACTATCCATTATATTTGTTTTTTACTTTACATTTGTATAACTTAATTATTGTTAATTTGCTTATTAATCTATTTTCATGTAATCATTAAATATTTATTACCTATATATGTAATTAACTTTTAGCTTTTTGCTTGCTTATTAATCCATCCATTTACTTGGTTGATTGTGAAGACCTGGTTCCCTTATACCCTGTTAGGTTTTAATTATCAGAACTTTGCCAATGACACAAATGACATCCTTTATTGCTTTCTGCCCTATTATTGTGCTCAACTTCACGGTCGTGGTGACCAAATGAATAAGTCACCGTTTCGGAAACAGCCAGCTCCAACTCCCTACCTTTCCCTCCCAATTTATCTATCCATGTTTATTATACCTCAATTGATAATGATAGACAAGCAATATTTGATTTAAAAATATCTCTGTTTGGTTGAATAACTTAATAATTGTCATTTGATCAAATTTTATTAGAACATTTAATATGTCAAAGTCACTGTGTCTATGTGTTCACCACTTGTTGTGTGTGTGCTCACTAATCACTGGATGGGTTAAAAGCAGAGGTCACATTTCGGGTATGGGTCACCATACCTGACGAATCGGTCACTTTCACTTTTCTTTCACTTGTGTGTACGACACCACCTCATCCTCATCTTGAGCCAGGAAAAACCCTGCAGTGCATGCAAACATGTTAATAAAGTTTATGTTAGGTATGTTGAAGATACTTAAATGTTTTAAATACATAGATGTTTACCTTCCCCGGTAATGTTGCACTGTAGGAATAGTGCTTTAAGCGAGGGACGTTTTGTATTGTGCATTGTGTTGCACACACACAGCAGGTTTAGGTGTGTGAGCTTTAGGTCTAGTAATACATCCTGACGTCTGGATTTGAATTTGAATAGCAATCATTTCTAAAGAAGAATCTGTACACATGGAGAACAGCATCTGATCTAGTTTTTTGTACTGATCATCTTTTCATCAGTAGTATGTATCTAACAGAGTGAATAGCAGAGTAATGCTAATGGCATGACACATATGTCCTTTCTTTAGAATAAAACCATTGATTCACACCTGGGATTGTACTGCTTGGCCCTTTGTAGAAACCAGCTAAACCATACAAACAGGGGCATGAATACATCTAGCATTAGCCGGCAATCTTCTTTATGTCAAAGTAAATTGCTTTCATCTGAACTCAGATTCCGAGGGTTTCTTTGGAGCAATGTGACAAGGCTACTGATTAAACCAATGGGGGATCAATAACACACCAGCCACACCACTCGAAAGTAGCTCGACGAGAAATCTCACAATAGTCCAGCGGTGTGAGTTCAGTGAAGCGAACGTTTCCTCCTGAAGACTAATGACGTCTGACTAACAGACAGTGATTGGCATTAAAGGAGAGCACAAGCCCATCTGAATGTCTGTTGTTATTAAATGATGAGGATGTTCTACTGACATCTTTTGTTACCGATACATTAAAGTTATCATTCATAGTAGGTCTGCGCTTGCTGAGACAGATGAAACATAACTTGGGAGTGGGTGGTGTGTTTTCATAAGCTGCTTGAAATGTCTTTAGTCAGGTCACAGCTTTCAGAGATAGATGAGTTTCTCACTTTGAACAGCTGATGTGTAGACAGGGAAACACTTTCTGATCAACATGTAAGGCACTCAATCCTGGATCTATTTGTTTTGTACCTTAAACAATGAGTCAAATAGTATGATAACATTGTGATTAGGAAAAGCTGATCAAATTGAATGGGTGGTTCAACACTGTTTCATGGATTCAGAATTCTTTACAATGTTTTACAACTTGCTTGCTTATCATACTTAACATGGTCAACTTGTCAAAAAACGAGTCGGACATATGACATAGCATGCGTTTGGATAGGTTTCAGAAAGGTTTTTTGAACATGAGATTCTGTTTCTTAACAACTTTCCTTCGAAGAAGTTCAGCTTTGCGTAACGTGAGTTACTAGGCAGGAAGCAGATCCACATGCAGACAGACGTTTCATGAAATGAGAATCCAAGGTAATCAAAACACTGAACAATACATAAAACAAAGCCCGACACCAGACAACGGAAACATTAGGGCAGTGGTTCTCAACTCTGGCCCGCGAGATCCATTTTCCTGCGGAGTTTAGCCCAAACTCTGATGTAAAACACCTGAACAAGCTAATCTGCATATTTAGGAATAGATGCATTCAACTTAATGTGGCGCTGCACAAATCTACCGGTTTATGATATTTAAGTATCGCGACAGTGATTCAAGTGCAGATTGCTCGGTGAACATTTGAATCGATCTTGCAATACTTTAATGCAATATGCCAAACAATCTGCGCAGCCCGCATTAAGTTGAGCGCGTCTGTTCCTGAAGACGCTGATTAGCCTCATCAGGTTTTTTATCAGAGTTGGGGCTAAACTCGCGGCACAGAGTTGAGAACCACTGCACTAGGGTTTAAATACACTGGGGTAACAAAAGAAAGAAGACTAAACTAATTAACAAGAAAAACTACAAACATGGAAATAACAGAAAATAACATAAGTCCAACATACCAGGGGAGCACAGACTGTTATCGTGACCATGAGCAAAAATCTCATTTAACAGTAGGAGTATCATGGATTACTTGGGAAGACATTTCAGGAGAACCCAATTGCAGGCAGAGACAGGTGTTAGGGGTAAACACGGGTATTTATTAACAATAAACACTACAAAAAGACTAAACAAAACCCACGATGGGGAAAACAAGACTGAAATAAACTATGAACAAAAACAAGAACACGGACTAACTAAACTAAGAAAACAAACACTTGAATCTAAACACTTACACTGACTAAACTAGACTTACTTGACAAAGCACAAGGAACGAGGTACAATGTACAGGAACAGCAAGACAGCAACAAGGAACATCTCATACAAAGAACAAGGTATGATATACAATGAACGAGCACAGGACAATGAACACGAGGGTGTTTTAAAGGGAAACAAATCAAGAGGGAACAGGTGCAGGGGATAAACGAATTAACACAGCATTAGGAAACAGCAGGGCAGGAACGATGACGTAGACCGGAGAGAGAGAGTATGGCGACCCATAGGTGCCAAAAATCGTCTCTCTCCCACATGAAACAAAGGATCCTGTATGATTCCACATCTAGACCAAGAAATACCTGACAAGGTGAGGTGGAATACACCAATACACATAAAATTTCTCACGAGCAATTTTTGAAGGGGACACAAATAATACAGTCAAAATTGTACTTACTACGACACAAACCGGAAATATGCATTAGGTTCATAGGTTTATCATGCAGACTTGCAGTCATGTTATAACTGAACTGAAGTGTCACATACTGTAACACAAGTGAACAAAAAAGTCTCCATTGTGAAAACAGTAAACAAATATAAAAACACACTACCCATGATGTTAACAATGAGTCACATTTTAAACACTTGTTATCCTGATTTATACTGCAACATTTTTTGCAACAACTAATTTATTAATGAATGAGCATCAACTACATTAAAGAGAATCACATCATTTAAAGTGAATAAAATAGCCGTCTTACTGGAGCTCAACAACCACTGACATACTAAGCTGCATACCTGACTTGAATGTGTTACTCAATGATGCACAGGTGAGATGAACGGGGAGAGCAGGCAGTGGGCCAAACCACTGTGAGAGCCAGGGGAGGAACTCAAAACGCATTTTTTGAGTTAGTTTTTTATCCTAATTACACGATTAGTTAAGGTAAACATAAATTTATTTATGACAATAGAGAATGCAAGTTTAATTGATTTGGGGGGGGGAAACCCTTGGATGGAGGGGAACGTGTCCCCTCCGTCCCCCCGGGATTTACACCCATGATCGTGACACTGCATTTGGGTGATGGATGCTATATAAACATTGGATATAACGCTGGATTTGGAGATGGTTTGAAACTGATAGATTAAGTGGTCCCAGCGCTGAAAGAGGCTCCTCATGAACCACACGCAGTAAGTCAAACTGAGTCATATGTCTCTGTTTTGTGGTCAATTGGCGCGTGTGTTCATAATGTAAACAACACCAACTAAGGCCAGCTTAACATGATGATAAACTGAAAAGTTTTATCAAAAGCCGCCATATTGTTTTGGCTATACTCGCACAACCGAGCGTGTAATACATATGCGTGTGTCATCATCGGAAAGTTCCGTCATGCTGTTTACAAGGAAAACAAAAAAGGCAGCGTTTTTAAAAAGTTGCACTTGGAGACCTGTCTTCATAAGTTTGCCCTTCTGTCCCCAAAAATCCTGTTTCAGTCTAAACGAATGGCAAGGACGCATTTTTGCTTTACTGGGTGAAAACAGTCTTGTATAAACTGCCCCTTATAGTGAATCAACAGTTATTCAGGGATAATGCCATGATGAATTGTGTGCTTGTGCTTTATTTCCGTCCCCCCGAACACCTTCGGAGTTTACAGAAGTAATCGTACAGCTGTCTCAGTCTTTTATAAAGGAGATCAAACTAAAGACTCTTCGAAGACATTTACATTTACATGTATACATTTGGCAGACGCTTTTAACCCAAACGACTTATGTTGTATTGTATGATACATGTGTTTCTGTCTATATGCAATCATCTGGGAAGGAACCTATGACCTTGGCATTGCTAGTGCCATGCTCTAACCACTGAGCCACAGGAAAGCTAGGGAGTATGCGATATTACTGTACATGTACTCAAGATAAATATGAGATTGGCAGAAAGTGCGCATGTTACCTCTGCTTAAAGTATGATTGAGAACACAAAGCTGGTTTATTTTGACTGTGATTGCATGCTTACCCTATTTCACTCATCCCTTGTTTATTGTTGCTCTTCATTGAGATATAATCATCTAATCTTATGAGGTAATAAACTGTGCTGAAATACCATCATTATATCTTGTATTCCTGTAAGGGAAACTGGACACGGATGTACTTCCTGTTCTGTTTGTGTTTGGTATTGAATTCATTTTAATGGACACGTACGGAGTTTCGGGTGTGAAAACTGGATTTAAACGTGGGATTGAATTAACGTCGATGTGTGTAGTGAACAGGTAGTCACTCAAGCATTTGTGATGACACACTGATCACAACATTGCAGCGTTGCAATGCTCATTTATTTTCAACCGCATTTATCCTTGGACTTGAATCATAAAGCACTGCACTTTAGGTGTAAAGAAATTGTCAGTTGTGGCTATTTGAGATTTTTTGGTCTAATAAAATATAATCTATTTGGATATTTTTTTTGGCTGATCTCTGCTTGCAGTTTTTTTCTATGATGATCTGGCAACAATGTGAGTTCAGTGAAGGGATTGCAGCATTACAAAGCCCTCGTTTGGCGTAAAAACACTAACTGTTGGTATTTACTACAACTTACAAGGCAAAAACATTAGTTCTCTCTGAGGTTATGCCCATTAGCAGCTTTCAAACAACAGTATTTTCTCTTACATTGCTAAAGTTAGATAAGCTTACCGGTCCAGTTGAAAACAGGAAACTTAAGCATCGCATTGAAAACATTTGTCTTTCATCAGATCCTTCCATCTGAAAATAGCATTACCGATGTTTGTCCTGGTTGTCTCTCCCTACTTCATCTAGGATGATCATGCTTCTTTGCAGACGGAGATTCAGGGACTGTCAGCTCTTGTGGGCAACACGCATGCTCCACCACTTGATCAAAACTTCTAACAAAGAACGATCTACTGCTACTAGTACTCCTCCTCATCCTACCACTACTTCTTCTTTGTGCGTCTTCAACCTAGTGACGATGCAAGCTTTCTCTAAAACACATGAAGAAAATCATAGAGCTGTCTCTCCGTTTATGGCTACTGTACAAAACATGGCGGCGCAATATGATGCATTCCCTGTATGCAGTCCCGCTCTGTATGTAGATAGAAATGTCCTTCTAAGGTTTTACAAACATATGGGTTCATTACGTTAGGTCTTATCTAGGGCTGTCAAACGATTAAAATTTTTAATCTAATTAATCACAAGTTTTCTTGAATTAATATCGATTAATCACAATACTAAATATGATTGAAAAATTCACGTTTTCAGTGTAGCCTACTGTTCTCAGAACAGAAAGATAAATGACAAGAAGCGGATATTACATTTGTCTCTTTTTTTTATTATTGACAAATCCAAATAACTATTTTAATTCTAAACAATTTTAGCAATTTACCATTTTGGCAATTTAGCCATAGCTCTTAGCAAATAAGTGAATGGAACTGTTGAATTGTTGTTACTAACGGAGGTCCAGGGGTCTTCTGTCAAAGCAACATATCCGCTGAAGCCAAATCCTATTCCTTTGTTTTCTTTTTAGCGTCAGTTGATTTTAGTCATCACTGTGCCTCTCGACGGTAGCTTGTAGAATGCGTCTAAAGTTACCGCTTTCAAAAATTCTGCGAGGGCCGTGTCCTCGACAATATTAATCAGTTTACATTTCTTGTCCATCCAGAGGGCCAACGGGTTCTTCCGACACCTCCAGCTCGCTCGTGTCACCCATGCTATTTACGCGACGAGGAATGAACGCGGCGGGGGTTGAATTGTGGGTAAAACATGGCGGGAATGAGTTAATGCGTTAATAAAATTATCGCCGTTAATTTCAGAAATTAATCATCTCGCGATAACGCGTTGATTTGACAGCCCTAGTCTTTACACACCTCTGGACCGTAGATTTTTGTATAATATTGCATCTGTCAATAGATCCTCCAAAAAATCCTACACTGGACCTTTAGACTCTGAGCTAATTTGCGCTGCTCTTAGTAGATTGTGTTGGTCATTATGGGAATGAGATATTGTTCCTGTGTTATTTTGATGTGCGCCTTTTAGTAAATCCTCCGCAGAACGCTCCACTGCTAACCCTAACCTTAACTTTTATTTACACTATTTTGCAGCGTTTAGTAAACTTTAGTAGAATACAGTTCTCACTCCAGTTAAAGACTGGACCTATAACACCCGCAAGACCGGCCTTGGCCACGCCCCCGGCACCACCGTCTCCATTATATCCTCGCACTATATTTTAGTTACACTACACTTCCCAGGACTCTGTGCACTCACTCACCAGCACTGATAATTATCACCTGCATCCCCTATTTATCATGCTCTACCAATAATACAATTATTAATATTACATAAATTTTACATTTTAATCCGATGATTCATTCTCTCAACACAAGCAACAAAAGTGTGGCTCTTCCCCTGAATCCAGCTGTTATTTCTATATGATCTACATGATTGTATGTTAAATGATCCACAAATCAGTCACATTAATACTTTATTCAGTAAAAAATGCACTTCTCAGTTATGTGAGATAAAACTCAAAAGTCTGCAATTCTTTTTATTTTTATTAAATGATTAATTTCTGTTTTGAGACATTATTACCATAAAAAATACTTTTAGGTACAGTTTTTGTTGTTAAATATAGAGGCTACTGATAAATATGAAACGGCAGAATCTTCTTAAAAATGCTCTGGAGAATCTGTGTGAACAGAGTGTGCTGGCAAGATAGGGAATGTGTGTCCGTGCGTGTGTGTGTATGTGCGTGCGTGTGTGTGAGCGTGCGTGTGTGTGTATGTGCGTGCGTGTGTGTGAGCGTGCGTGTGTGTGTGAGCGTGCGTGTGTGTGTGAGCGTGCGTGTGTGTGTGAGCGTGCGTGTGTGTGTATGTGCGTGCGTGTGTGTGAGCGTGCGTGTGTGTGTGGGGGGGGTCTCTGGGTTCTTATCAGCCTTCAGAGCCAAACAGCACTGAGACCAACAATTGACATGGAAGCGATGAGGATTAACTGGGCTGAATATTTCACCTTCACTGCCGAGCCAGTAAATTTCATCTCAGCCAAGAGAGAAGAACTAACGTGAAGAAACATAAAAAACACAATATCTGTGAAAACTGAATAATACAAATTTGCCAAACCAACCGGAAATAAATGTGTTCATAGTTTTACATTCTCTCCCTATTTTTGTTGACTATATTTTATATGTATTCACGTTTTGCATGTGTAATGAGGTGAATCCGATTCGAATATCTAATTTAGTCAAATTGGGAGTTTCTTTTTTACTGTGCTTTTCCTCTGTACTGTATATGTACATCAGTTTGTGTGTTTCTGGGATTGGACTCATGACCTTTGAGTCGCAACTGAAGTGCAGTGCATGACTTTTATGGTGATGGGGACAACATGTGCAGGTAATGCGTCTCTAAAGATGAAGATATCACGTTTTGAAACGATATGAACGCGTCGTCACTGTCGCAGGAATGCTTCAATTAAAAAAATCATATACTCCTCTCACTTTCTGGAAGAGAGCACACATCTTTCCCATCTAGAGGACATTTCCAGCGTTTTTAAATTGAAATGGAATAGCTGAAGATGCTACATGACTGTCTTTATTCAGGATGTCCAGGGACCGTCAAAAGTAAACTTTCACCCAGTTGGAGATAAGATGATGAGCCCAGGCAGGATTGGAATGAGATGAGCCATTCAAGTGTGTTGTGTGGATCCCGTCTGACTGACAAGCGTTCGCTCTCACTTTAGACAGCACCACAGTGACCCCTGGAGGCTACGGGTGGAGGTGCAGGACTGACGTGTGGTGTGCAGGTGTGACAGGGTGAAGCAGGAGTGTACAGTCGCTCTGATGAGACGCTCAACGCCAGACTGATTTACAGCGCTCTGAAAATATAATGCAATCAAGACCCCGCAGTACAAAATGTCAGGCACATTAAAATCTCGGATTTTAAACACTGCTTCAACTCTTCATACTGACTACAGTACGTCTATCAAACATGTGTTCATCAAAAAAGGATCGATCTAAACATCTGGGGGCTTGAAGGGTTGCAGGAATTTCTGTGATAGGTCGCCCAAAAATGAAAATTCTTTCATTGTTTACTCATCCTCTCATCATTTCAAACCTTTATGATTTTCTTCCTCAGAACACAAAAGCAGATATTTCGTAAAAAAATGGTAACTGAACAGCACTGCCACTTCTATATTATGGAAACAAAACCATAGTGAATAGTTGCCAGTTAACAACATAATATGAGAAAATAGAAATATCTTCTTCTGTGTTCTGCTGAAGAAAAAACGTCATACAGGTTTAAAATGACAAAAGGTCTATAGGACATTTTATTTTTGGGTGAACTATCACTTTAGTGTGGCACAGCAGGGCAGTGTTGGCTTGCTCACTGGGAGACTTTGTCAATATTATTCATATTTGATCTCAGATCTTAATTAACCATTAACCTTATATTATTAACCATGATAGGTACCCATACATAAATTTAGTATTGTATAAAGGACATCATGGAGACAGTCCATATGTTCTGCTTCAGTCATGAATCCCCATTTGGGATGTTTTTTCAGAAAGTCACATTGTTAAACAAATGCCAAACATTTGTTGGTCAGTTGTGGTCTAGTGGTTAGAGAGTTGGGCTCGTAACCAGAAGGTTGCTGGTTCAAATCTCAGTGCCACCAGGAAATGACTGAAGTGCCCTTGAGCAAGACACCTTAACCCTGTTTGCTCTGCAGTAATAGCTGCCCACTGCACCCTACTTGCAAGTCGCTTTGGATAAAAGCGTCTGCCAAATGAATAAATGTAAATGTAATGTAAATGCAAACACACCGGACAGTATTTAGACTACTTTAAAAATCATCTAACAAACATTTTTCTATATCAATCCTGACCTAATGTACCAAACAATTTGGAGTGTATCTGTGTCTGATTAAAGTCTGGATACCCCTCTGCCCAGATAAAACTCATATGCTGATAATATTTATTATATACCATAATGTGGTAATATTAGTCAATGTTTATATAATAAAATACTGTTGAAGTGTGTTGTGGGTGCACACAGTTAGTTAGAAATGATTATAGCAAAGACATGTTTACAACATGTAATTAACTAATTTTTCTGTATAGTAATAACATTGTCTGTATTATTTCTTCATCTTGTATAGGAGACTATATAAATGTAACATCAAATAATTCATGGATTTGGGCTATTAAATAGGCTTGTGTAACTGGTGAAGAAGAATGTTGGCACAAATAAGAGCCTACTGTGCTGGTTTTTATTGAGAAATAAACCCCTTCTGACACTATTTGGGCCGAGCCTATTTCTCCTCTTGCACAATACTTCCCCTGCCTTTGAGAACTCTCTCTGGTGTACACAAAAACTGCAGAGCCATCAGATATAGATGGGGAAACACATGTTTTTGTTGTTTCCAGTATTCAAGTGGATCAAGGGTTCTGGGTGTGTTAGTTTTCTTAATGTATCGATACACTTCTATTTTTGCATCAGCTATAGCATTGAAGGTTCTTTTACTTTGGTCCACAGCACTTTCTAGCAGCTGCCACAGGTTTCCATCTAAACAAACGGAAGGAAAACATGTTAATATGACTGCAAATGTATATGCATCACAAACTTATATTACCAGTTCCCTTTCTGTCGGTCTCTCGGCGTTGTGTCGAGAACGACAGATGGAGTTCGCCCTTGAGAACCAATCAACTCTGACTACTATAGAAAAGGCCAATGAAATTTGGCGAATGAAATTTGCATGCCGGGCTCCGCCCCCGGATATCCGGTATAAAATGAAGCCGGCGTGCAGCATTCATTCACCTTTTGTTCTTAAGAGCCATCGCTCATGAGTACAACTCAGGATTCAAAATCCTCTACAACTACACTGCTGGTGCTACGACGTGTTACAGCGAATCGTCCCTTCCTGCAGCGACCTTCCCCTGGGCGTCTCGGCGGTTCCGGAGGTGTTAGAGATTTTCTCTAAAAAGTCCTTTTCAGGACTGACTGAGCATTCTCCAGCGCGGCATGTCCCGCTGTTCTCTTGGGTGCGGCACACTCATCGAGGAGGGGGATGGACACGATCGCTGCATTAGGTGTCTGGGCGTCCAGCACACTGAAGCAGTGTTCGTTGACACATCTGCCCGCACTGCGGGCAGATTGTCATTCAGAAATTGCGGTCACGGGTGGCTGTTTTCCTACGGGAACCAGCCACCATTTCGTCTGCTACCTGGGCTGTGACATCTGTGGCTACGGCCCTGATGACCACCCACGTTAGCAGCCTTAGTGATATGGGGAACTCTGCGAACGTAAACCCGCCAGCCAAGTGCTCACGGGCCTATCGCACCCCGATTCGCTCTTCTAAACGTTCCCCAACCAGCGATGGCATACCGTCCGGATCCTCACGCACACATTCGGAAACGATGTGTGACGTAGATGAGATGTCGCTCGCAGCATCGGAGGGAGACTGGCATCCGACTCTGACGAATCCGAGCTCCACCCCCAGGGTCGAGTTCAGGAGGAAGCAGAAGTGATGTCATCCGTGCTAACCCGGGGATGCGTGGTTCCTGAGGTCGGAGCGCGGTGCAAACCGCGCCCACCCCGGGTGCCATGTTTTTCCCGGAAGTGCATGAGGAGCTGTGTAAAACTCGGAACGCTCCACTCATGGACCGTTCCAGTGAAACCAGCTCCGGCTCCCTTACTTCCCTCGATGGTGGGGCAGCCAAGGACTACGTCGAGATCCACCGGGTTGAACGTCCGCCCGCGGTGCACCTGTGCCGCGGACGGCTACCACCTGGGGGGGAATCGGCCACACCTACCGTCCAAAGCACGTAAGACTTCGGCATCACTGGTGTCGAAGGGCCAGGCTGCCTCCTCTCTCTACGCCATGGCCATCCTGCAGGTCCGCCAGGCCAAGGCGTGGAGGGAGCTCCACGAGGGTAAGACTGACCCGGGTATAATGCAGGTTCTCCGTGCCACCGCTGGAAGCGCTCTACGGGCGACCAAGGCGGTGGCACTGGCCCTGGGTCGGACGATGTCCACGGTAGTGGTCCAGGAGAGACACCCCCGGTTATACCTTGTGCAGAAGAGTGACACCAAGGAAGTCCGCATTCTTGATGCACCCATCTCGCAGGGTGGGTTGTTGGTAGCACCGTCGAGGACTGTGCTCAGCAGTTTTTGACGGTGAAGCAGACAGAGGCAATTAGCCACATTTTTTCACGCCGCGACTCGGCCGCCTAGAGGCCTCCGAGATCCTGCGTGACGTGTGCTTCCCTTCAACCCAGAACCCCTTCGACATCGGCTCCGGTTCCTGTGCCCCCACAGGCGGCACCCCGGTAGCAGAGGTCGAGGGGGAAACCTCCACCACGTCAGCAACCTTCTCGCGAGAAGGGACACTGACGGGAAGACCCCAGGGAGGACAACATCGGGCCCGAACCTTCACAGCCACGGCTCTGATCGGTCGGTACAGGACGACTCCTGCCTCGTCACCAAAGCCTTGTCAGGGCCTGGCGCCCACTTACCCGCAGAGTTTTTACGTTCTCCTCGGGTGTACTTACAGCCGATCGCACACTCCACTGAACTGTGCTAGGCGAACCGACCTCACACCCTGGCGACCACACCCTGGTCACCACTCTCAAACCGACAGTGCGTGCCGTTGTCCTGCCAGGCAGGTAAAAAGGCGGAGCCAACCTTCCCTACGGGGACCCCGCGACATATGGTTAGCTCCGGCAGCCGCAAACCACCCCCTGTGGGAATGATGAAGCAGACCGTCCCCTTGGTCACCCTGTCACAGTCCCTGGGAGCTCGAGAGCTGCCCACACTGTCTCGCTGGCCTTGCGGGCGGTCCGTCTTGGCTACTCGATCCAGTTCGCCAGAGACTCTCCCAAGTTTCAGGGCATCATCTCTCCCTCTGTCAGAGGCAGGGACGCCTCCGTACTTCGGGTAGAGGTCACCACCCTTCTGGCAAAACAGGCATTGAGTTCGTCCCTCAAACCAAGATGTTCAGTGGGTCACGACCCACACTTCATCATTCCCACGAAAGACGGCGGGTTGCGCTCCATCGGTCTGCGTACCCTGAACAAGCAACTTCACAAGCTGCTGTTCAGATGCTCAAGCAGAGGCACATCCTGACATCTATCAGGTGTCAGGATTGGTTCGTGGCAATCGACCTGAAGGACTCTTACTTTCATGTCTCGATCCCCTTGACACCGGACGTTCCCACGGTTCGCGTTCGAGGGGTGGGCATATCAGTACAGAGTCCTCCCTTTCGGTCTTTCCCTGTCTCCACACGTCTTCACGAAGATCGTGGAAGCCGCCCTTTCTCCCCTTCGGGAAAAAGGTGTGCGGGTACTAAACTATCTCGATGACTAGCTTATCCTGGCACACTCGAGAGATCTGTTGTGTACACAGAGGGACCTGGTGCCCCGGCATCTAGATCGATTGGGATTACAGGTCAACCGAGAAGAGAGCAAACTCTCCCCAGTGCAGAGCATCCTCTTCCTCGGTATGGAACTAAACTCTGTCACCATGATGGCGCAGCTGTCCGCAGCACGCGCCCAGTCATTGTTGAACTGACTGGAACACTTCAGGCAGTCGGCGGTCCCCCTGAAACAATTCCAGAGGCTCCTGGGACACATGGCGTCCTCCGCGGGGATAATACCCCTTGGATTCCCCTCGGGTAGGGGGTTCCCCTCGGGTAGGTTACGAGGCACGTCGTGGTGACGACGGACGCCTCGCTGCAAGGGTGGGGTGCAGTGTGCAACGGGCACGCAGTAACGGGGCGCTGGACGGGCCCCCGTCTGCGCTGACATGCAATTGCCTAGAGTTGTGGGCTGTGCTGCTTGCGCTGAGAAGGCTCCGGCCTCTAGTGCAGGGCCAGCACGTGTTGTTCCTCCGGGACAGCACGACAGCCGTAGCATACATCGCCAGGGTGGCGTACGCTCATGGCAGCTAGCACAACTTGCCCGACACCTCCTCCTGTGGAGCAGGTGATCCGCTCCCTGCGGGCCACACACATCCCAGGCAAACTGAACCAGACAGCCGACGCGCTCTCTCGTCAGTATACGCCTTGCGGAGAGTGGCGACTTCACCCCCGGTCCAGCTCATTTGGGTGCTGTTTGGACAGGCACAAATAGACCTCTTTGCCTCCCACGACACCACCCATTGTCTGCTTTGGTACTCCCTGACCGAGGCCCCCTCGGCACGGATGCCCTGGCGCACAGCTGACCACGGGACGGGCGGAAGCACACCTTCCCCCCCCCAGGAGCCTCAGGGAAGAGGAGCACCAAGTGTTATTGGTGACACTGCTCTGGTTTAACCACACTTGGCTTCAGAGTTGATGCTCTGGACAGCGACTCCCCCTGAACCATTCCCCTGACAGAGGACCTGCTCTCTCAGGGGAAGGACACGTTCTGGCATCCCAGATCAGACCTCTGGAACACCATGTCTGGTCTCTAGACGGGACGAGAAGATCCTGAGATGGCTACTCCCCCTATACGGCTGAGACCATCACCCAGGCTAGGGCCCCATCTACTAGGCGGTTACACGCCTCTAGACGGCGCCTCTTCTCTTCCCGGTGTCTTTCTCAACGAGAAAGATCCACTGAGGTGCTTGATCAGGATTGTGATATCCTTCTCAAGAGACTGGAGACTAACATCTCCCCTCCACACTGAAAGTGTATGTAGTCGCTATCGCCACTCATCACGAATCAGTTGATGGAAAGTTTCTAGGGCAACACTACCTGGTCACCCAGGTTCCAAAGGGGCCCGAGAGGGCGGAAGCCGCTTCATCTCCACTCCATACCCTCTTGAGAGCCCCTTGGAGGTTCCGATCTTCCTCACCTGAGTAAGACGGCCCCCCTGTGGGCGCTCACTTCCTTCAAGAGGGTAGGGGACCTCCAAGCATTCTCTGTGTCCCCGGATTGCCTAGAATTCGGCCCTGGTAACTCTCACTTTATCCTGAGACCCAGGCCCGGATACGTGCCCAAAGTTCCCAATACTCCCTTTCGGGACCAAGTGATGAACTTGCAGGCGCTCCCCATCGGGGAGGAAGACCCAACCCCATCCGTGTTATGTCCTGGACCGCACGCAGAGCTTCAGTAGCTCTGACCAGCTCCTTGTCTGTATTGGAGGACAGCAGAAGTGGAAGGCTGTCTCCAAGCAGAGGCTGGCGCACTGGGTCGTGGATGCCGTTACGACGGCATTCCGATCTCAGAATCTCCCATGCCCACTGAGGGCTTACTCCACACGGGGTATAGCCTCCTGGGCACTGGCCAGAAGCGCCTCTCTAGCAGACATCTGTAGAGCTGCGGGTTGGGCTACACCCATACACCTTCGCAAGGGTTAACAACCTTCACGTAAACCCAGTGTCAGCCCACGTCCTGCGTGGCGACATGTAGGACTGGCATCCGGGGGGGCGTATGCCTGCGAAGGCACCTTCTAACCCTCCAAGAGGTTGGGTCAGTGTGCTATCTACCTTTTCTTCTTACCCAAACACATGGCTAAGAAAATTGGTACCTCACCAATCTTCCTTCTTACCCAGACACTGGTTAAGAACAGGCATTCCATCCATCACTAAGCAAGCACCCCCTGGGGGTTGGCTGGGCAGAGCAGCCTTCCCCCTTAGGCCGGGATACCATATGACCTATCACAGATAGTTCTAACCGGACCTGGTGCTATCAGACGCAGTAACACCCCCACCGTGGGCTGTTCCGTCTGTTATACCCTCTTGACAAAGGTTCCCACACTTGGTAACCCATGAGCTTCCCCAGGTGGACCTCCACCTCGCGGTTAACTACCCAGTCCGCACGTTCCATGCGTTCTCCTCCAAGGACGAGACCATACTTATATCCACCATATTCCTCCCCACGGGTGGGAGGTGGCCTCTGCAGAGGCCTCTGATTAAGAGTTGCGCTCACCCGGTGTAATCCCGAGCCGGACGCCCTCTCGCCAGTAGAGAGCTAAGGCCCCGTCCGTGAAAGGTTACCGGTCAGGGCTGTACCCATCTTTCTCCAAGAAAACCCTGGGACCCCCCGACCACCACACTGGAAGGTTACAGTTTCACGAAGCTTCGAGCTGACACGCCCAGATTTGTTACCGTCGCTTCGCTGAGATTGTGACGCGATACAGCGTTGTGGCGTTTTCCATATCAACCCCATCTGTTGTTCTCGACACAACTTCGAGAGACCGACAGAAAGGGAACGTCTTGGTTACGTACGTAACCTCTGTTCCCTGATCGAGGGAACGAGACGTTGTGTCCCTTATGCCACAAACACGTATCGTATTCTGCTGCAGTCGTGAGAGGCTCTCAGGCTCTTCAGAACAAGAGGTAAATGAATGCTGCACGCCGGCTTCCTTTTATACCGGATATCCGGGGGCGGAGCCCGGCATGCAAATTTAATTCGCCAAATTTCATTGGCCTTTTCTATAGTAGTCAGAGTTATTTGGTTCTCAAGGGCGAACCCCATCTGTCGTTCTCGACACAACGTCTCGTTCCTTCCATCAGGGAACCGAGGTTACATACGTAACCAAGACGTTTGTCATTAAATTTCACAAAAAGGTTTTTTTCCCCAAATAAAAAAAAGACATTTGAAGTAGTTTAAGCATGTTGACTTGTTGAGATGATGTTTATGTTGAATCCTCAAGACACATGACGTTAAGCTTTTGTAATGTAATGTTATATTTTTTTAATCTTGAACGCAAAGGAAATTCCCCTGTAGTGTTTTAAGGTGGCTCAATAGTGCTCTTTGTGCAGTTATTAGTGTTTTCTGTTCAGTAATAAAACAGGTCGCACCACAACAAAATGTAAACTCACAGAAATGCTCCCAAATATATTTTGAGGTCGCACAGGGTAAATTTAGGGAGCACATGGCACAAGATCACGTCACTACCGTATTAACTATATCTAACATATTTTACTCATCATCTTATATATCCTTAATGTACAGGAGGGGGCACCAGTTCTTTAAATGGTTTACAGGGGTCGCAACCATGAACAGGCTGAGAAACACTTGTTTAAAGCCTTTTAAAATTAAAAACATTCTTTACAAACAAACATTACTGTGTGTATCTTAAGACCAAAACAATTGCAAATCGATATATTCCAGCCCCGTCTCATGGTAGTTTGTGGCATGGACACTAAATTAGGAATCAACAATGCATATTCATGGACAAGAATTTCCTCATTTTTTCGTGTCAGGGAGCACAACCTTTTTTCTGTTTCACTCAGCTTGACTTTCAATGCACAGACTGCGTGTGTATTTACATGAATATATTTATTACCTGATATCAAAAGAAGTCGTACATATTTGAGGATGTGGCTGACTAACACCTTACTTCAGCCCAAATCAGGGGAAAAGTCAAATCATAACAACATACCAAGGGGATCGTAGGAAATAGAAATTCACACGAATGAGCCGACTTGTAAAATAGGTATGAATTCCCCTCAGATTGCGTGGATATATATTTATACATTTGTTTGAAAGTCGTGCTGACTGACATGAAAAAAGGGGGATATTGTTGTCAGTAAACACAAATTAATAGATTACAGTTCGTGACAATGTCACAAATTCCCGTGAGACTGTGTTGTACACTCACCTAAAGGATTATTAGGAACACCTGTTCAATTTCTCATTAGTGCAATTATGGTGTAATGGTGTGGGGGATGTTTTCTTGGCACACTTTAGGCCCCTTAGTGCCAATTGGGCATCGTTTAAATGCCACGGCCTACCTGAGCATTGTTTGTGACCATGTCCATCCCTTTATGACCACCATGTACCCATCCTCTGATGGCTACTTCCAGCAGGATAATGCACCATGTCACAAAGCTCCAATCATTTCAAATTGGTTTCTTGAACATGACAATGAGTTCACTGGACTAAAATGGCCCCCACAGTCACCAGATCTCAACCCAATAGAGCATCTTTGGGATTGTGGTGGAACGGGAGCTTCGTGCATCCCACAAATCTCCATCAACTGCAAGATGCTATCCTTTCAATATGGGCCAACATTTCTAAAGAATGTTTTCAGCACCTTGTTGAATCAATGCCACGTAGAAGCAGTTCTGAAGGCGAAAGGGGGTCAAACACAGTATTAGTATGGTGTTCCTAATAATCCTTTGGTGAGTGTATATTTTAGGATATGTCAATGTCTGTAACCAGGCGTCTGGGGTGATATTGCAGGCGGTCCACCAAATATTGTTTGATCACACATTATTTCGTAAAAAAAAAAAATGTAAATAGAAACTTTCAGCTTTTTATTTTTTAAATTTAAAAAACAGCTTTAATAAAAAAAACTTGTGTCCACGAGCAACTCAACTCAACTTTATTTATATAGCGCTTTTTACAATTTTCATTGTTACAAAGCAGCTGTACATGAGACACATTGAATATAAGTAAAACAGCTGAAGGCATATACCTGTAAAAACAAGAAAAAGGTGAAAACAACAAAAGACAGACATACAAATGCTCCACACACACAATATGCAGACATACTTACATACATTGACATAGACGCACACACACACAAACACACACACACACACACACTCGCACACACACACACACACACACAGTGAAAGCACACATTGGCGATAAAGGAGAGAGAACCACGAGTCAAATATTAAACGGACTATAAATTCTTATATGCAATATTAATTATGTCTAATTTCTGAATTCTAAAGCAGCCCCCCCAGCCAGGTAGATAGTGCAATACAATATGCAAACGGTGGTGAGGAACCCAAAACTCCCAACGAGAAAAAAAACCTCAGGAGAACCCAGGCCCAACCAGTGGATTCCAGTTCCCCTCTGGCAAAAGCTGCTGCCTCTGCACAAGCTCAACAGTGCTTGCACAACAAGGCAAAATAAAAAAAATAAACTTAAGAAGGTAAATGATAGATTTAAGATTATCATTAACAATCTAATAGCATTTGAAATGTTGTAGGAAAATCAAAGTCAACTTGCCGCGTCCTTTATCCATCTCTATCCTCTTAGCTCTTGTCAGGTCACCGCTTCCCATTCTCAGCTCTGCCATCAGGTCTGGGCATGAACTGCATCCTGCGGTAACCTTGGAACACAGAGACAAGACTGGCTGAGAGTAGAGCACTGTTCTGCACTCTGTGATGCAACAAGTACATCATTTGTTGTTGGATGTGCTCCTGGTTCCGGTTGATCTAAATAATGCAGCCTAAATCCTCTTGTAGGCCAGGATCAGAGCCTTGAATTTGATGTGAGCGACTATAGGGAGCCAATGTAGAATAATGAATAGAGGAGTGATGTGTGCTCTCTTCAGTTCATTCAAGACCACACTTGCCGCAGCTGTCTGGATCCTCTGTAGAGGTTTTGTTGTGCAAGCTGGAAGTTCACCCAGTAGCACATTGCAGTAGTCCAGTCTGGACAGGACAAGAGCCTGTACGAGGACCTGCGTAGCATGCTCTGATAGGAACATTACAACCTGCAAAGAACTGCGAATTTATGGTGTTAGTTTGGGAAATTACAGTGTACCTACGTGTAAGTATAGATTAACAAAATGTTAAGGGGTAACAAACAGATATACACAGAGGTGAACCGACAATAAGTTAGGGGCCAAGGTAAAATTATTCAATGAGGCTTTTTTTTTTAAAAACTTATTTGTCATAAAAATAGAATTGCACAATGATCAAAGAAAAGTAGACCCAAAACACATGTGATACAACAAAATGTTTACTTTTACAACATTAAATGTCAATGCCCAAATTCTAATCATATATTACTTATACAATATAAATTGAAAAATTCTCCTACAAAGGTATGGTTAGATTCAATTTTGTTTTACACTTTTCTATTAGTCTTAATAATTATCATAATACATATAAATGCATCTGTATCATCCCATTCACGTTTAGTTTAGCAAACGTCATTATTCAAGGAGACAACCCAAGCATAAATCCCTCTAATAAATGTCACAATCTGCTGCTGTGTCATTATTTATCAGTGAGGAATCTTTTTCTTTCTTTCCCATCGACTCTGATAAGAACTTGATACGAGTGCTGTCCGTCACTTCTGTGCAAGACTTTGGGTTCATCCAATAACATATACATAATAAAATGTTTTAAATATAAATGAAAATAGTATCAGGAAGAATGCCTTTATGGATGTCAAACACTTTAAACTGTATAGTGCTCCTTCCAACTCCTTCATCAAGTTCGCAGACGATGCAACAGTGATTGGTCTCATCAGCAACAACGATGCGACTGCTTACAGGGAGGAGGTCCAGCACCTGGCCACATGGTGCTCAAACAACAGCCTGCTCTTTAACACCTCCAAGACAAAGGAGATCATCGTGGACTTCAGGAAGGCGAAAGGAGGCACACACGACCCCATCCACATTAATGGGATGGCTGTTGAACGTGTTTCCAGTTTTAAGTTCCTGGGGACCCATATTTCGGAGAACCTGTCTTGGACCACCAACACCTCATGCCTGGTCAAGAAGGCTCACCAGCGTCTCTTCTTTCTGAGGACACTGAAGAAGAACCAACTGTCTTCAACTATCCTGGTGAACTTCTATCGCTGCACGATAGAGAGCATCCTGACCAACTGTGTCACAGTCTGGTACGGGAACTGTTCTGTTGCTGAGCGCAAGGCACTGCAACGGGTGGTGAAAACAGCCCAGCGCATCACAGGAACTACACTCCCTTCCATTGAGGACATCCAGAAGAAACGCTGTCTGTGTCGAGCTCGCAGCATTCTCAAGGAGTCCTCTCACCCTGCTCATAGACTGTTTACTCTCCTGCCTTCCAGTAGGCGCTTCAGGTCCCTCCGGACAAGAACCAGCAGACTAGGAAACAGCTTTTTTCCCAGAGCTGTTTCATTTTTTAACTCTGCCCCCCACTGATTTCACTACCCTCATAACTTTAACTTTAATGCTGCTATTAAATTGTTTACATTGCATTACAGGATTGCCATGCATGACTGAACTGTACACACCAGTTCTTCATGTATCTTCTCTAACCGGACTGTTTACACACACACAGCATCATTTGCACTCTATACTACTCACTTGCACACCAGGAATATTATACTGAATGCTCATTTGCATTAATGGACTACTCTCATAACTGCATTACCTCATCTACTGCACTGTAACTTCAATAACTGCACTAACTCATCTACTGCACTGTAACTTCAATAACTGCACTAACTCATCTACTGCACTGTAACTCTATTAACTGGATCTACTCATCTATTGCACCATAACTTCAATTACTGTATTAGTAACTCAGTAACTCTATTAACTGCATCTACTCATCTATTGTACAATAACTTTAATAACTGTATTAGTAACTCAGTAACTCTATTAACTGCATCTTCTCATCTACTGCACTGTAACTTCAATAACTGCGCTAACTCATCTACTGCACTGTAACTCTATTAACGGCATCTACTCATCTATTGCACCATAACTTCAATAACTGCATTAACTCATGTACTGCACTGTAACTTTAATAGCTAATGTCTGTAATTAATGCACACTTAATAGAACATTTGTATATTATTCCCCTAATATTGTATTCTGTATTTAACATGTCATAGAACATTTGTATATTATTCCCCTAATATTGTATTCCGTATTTATTCACACTGTATATCCTGCACTTGCTAATTGCACTTCTGGTTTGACCTAACTACATTTCGTTACACTGTACTTGTATATGTGTAATGACAATAAAGTTGAATCTAATCTAGTGTGTTGATGAAACTTTCAAGAGTGAAACATTACAGTAAACTGCATTTATAACAAAGACCTGCACATATGCAGATGTCATAGCAAATAGCAGTAAATACACATACCTTGTTCTCTTTTCTGAAGTTGACTTCGCACTGCTATGCCTTGGATTGATGAACGGGCTAAATAAGAGCAAGGCGGAGCCGAAGTCTACTGCTGTTGTAAAGTTTTTGTGGATATATCATAGCATGCGTAACGGGAGACAGGGCCCAGCAAAGGGGGTTGCCAAAATGTTGTTGAGCTTTTATTAAGCTGACAATTCCTGACTGTTTCAATGGTCAGCCATCGGTGCTCCATCGAAGGCAGGTGCCCAAGCAGCGTTGCCAGATTTGGCTTCTTTTGAACGGTTTAGACTGGAGGACAAAATTTGGGCTGCTTATGAAATTAAAGACCTGCCCAAGCAATTGGCTTTTTCTTTGCTTTTGATTAGTCAAATTATTTAAAAACATTCGAGAATAATCTGTACTGCAGTCATAAATGCATTATTCCTAAACACAGCCCTTTTTGGTTCAGTTTAACCAATCAAGTCTGGGATAGGGAGACCTCACCTGTCAATCCATTTGCACACGCATCATGAACAAGCGATGGTGTTTGGAGGAGGTGAGTCCAGTTTTCGCGGCAGTCCCAGCAAAACGTTGGTGGGGACCATTTCTAGTGACGTAGATACGCGGCGGTTACAGACTCGGACTAGGTCACGTCTCGTTTGCTTGATTCAGAATCAGAATCTCTTTTTTACAAGCCAATAACTTTGTTATTCGTTCACCTTCAGACTAACAACTTGGCAGACTGCTTACTTTCAAACAGGGCAACATAACACACTGCATGAACTGTAATTTTCATGATCTAATGCTACTTAATCTTTAAGGTAACTCTCAACGGTAAGCACATTATTGTTGCTGCTGCTCTTTTTTTGTTCTGTTGTATGAATCAAGTAATTTAACATTTTTTTCAGCTGCCGTGGTGTGTGAATGAAGATCATGAACAAGTGGGAAATGGCTACACAGGTTTATGAATCTGATTCATTATAGTGGGCACTTTTTGCACAAAATGTGTTTCGTGAGGGCTAAAGTCATTGGTTCATTTCTTGATTGTCGATTTGAAGTGGTTTCTGGACATATGAGTCACTTACATTTACATTTAGGCATTTGGCAGACGCTTTTATCCAAAGCAACTTACATTGCTTTATCCTATACATTTTACAAAGGTTTTTGCAATCCCCTGGGTATCGAACCCACAACCTTGCGTTGTAAACGCAATGCTCGTACCACTGAGCTACAGGAAAGCTTTTTTCAAAAAAACACCCTTCAATGTGGAACACCCTGAGAAGTCCTCTTTGCAGTCCACTTTGGCCAAATGGAACACACCTACTGACATTCAGCCTGACAACCGCTCTAACGCACCCTTAAGCCATGACTTATTCATAATAGCTACAGCATAGCCTCTGTACCTTCTTGCTTAACACTAGGGAACGTTTCATTTAAATAAAGTATAGATGATACGTTATAAGTTATAATGTAAATAAGTTGTTTTCACAATAAATGCTGCAGAGTGAAGGATATCTATTTGTGTAAATTTATTGTAAATTGTACCCGATTACAACAGAGAAAAGTACTCCTATTTTAAGAAAAACGTTTAATATCTTTACACTGACTTACAAGTGTCTCAATATTTATTTTTTTATATATATCCCGAGATCAGCTATGAAGAGCTGATAGTGAAGTTGAGCAATGGGTTTGTGTGTGATTGGGGATTTTGTCTGTATAATACACTTTCATAAGGTAAGTAAAGTAGCCTACATAGGAAATTCTAAATAAAATCATTTCAGGGGGGAAAAGAAAGTTAAACCCTAACCCTAACCCTAACCCAGCCTATACATCACCTATAGCAATTACTGTTAATCTGTTTTAAAATAAGAGGAGGAAGCAGCCAATAAAAAAACATTATTGCGAATGTATTTTGAAAGAAGTTTTTTTTTAAATAAAGATTTAAGAGTCAAGGATTTAAGAAAGTGTGTATATTTATTGTTCTTGTAACTTCTTGGAAAAAAAGGGTAGCAGTCCCCACTTTTATCTGGTTTCTACCTCTTTATTACGCAATCCATGGTGTAGAACCATAGTTTACGTAATTACGCGAACTTTGTTCCCTTATACCACACATAGGTACACTAAAGTTACCAAACCTTAATACTGCACTTTCAGTTTACCTGCGCAGTTCTATGTGGGTCGTATTCCATGCGGGTCGTAATCTAAAGCGGTACCATATTTAGTATTATTTTATTATTTGGCCATTTATATTGCAGAACAGTAGAGTTTCAAATAATCACAGCTAAATCTGTCAAATTATAAATGCAAGCATAAAATATCATTTTTCGTTTCAAATTTGCGCTGCGAATGGAAGCCGTGGCGCTGAGTTCTGTGTTTTGTCATTCTTCTTTAATTAATGTGCACTGGTGTGCTAGCTAAGTTACGTGAGCGCAGCTTTCGAACAGCTCTCCCAAGCCTTCATCTTGTGAATGACCGCTCCCTTCCTTACAAGACGGATGAACTACTCTCATCAACAAGGACTTTTCAAACTCTGCTGAAATGTGTTTCACTGAAACCTGGCTAAGTGAAGCCATTCCGGACAACACGTTTCACCTGCCGGGCTTGAGCTGTTCAGGTCGGATCGCGATCAGACAGGTCAGACAAACTGACCCAGCTCTCCATGCCGCAACTACGGTAAACTCACATCCAGGACTCTCACAATCAGCATTGGTGTCCCTCAGGGATGTATGCTCTCTTCACTGCTCTTCTCCCTGTATACAAATGATTGCACAGCAAAAGACTCCTGTCAAGCTCCTGAGTTCAACACGCTCAAATTAGTGGAGATGATAATGGACTTCAGGAGAACCCCCCTGCACTCCCCCCACTCACCATCATGAACGCTGAGGCTGCTGTAGAGTCATTCAGGATCTTGGGTACTACCATCTCTCAGGACCTGAAGTGGGACACTCACATAGACACTCCATCGCTAAAAAAGCCCAGCAGAGGTTGATCTTCCTTCGCCAGATGAGGAAAGTTAACATGCCACAGGAGATGCTCACACAGTTCTACTCGGCTATCATCGAGTCTGTTCTGTGATCATCCATAACTGTCTGGTGTGGTTCAGCTGCTCAATCAGACATTAAGAGACCACAACCAAGAGTCAGAACTGCTGAGAGGATTATCGGTGCCCCTGCTCAAACTCCAAGATCTCTACAGCTCCAGAAAGCTCCTTCTTCCAACTGTTGCCATCTCGCGGACGCTACAGAGCACTGACCACCTGACAAACAACCAGACACAAGAACAGTTTTTTAATGCAGGCTATACTCAGCCTGAACCATTAAAAGTTCTTAATACACAAAGTGTAGGATACAATACATACATTGTAGGAAACAATAGGTTAAACCTGTAAATAACACATCCGTACAATCTTTCAAAAATGAAATGTTGTTTTTTGTCTATATTTTTTCACTTTTTGTAAAAAAGTGCATTATTATTCTCAGTTTCTCAATGAGTTACGGTTAAATGCCGCCTCATCTGAAAGCCAGAGGGCGCTCTTGCGCATAGACATTTTTTTTCCAGGAAATGCCTGTGGTCATATTCTATCGCTGCTCTTTAAACATTTGCAGGTATTTTCATGCTAATAAAGTTAAGTTGTGCTTTTTCAAATACACATTATAAACTACTAATCTCGTAGTTATTTTAGATCGAGCAGAACTTCCTACTGATTAAACAGCTTTAGTACACGGAAGAGCTGTGCATTAACCATCGAATCGATTTCAAAAGCGATTTACACATGTATAGATTGCATGAATCTCAATATAAATCACCCATCCCTAATATTATATTACATTTTATGTATTAATATAATAAAATATCTGATCGTTTTGAAATATAAAGTGTTTTATGAACTAGAAAGATTAACATGCATTGTTATACACCCAAAAAAGAATCAAAGCTTCGAAAACAGCCAAAGAATGGCACCTTTAAAGATAGTCTGTAACTAGGGAAACCCTAACCCCATATGTTGTATCTGTTTTCGGTCAATGACACGAGCCATGATTTTGATAATGTCTGGAGCTGTTACAACTGGGGCATTGCACTTTACCATAACATTTAATTTGAATCATGAGCAAACGCTTTTGTCCAAAGAGACTAACAAAGAGTTTATTGAGCAATAAGCGATATGTCATGCAGGAGCAATAATTCAGTAGTTGCCAATACAGAGTTACTGGTTTCAACTAAAGCTTGAATAATACCTGTTGAGAGAAAGGGTTAGTGTTTTTTTTCATAACACGTGCAATTTGGCATCAAAAAGCATGAGCATGACCAAGTGATAAGCCTTATTTTGGGGTGAATTTTCGATGATGGTTTGATTTAGCTAAGGTCTTGTTTTTTAAAAAGATTATATTGGAGTGCTGTTTAACATGACTGTTACCAGGTCAATAGGAATCCACAATGATTCACCCATTGCTGTTAAACCACACACGGATCCCTGATCTTACCACACTTCCTCTTTCAATCCTACAGCCTTCAATCTGTGTCCAGCTTCCTTTATTATGAGTCTACAGAAAACGCGTTCAAGTGGAAACCATTGTTTTCTCTCCAAAGAGAGTGTGAGAAACTCTTCTGTTCATCGAGACATTTCATACAGTACAGAACTATTTTCTTTTGTTCTTCACCCCACAGTTATACTGCTTTGGCTTTTCCACATTTGTTGTTCAAGGCCATTATTTAAATTCAATAAACTTTGAATAACTGCAAGCCCTAGTGTAGTTTTTGGATGCATACATCAAAAATATTCTTTTCAATTGTTTACCTACAAAATCCATACACCCTTGTGCACGAATGATCTGATTATTTATATTTGGTCAAGAGCAACCTGTTCAACACATTACATTTCATTTTACAATAATAAGGATATGAGTAAAATAAATATTTTCATGTTTATTTCTGAGGAGATTCAAATTTGCTCGTCATTTAATCGTCTTGCATAGAACTAACTTTGAATCTGCTGAAGTATTTGGCGTCTGAGGCTTTGACTAAACATTAAATAATATCATTAAGTGCCATAAATCAACACAAATCAATGTCAATTCAACAAATGAGGGTCAATCTACATGAGTATCAAGTTAATTTTCAAATTAATTTTACTCAAATAAACATGTTTAGCGACCAAAAAGCTATCTTTTATTCATGTATAATTCTGTGCAATTTGAACTAATCATTTTTTATCTATTAAAAATGAAATTGATTCAACTCAATGTCATTAAGAACTAGCAAATACACACTTACACTCAAACAATCAAGTAATAATTATTAAATATTATGTGAAACATTGCATAATAATTTATTTAATTGAGCTTGTTAACATACATATTGAGTTGTTGGCAACTTAAAATGATGAGTATTAAATGATGTGGATCCTGCTCGGCTCTTCCCCTGATTTTTTCTACACCAGGGGCCTGTACCATGAAGCCGGTTTAGGTGGCTAGCCAGGTAAGTTTAGGATTACTTTGCTCCAACCCTGGGTTTTAGGTACCATGAAAGTAACTCAGCTTTAATCGGTGTTCATCGCCATGGTAACTTACGCTGCATGGCTAACCTGCTCCGGAGCAGGCTATGATCTAGATTAGAGATCTCAGACTGAAGTTTGACCAATCAGCTGTGAGCAAAGAAACATATAGGTTCCCAGCGGCTGTTCTCTGTTGCAATGGCTTCACCTTTTCTCCCAAATCCTGTGGACATCTCCGCGCAAATTGTTAGACGAGCACTTCGTAGAGAAAGAGTTTTTAGGGACAGACAAAATCCCCTTGACTTTCCTGATAGTTACTTGTACGAAAGATACAGATTTTCCGCGGAAGGAATGTCTTATCTTTGCGAACTTCTTGAGCCGCACATAACAAATGTGACTCGTAGAAGCCATGCCCTTACTGTACCGCAAATGGTATGTATTGCGTTGCGTTTTTTTGCAAGTGGTACATACTTGTACGTGGTTGGTGATTCAGAGAATCTAGGGAAAAACACGGTCTGTCGAACCATTCGCAAGGTGGTCCTCGCTCTGCAGGGGTACATAAATAGCTTCATTGTGTTCCCTGGACATTTATCCACCATGTCCATAAAAGAGGGCTTTTATAAAATTGCCGGTAAGATATCTTGATAGGGTGACATCACATGAACAAACTTAACCTTTCACGCTAATATTTTTGAATGCTCATATTTCACACTCAGAAATCTATTATACAATAGTATGCGGTACCTGTTAGGAATGGTTTGAAATATATATTTTTCATTCCTATGATAGGATTCCCTAGAGTCATAGGAGCAATAGACTGCACACATGTTGCAATCTCCACAGCGCTAGGAGAACATGAAGCAGATTATGTGAACAGAAAGTCCTTTCACAGCCTTAATGTTCAGGTAGGGCTACTGTACAGCCTATGTGAAATTATTTGTATTTGCATTGAGATCAATCTTTAAATAAATAGTAACTAACAGATAGGACAATTATTTATTGTACATTTCATCTGCAGATGACTTGTGATCATGAATGCATGATCACAAGCTTGGATTCCAAATGGCCTGGCTCAGTGCATGACTCACGCATATTCCGTGAGTCTATTTTGTGTCAGCGCTTTGAGGAAGGCAAGTAAAATTTGGAACAGTACACTTTAAAGTTTAAAATTTAATAGCAAAACTTATACAATTTTCCCATTTTCTGTTCTATGACAGGGCTTTTTGATGGCCTGTTGGTAGGAGATAGAGGTTATGCATGCCAGAGGTTTTTGCTAACCCCCTATCCTGACCCTCAGACAGGGCCACAAAACCGCTTCAATGTGGCCCTCAGTAAAACCAGGGTCAAGATCGAGATGACCTTTGGCATCCTAAAGGCACGTTTCAACTGCCTTAGGCGTTTAAGAGTGTCACCAGAGCGGGCATCACAGATAGTGGCTGCATGTGCCATTCTGCACAATATAGCCACTATCAGAAAGGAGCGAGAACCACCACAAAACCAGCTTCTCCCGGATGAAATTGACCCCATCACACTTGACCACCCAGCTGGCGCAGCTGTCAGAGATTCAATCACAACACAATATTTTACTTAATAAAAGCACACTGACACTGCAGATAGGTCTCAAACTGTTTTATTGGTCATGTGGAGGAAGAAAGAGAGCAAGAGAAAATTACATTAATAAACAATCAAAGTGTTCATACTAAAGGGTTACTTGGTTAAAAAAAGTTCACATACTGAGATCAGTTTTTTCCAGCTGTTTGATCTCCAATTTAATTTTTTTAATTTGGAGCCTCCTCAGCTCACAGTCCAGCTCCTTCAGTGAACAGTCTAGTTCCAGACTCCTTTTGTAAAGGGCCCTGACCGAGTCTGTTTCCACCTGAAACAATTCCACCACAAACAATCATTACACGTTTTCTGGAGGTTGATCAAACCACAAACAGTGGCATGACTTTCTACAAACATAGGACTGACTGTAATTTATGTCAAAGGTTTAAAGCATTACCTTGTTCACATTCCTTCTGTAGCCCATTGAGGTAGAGGCTTCAGTTTCTGGGGCAGGTTGTGAAAAATCCTACAGTAAAAGAGATGTGTAAGGGCCAGTCACTTAATTATGACATTGAAATGTGTGCCATAATAAAAAGCCCAGTAAATTCACCTCAGCAACTGTCTCAGAACACACAGACAGAGTGTCTTCATCATTTGGTTCACCCTAATAAATAAAAGGCCAATGTACAGCATAACTGTTATAAAGCAGGTTATGTTCATTGTGTTCTGTCTTCTGCATTCTGACCTCTGTGCAGGAGACTGTGTGCATGTGTGCTGGCTTCAACAGAGACACTGTATTTCCCTCTACTGCAGAACAGAGTCAGCCATATTTAACTCTTTTTAAAACATTAGTAATGCATTGCACACACATACCCAGTGTCACTTGCTTAGAGGAGCCAGCACCAGGGTCAGACTGTACAGCACTTCCAATCCCATCCATAATCGGCCGCCCCTTATTATTACTCAGCGCCATCTCCTCCGCCACAGTGTAATCTTGAGGAGGTGGCCCTCCCCCAGTTTTCCTCATTTCACACTTTTTTCTGTTTGCTGCAAACAAGCGTTTGTGACTAAATGTTCACAAAAATAATAAAAGGTTGTGGTAAATACTCACCACTTTGAATTATATTCTTATATTTTGTCTTGATCTGCTGCCAGGAACGTTTGGTGTTGGGGTTGCATCTAAAAATCAATGAATATCAATCTTTCTTAGGATGTAATAGCTTAGCCTATACATTCACATTTTACATACATACGTATGTATGTATGTATGTATGTATGTAGACTATGCATTAATGTATGGATGTATCGCCACAAATACACATATTTTAATTTTAGCATTGAATATATTTTTTATAAAGCCTAATTAATTTTACATTAATTGTTTAACTTACGCATTAACGCAATCAGCAATTTTCCTCCAACATTGTTCTCTTGCTTTGGCAGCAGATACAGTGTTACTGCGTGCTTGAAAAACACTTCTATATTCTTCATATTTTTGAAGAATAATGTTTTGCTCCTGCGCGGAAAAATACATCGCTCTCGCTCTATCCATATTGAACGCGATTGGTTGTTCAGTGCCGACGTCACTGTTTTATGTGCACGCGCGCGTGGAGTAATCATAGCTTAAGGATCAAAGCTTGAGTTGACAGAGAAAGTTCATGAGCTGCGTCATGGTACCAATAAAGCCTGATTGCATCAATTTGGTTTTGTCGACTCAAAACCAATCCTGTAACCCAGAGTTTGTTCAACTACTATCATGGTACAGTTCCCAGTATTGTTTATGTAAATTTCTGATTGATTATTTCAGTGTATGTTTTTGTGTTTGTACTGGTATCATCCTCTAAAGCATTGGTCACCAACCCTGCTCCTGGAGATCGACCGTCCTGCAGACTGTAGCTCCAACCCTGCTTCAGCACACCTGTCTGTTATAATCAAGCAAACCTGAACACCTTGATTAGATGGTTCAGGTGTGTTTGATTGGGGTTAGAGCTGAAATCTTCAGGACGGTTGATCTCAAGGAGCAGGGTTGGTGACCACTGCTCTAAGGGATACGGGATACGGTATACGGAGGATTCTCAACTTTAATTCATTGCTCATTTATATCCCGTTGGCGAGTGGTTCAGTGACATCTATATAATTCACCGAAGAAGGATTGTTGACGAAACGCTTGTTCGTTGATTGCTTTACATTTGTTAAGGGCTCATTAAAATGTGAAGCTCTGAAAGAATATTATGCGGTTAAAAAATCTTCTGAGTGTCTGCGTAACATGTATGTAATTCAGTCTATACAGTTTACGAAGTTGTTTATTATCCATGGTGTAGAAAATGGATGGCGGCGTCATCCGATTGAAAGAGTTGTGAGTGCTTGCATGCGTAGGTATGCAATCTCATTCTCTTTTCTGCATACATGACATCCTTTGGCTCTGTCTTTCGTGAACATGTCTTTAACGAAAACATTAATTATTTTCGTTAACTTTTCCTATAACTGCTATTCGGATGATACACAACTCCACCTGTTATTTCAACCTGACGATCCGACTGTTTCTGCATGCCTTTCGGCATGCCTTAGTGACATTTTACTCTGGATGAAGGACCATCACCTGCAGCTGAACCTTGCAAAAATAGAACTGCTTGTAATCCCGTTTTATCAGCTTAACTTCACAGGCCAGGTTGCCAGCACCACTCGGTCCTGTGGATTCATCCTCTACAATATCAGCAAAATTAGACCTTTCTTATCCGAGCATACTAGACAAGTCCTATTCCAAACTCTTGTTCTGTCCATACTGGACTACTGCAATACTGCACAAGAGTGGTCTTCAATGAACCGAAGAGAGCACACATCACTCCTCTCTTCATTAAGTGACATTGGCTACAGACGCTCGCATCAAATTCAAGACTCTGAGCCTGGCCTACAAGACCACCACTGGTTCGGCACCCCCTTATCTTCCCTCACTACTGCAGACTTATGTACCAGCCAGATCCTTACGCTCTGCAAACGAACAACGTCTTGTGGTGCCATCCCAAAAAGGTAAAAAATCGCTCTCACGAACCTTCTCTGGATCTGGTCAACATTTGTGTAATGATCTAGCCGCTGCTACAAGATCAGCAAATTCTATCGCCACCTGTAAGAATCGACTGAAAACACATCTCTTCCGTCAGCACCTAACCCATCAGTTCGGTTTTCTAACTCTGTTCTACTCTTTCTATATAAAAGATGTATAAATAAAAATACCTCTGTACACTGTAGTAGGCTTTTCCAGACGTGTTTTTATTGCACTTATGCTTTTTGTTGTCCTCATGTTGACCCACTTGCTTACATTGTTTACCCAACTTGTAAGTCGCTTTGGATAAAAGCATCTGCTAAATGACTAAATGTAAATGAAAATCTCTGCACTGCATATCCGTTTCACGACAGGCGCTTAGCTGCCTCCTTAGAGCACTCTTCTCTCATACCTGACAGACGCCGGTTTGATTCCAGCAGGTGAAGTAGGGCAGCTTAGTCATTTTCAAAAACCACTAGCCACAGTATCAATTCCTGATTATAGGTATAAGTTTATCATTTGTTAAATGTATTATTAATTATTTTTATTAAAGTTGAATGAAATATACCACTTATTAGTAATATTAGGTATAATTATTGATTATTTTCAAACCCTGGCTGGTGTCATGAGGTTTCAAGTGTTATAACTGCCCAGTTTGAAGATTTCTAGAAAAGAGGACATGAAAGATCTGCCCCTTCCTCTTTTGGCATTTTGCAACACCACTACTAGATTTCACAACATTTGAAGGTGATCTTGAAATTGTTTACAATTATTTTATTTCTTGTAAAAAAAATGGTTATAAGTGAAAAACTACATCGCTCATGTAATGCACATTTAAAAATAACAGCACACAGAACACTCAGTTTTATGAGAGGACGGAATGTTCTTCTCTTTTCTTACTCAATAAAACTAAGTGTATGTTTTAGCGACTGATGACAACTCATTTCCACATGCTGAACTTCTGGGAGGTGATGCTGTGCTGTTTATAGGGAACTTACCATACTTGTATGTTCATTTGTCAACACAACATAATATTTATAACAGCAATTCTGTGAAAAATATCAGCTACTGTGTTATGCTTCCTGGAAGTGAATCAAAAGAATGGGATATTGAGTGAATTCAACTTAATTGTATCATGTTCAACCCACTTTAACTTGTATAAAGGATCTTAACTTCATTATATTGTTATACATTAATTATTTTGTTTAATTTCACAAACTGAGCAGTGAATTTAGAGCTCTCTTCTCAAAACCATTCAAACTTGGTGAAAAAACAAACTTTTCCCGCAGACATGACACACAAGCCCTCAAAATCACCCATATTACAACATAGTCTTACACACTGCTGAGATCAATTCAAATACTGTTACTAACACCTCTTATTTGGATTCAAGAATAATTTGACAGCTTAGTGTTTATTAGAATATACAATATTAAAGAGTGCAGATAGAGCAATATGCAAGAATGAGCTTTAGGAAAAAATAAAACATGACACTACTGTGAAGTACATGAAGATGATCTTAAAAGAAAAGAAAAGATAAAAAACCAAAGAACAATGTGAACTGGTCTTGCAACACAGTACACTACACAACTGCACAAATAATATTTACATTCAGCCATTTAGCAGATGCTTTAATCCAAAGTGACTTACACATAAGATAAAGGAAACATGACAGTAAAGCTATTTGTCAATAGGAGACAATGTAGAGAAATAAAGCATCCTCTGCAACCTTGGTCCTATTTTGTAAAAGTATTCTGTATTTTCTGCAGAAATTCTGAACAGGTAAAAAAGGAAACAAATGCACATTTGTAAACTTGACAGTCACAAATGTGAGACTGTACCCGTGCTCCAGTTTACTTGATACAGAACAGTGAAATCTCTGTCATATAAAGTGTGTACTCTAATTATAATGTATGTTAATGTAGTATGAGGCTCAGTAGATGATTCTAGGACGCACAATTACCTCAGTTCCTATTGATATTATCCTGAGATTCTGATTGGTGTGTCATCAGCTTTGCCACTGAATGTTTACTTATAGATAAATATGTGCTATTTGAGTTTACGTATTGACACTTCAGGTCATTACATTGTGTGTTTGTGTTTTCTGAATGAGAACATGCTTCAACCATCAGAGATTGAGACTGTTACTGTGTTCGGTTTGTAAAAGTTGGTGTATTGTTTTGAGAATAGGTTTTTAGTTGTCAGAAAATGGTAAATTGTTTCATGACTTGTGTGTTAGCAATTGAAAAATTTTGAAACGTGCTGTTGAAGAAACACACCAGATAGTGACATGAAAGAAGTCATTGCAAATATAATAATTGATGGCTGCACAGAACCGCAGGCAATTAATCCCTGTGAGCAGAGAGCAAACCGTGAGCAGCAGTCAAAACAGAAGTGGACCGCTGATAAATTAAGATTGGCAGGACGCCATATTGTAGCCTGGAGCGGGATTACATAGAGTAACCCAGTTTTATGTGGCTGGCCCTTAGAATGTTTTATTTGCACTTGTTCACTTTACAAACGCGATCTATAAGGTCTTCATGGAAATGACAGAAAGTGGATTATGATGTGATTTTAACTTTTTCTGCAATCACACATATGACTAATTTGCGGTTTGATTGTTTCTGTCTCTTTTTTTATTATATAACCTATTGTGTAATATATATATATATATATATAAATACCTTTTACTGGAATAAAGAGAGAGAAATAAACAATGTGACTCAGCCGGCATTAAGTCCTTTAGACAAATATTCTGTGAGTGATTTTACCTTAAACGGATAGTTCACCCAAAATCTCCCATTTGCTGTTTATTAACTCATCCCCTGGTCATCCGAGATGATGCAGAAGATTATTTGTTAAATCCGCAGCCCTCTTTGCTTCATATTATGGGAGTCTATGGGGTCCACCTGTCTAAGAGCTCCTAAAACACATAATTCCAAAAATGCGACTGTCGCTCAACACTCCCTTTCTTTATCGCTTCATTTCTGCATTTATGTGAGTATTGATTCATTTCTTTATTCATGCACTTTGTTTGCACCCTTTATTAAGTCATTTCTTATCCTCCATGGAAAAATAACATTTGTGAGGGCATGTAAGGGAAAGAATCTGCTCTGATGTTTCACACGGCCACGATGTTATTGATATAAGATGATATATTTTTATGTATTTTCTTCACTGTAAAGAAAAATGGTACAATTTTAATATAAATGCATGGGGAAATGATACAATTCCACTCGGGTTCTTAACTGCTCTTCTGAAATCAAAGAACATCCATATGAATGAATGAAGCCTCTTCACATACATGATCCTCAATAAAAGTAAATATGACATAAGTTAGTGAGATGGTCTCTCTGTGATCATAATGTGTGTCATGAATGACTCTATTAATGAATAAATGAATGAGAGACACCCCTTGCACTTCAAAAGCTGGAAAGAAATAAACTCTGAATTTACCCAAGAAAAGCTGCTCCTGACCAGGATAGGTTCACAGAGTAAGTTACTATGGTAAGTAAATTCTCTTAAAGAGACGGGCTTGATCTACCCTGCTTTCTCAGGTTTGACATACCTCACATTCTGAAATGGCTGACTTTAACCATGGTTCCCTGAGATTGGAAACAAGAGCTTGTGGATGGCTCGGAGCAGCGAGGCATTTAATTGTGAGATGCGGCCGCCTGACATTTAGCCTACACTGTATTCACTGGTAAACAGAATATTCTATTCAATTCAATTCTATTCTATTCCCCCAGCAAGTCAACCTGCAGCCACATACACCTTGCCAACCCGACAAGGTTTGGTGTGGGAATGTAGGGGGCTTTATGACTGATGCCGTTTCTGGTGAAAGGTACATAGCTAAGTATCTTCAACTCTGGGCATCATGCCATAACGATGTTCTCTAGCCCCTAACATGGTAGAGAAACTTCAAGACATGGAGGATACATGTGATGAAAACGCCTTTCTACGATTTGGACACCTCGGCATGCAAATCGGGAAAGAATGGCCACCCCTGACCGTAAGGGTGTACCTGATTCTTTAAAAACCTTTCATCCAGTTTGCTGACAAACTTCAACTATTCTTGCTGTTCTATAGGCCAGTCAATGTTAAGTTTGGCTACCGCCCGGGTAACCTCCTCCAAGAGCTCATCATAGCCTAGGGAAAGAGCAGTTTCGTGAAACTCTTTAATTTCTTCTGCATGAAAACTAGCAGAGCAGTGCATTGTGCTGAAAGCACTGAAACCTGGGGTTGAGAAAAGGCCAAAGCCGTCTTAGCACCCTCAATAATCTTCATCTGTGAGCCCCATGATCGAAGACGCCACAACCCCTAAGACTGTGCTGCACCGCCTCAGACCGTGAGGGTGGCCAATATTGTCTGACTTTTCAAACTATGCAATGCGGGAGTGGAGCATTTTATCACATGTCAATCCTTCAAATACTAACACATAGCTAAGGCAAGGCAAAGACACTAATCGCTAGGTAAGACACAGGTCACAGTGTGTAGGTAACTGCATATTTAAAGTGACTAATTGAAGGAGCGGAGAAATCTGCTATTGTCCCGCCTCCAAAGTCAACTCGACGAGTGAGCAAGTGTTGAACAGTTGCGAGTGCATAGAGAGAATTGGTTGCGAAAATGCACTTTTGCAAGGATTCTTTTCCGCGCACAGATATTGTTCTGCACGCTTACAATGTGCCTATGCGAGGGTGCCTATCTGCTCGTGAAAGTGTTCTGTCTGCTTGCATCATAAGTGCACATGTGGGTTTTCTTTGGAAATGTTTTTTGACCAATGCAGTAAAAAATTAAGAAAAGAACAGCACGCTAACTGAACCTAAGCAAACTATTGTGTTAACCCAACAAAACTATAATTTATTTTTAATTAATTTTATTTTGTGTAAAAACTTTCTTCACTTAAATAAAAAAATAGAACCTTGAGATAAACTATTAAAATGGGCTTTAATAAAAGAACAGTTCTTTGTAATTTCATGAAAGTAAAAACTGTACCTGGACCTAATGATATTCCTAATTAAATAATCATGAAGCTTTGATTTAATTTCAATTTTCGATAAATCAAAGAACAAATATCCACAACAAATAAGAGTTAGTTTGAAAGCTTTGTTTGAAGAATATTTGTTTGTAAAGATACATTACTTCATTTATATACTAGATGCTGAGTAATACAATTGTACGTTTCTACGCATTTAATTTATAAGGTTTTCAGACCTTGTAAGAAAAACAGAATTAAAATTTTTAGATTACAATATACAGTATTGTTTGATATTGAACAGCAGAAACAGTAAGACGTGTATAGAATGGTTTCATAAGAGGGTGACATTTCCTGCTTCAGTTTGCATTTGGTTCAGAAGGAAAGAACAATATACCACAGAGGAACAAACAGCACAGTCTGGCAGAGATCTTTCCTCACGACAGCAACGTGATCATTCAACTGCAAACCAGAAGTTTCAATGTGATCCTTCGTTCTCCAGATGCCTTTTCATTCAACACTCTTGAGTATGTATTGTGTTGATCTTGGATGTTACATTCTTAATTAAAATACTGGATACTTCAGAATAACTTTTCTTAATAAGTCTTTTAATACTTTTTTCTACAAATGATTGTGTAGATTTTACAGATTTTATGTTAAAAGCATAAATTTCCTTTTTTAGCGAAAAAATATTAGTTTTGAGAATTGAAACTAATGTATGTTATTGTTAATATTATGGTTACACTTTACATTAAAGATCCCTTTATGTAGCATTTATAAATGTGTTCATTAATGATTGATAAGTAATTTACAAATGTATTATATAGCAGTTATAACTGCATCAATAAAAAGGGGATTCTAACGAAATACCTAACAAATATTGAGCAGGTATAAGACATATAAACAACATAACACCCTACAGTGTCCAGCCTCACAGCCTATTTTGCAAACAACATCAAGATAATAATGAATAAATACATTTATTAAGCATTTATAACATGTGAGTTAAAAATGGCTCACTTTTTGGCATGTATTTCGTTAGAATCCCTCTTTTTATTCATGCTTTTGTAAATGACTTATCAATCATAAATGAACACATTTAATTTTAAAAGGTTATAAAATGCTTTATAAAGAGTACCTTTATGTAAAGGGTTACCATTATTATTTTTGTATAGATATATTTTTGTCTCATTCTTTTAGTCATTGACTCATTTAAAGTCTTGCGAATTGTTATCAACTCATTTGAAATGAGCACTAAATATTTAAGATTAAATGTTCTCTTTTTCTTTCAGCCTTAATGAGCATGGCATCAGTTTGGCTATCAGTACTTGTCTCATGGATATATATCACCGCCTTGTTAAAAGGTGAATCATCTTTACAGTTGAATGATAATCACTGATTTTCTCCCATTTTTGTTTTAACATACTTTGATTTTTCGTAATTATTTGTATTATTATTTAGGGGCACAAACTAGCAAGCAGGTAGATGTAACACATACTTTAACTAGTAACACAGGCTTGAGAGATAAGCACTTTTGCTATTTTTCTCCCACTTTCAGATAACATTCCTCTGCGAATTTGTGTAAAGTTTTGATGTGTATTCATGGAGATATTGGACAAAGAGTATTTTGGAGGAATGAAAGTAAATTTTATCATCATAAGATTTTCTATTTGCGAGTTGGGTGTATAAGTCAGCATATCTAACTTTAAATGATCCTTATAACTGCCTTTTTGTCTAAGATATAGCACCCTATTGAAACATGTCAGCCATTCCTAGCAACGGTTAACTAGGCCATAATAAAATATTCACACAGTGGGGTTTGTTGTAATTCTGTAACAAGTGTAATAATAACAATAATGAAATGAAAACTATTTCAATTTCATTGTACATTAGTAGCAGATATGTGTATGTTGCGTGTGTAAATCTGATTTATCAAGCCAAGACATTAAGCAAAATAAGGGTTAGGTTGTGCCCTGCTCTTTCCCATTCTTATTAAGTAAAACAATTCAGATTTGAACACAAATGTTACATGTTAAGTTACCGTTTGTTTCTTTGGTGTCATGCAATAGCTACCCACATATTTTGAAATAGTTTTTTTTAGAGGATGTTGTTGGGAACATGTAACACGCAATGCTATTTCATCACAATTGGGGAGTGGAACGGTGTGTAGTTAGCTAAGCTATGATCAGAATTCAGTTAAGAGAAGGGTTAAATTATTCATACTCACATTATATTTATTTATTACCCACAGCGGCTGAAGCATTGATTTGTGGCAAGGTAAACACTTCTGCTTCTGTGGTGGCTGTAGGGTCATCCATATCAGCGTCCTGCCTTATCAACAACGAATGCCCACTGACTAAAGGCAAAGAGTTTCGCGTGGAATGGAAGATCAACAACCATTTGGTCCCCACCAATCTCACATACCTGGAGAGGAATGGGACTTATGCTGCATCTATTCCTAACATTCTGGGAAAAAGCGCTGAAATTACTTGTGGAATTTGTGTAGAAACCAACTGCCAATTAGTGTGTGGAAGCATCATCGAAGTGATACGTGAGAAGCTTTTTAAATTATTACTAATGTAATTACAGTTTTTTCTGATGGCTTCAGCACATTTTTTGTAACTATTGGCTATTTTTGCAAAACTCTACACAAAAATAAGAAACCCTTCACCAAATCAGCAAAACATTGTAGTTTTCTTGCAAAAGCTAATAAACCTTGCTTAACTCTTTAAACCTTCGTAAAAATGGTATTTTCGTTTCAAACAGTTAACACAAGTCATCACATTAATAAGCACACAATGCACCAACTACACACTGATGGTATGAATAAAAAACACATCTGGCTTTTGCTTTCTCTGTGCACAAGGTAGGCTATGTCAGTTTGAGGTCATACTTTTGTTATGGTTCTGTACACTTAGAGGGATCAAAAATTCAAGTACTGGTGTTTATTTACACACATAAAAACAACCACAAGTGTTTTTTCCAAGTCAAAACAAAATAGTAATTTCACTGAGGAAAAAAAGAAATCAGTCTACATCGTGTCGTCTCTCTTGGTCCGGCCAAAAAAATTTGTCTACATCACATGCAATATCCTCTAATACAAGGCACCGGGGAAAATATCTTCTGGAATGGCGTATCCAGGCCTGACATGATGCCTGGTCAATATCCCCACATGCCTCCTCCATTGCCTGTAAAAGGGCTATGCGTTGATGGGGATGACGATCATAGACCTTCCAGCGCCAGGCAGAGAAGAACTCTTAAATTGGATTCAAGAATGGAGAGTATGGGGGGAGGTTGAGTACAGTGAAGAGTGGGTGATCTGTAAACCAGTTGCGGACCAAAACAGCCCTATGGAAACTAACATTGTCCCATATGATTAGATTAGATTCAACTTTATTGTCATTACATATGTACAGTGTAACGAAATGTAGTTTAGGTCTAACCAGAAGTGCAATTAGCAAGTGCAGATAACCAGTGTGAATAAATACAGAATACAATATTAGGAAAATACTATACAATGGGCATGTACTATGAAAATACTTTACAGAAGGAATGTTCTATGACAATATGCCAGTCGGTATGTACTATAAACAATATATACAGAAGGCTATATACTGTGTACATTAATGTACAGGTGGTTATGAACAGATAACAATATAGACTTGTCAGGGTTCCGTCATTCATGTTTCGAGTTTGCATGCTTTGTGGACGGGACCTTGAAAGTACCATGTCTTGTTTGTTTTGTTATTTCTGGAGACACGTGGCGGTATGTTTTGATAATTTGTTGCTTGTCCTCCTGTCTTCCGTGTAGCTCCGCCCCCTTGTTACTCCGTTAGTGTTTCATATGGGTCACCTGTCTACCTTTAATGTTTAGTATTGTCACCTGCCCGTCTCCGTCGCTTAGTAATCTCCCCTCCTTATCTGGTCCCTATAAAGTCCCTCTGTTTTCCCTCACACCTCGCCGGTTCATTGTGTATGTGTCGAGTTATTGTATTGTTTTCGAGTCTTGCCCCGAGTTAACCTTCCTGAGGTTTTGTGGATTTACCTTTTTCCAGTTTTCCGCATTGGATGTGTTTCCTGCCGAGAATCCCGTCTCTGGATTTTGTGTTCTGGACTTATTATTTATTTTCTGTTTTGTGAGTACGAGTCTCTGTTTTGCCCCCATCGTGGGTTTGGTTTTGCTTTTATTTAAATAAAGTATCTTTGTTACCTCCACCTGCCTGCATTTGGGTTCTGCCTTACACAATCGTGACAAGACTATACAATAGTGACTTAAGTGTGAATTAATTACAGACATAAGCTATTAAAGTTGCAGTGCAATAGATGAGTTAATGCAGTTATTGAAGTTATGGTGCAATACATGAGTAGATGCAGATATACAGTTACAGTGCAGTAGATGAGTTAGTGCAGTTAGTTATGCGATAGATGCAGTAATGCAATAGATGAGTTACAGTGCAGTAGGTGAGTTAGTGCAATTATTGAAGCTACAGTGCAGTAGATGAGTTAATGCAGTTATGAAAGTAGTCCATTAGTGCAAATGAGCATTCAGTGTAATATTCCTGGTGTGCAAGTGAGCAGTATAGAGTGCAAATGATGCTATGTGTGTGTAAACAGTCGGGTAGAGCAGATAACATGAAGTACTGGTGTGTACAGTTCAGTCATGCATGGCAGCCCTGTAGTGCAATGTAAATAGTGTAATAGCAGCATTAAAGTTACAGTTATGAGGGTAGTGAAATCAGTGGGGAGCAGAGTTCAATAATGAAACAGTTCTGGGAAAAAGCTGTTTCCTAGTCTGCTGGTTCTTGCCCGGAGGCACCTGAAGCGCCTACCGGAAGGCAGGAGAGTAAACAGTCTATGAGCGGGGTGAGAGGAGTCCTTGAGACTGCTGCGAGCTCGACGCAGACAGCGTTTCTTCTGGATGTCCTCAATGGAAGGGAGTGTAGTTCCTGTGATGTGCTGGGCTGTTTTCACCACCCGCTGCAGTGCCTTGCGCTCAGAAACAGAACAGTTCCCGTACCAGACTGTGACACAGTTGGTCAGGATGCTCTCTATCGTGCAGCGATAGGAGTTCACCAGGATAGTTGAAGACAGTTGGTTCTTCTTCAGTGTCCTCAGAAAGAAGAGACGCCTTCTTGACCAGGCATGAGGTGTTGGTGGTCCAGGACAGGTCCTCCGAAATATGGGTCCCCAGGAACTTAAAACTGGAAACATGTTCAACAGCCATCCCATTAATGTGCATGGGGTCGTGTGTGCCTCCTTTTGCCTCCCTGATGTCCACGATGATCTCCTTTGTTTTGGAGGTGTTAAGGAGCCGGTTGTTGTCTGAGCACCATGTGGCCAGGTGCCGTACCTCCTCCCTGTACGCAGTCTCATCGTTGTTGCTGATGAGACCAATCACTGTTGTATCGTCTGCAAACTTGATGAAGGAGTTAGTTCCATTCACAGTTCCATTCACAAAAGGGGGTAGGGAGAAAGGGGCTCAGTACGCAGCCCTGTGGTACACCAGTGTTGAGGGTGATGGTGGTGGAGCAGATGTGGCCTAACCTAACAAGCTGAGGCCTGCCCGTCAGGAAATCCATAATCCAGTTGCAGGTTGAATTGTTAATGCCTAGGTTTCCAAGTTTGATGATTAGTTTGGAGGGGATTCAATGCAGAGCTGAAGTCTACAAACTGCATGCGTGCATAAGTGTCCTTATTGACCAAATGTGTGAGCACGGAGTGCAGCGCCATGGACACTGCATCATCTGTGCTCCTATTGCTACGGTATGCAAATTGGTATGGGTCCAGTGTGGATGGTTAAGAGTCTTTTAGGTGTGACAGGACCAGCCGCTCAAAGCACTTCATAACAATGGGTGTGAGTGCAACAGGGCGGTAGTCGTTCAGGCATGTCGGGCTGGAATGTTTTGGAATGGGCACAATGGAGGTGGATTCAGAACATGCTGGAACCACTGCTTGCGCGAGGGACAGGTTGAAGATGTCCGTGAAGACCCCAGCGAGCTGCTCCGCACATGCCCTGAGTATGCGACCAGGGAATCCATCAGGGCCAGCAGCCTTGCGTGCGTTTATCCGGCTTAGTGCAGTGTAAACATCTGTGGAGTTAGTGTGATGATTGGGTGGTCAGTAGAAGGTGTGAGCCTGGTGGCGGGTTCCTCATTGTCTCTCTCAAAGCGTGCATAAAAGTGATTAAGCTCGTTCAGAAAGGCAGCATCTGTGGCTATGGGGGTGGAGTGGTTGGGTTTGTAATCACTAATGGCCTGGATGCCCTGCCACATGCGTCGAGGGTCAGAATTGGTCAAATTCACTGATGGCTTCACACGATTGATGAGAGGTGAATACTTGGGGGTGAGGAACAAAGAAAGGTGATCAGATTGACCCAGGTGGGGGAGGGGGGTCGCGGCGTAAGCTTCAGCCATGTTTGTATAGACATGATCCAAAGTTTTGTTTCCTCTTGTGTGGCAAGAAACATGCTGGTGAAATTTAGGGAGCACTGTCTTTAAGTTAGAGTGATTAAAATCTCCCGCAACAATAAATGCAGCCTCCGGGTGAGCAGTCTGTTGTTTACTGATGGCTACATGAAGTTCTTTCACAGCAAGCTTGGCATCAGCATCCGGTGGAATATAAGCTGCCGTTATAATGGTGGAAGTGAATTCCCGTGGCAGATAAAACGGTCTACATTTAACCATGAGAAACTCAAGGTTAGCCGAGCAGTGTCTCCCGACAATAACAGAGTTCGTGCACCAAGCTTTGTTGACATAAATGCACAGTCCACCTCCTCTTGTCTTACCGGATTCCTCTGCCGTTCTATCCGCGCGGTGTGTGTTGTAGCCCGCTAACTCAATAGCGTTGTCCGGTATGCCGCTGTGTAGCCATGTTTCCGTGAAGATTATGACATTGCAGTTCAAAAGTCTTTTGTTGTTGATGATGCGGAGTCGAATCTCATCCATTTTGTTCACTAATGATCGTACATTAGCATGGAAAAGGCTGGGTAAAGAGAGCCGGTGTGGTGTTAGCTTTAGCCTAGCTCTTAGCCCTCCGCGCTTCCCCCGCCTTTGTTTACGATCTCGACGCCGCCGGCGAGCACTTCCGCCTGGCCGTGTGGGGTGCGTAGCATCGGGTGTTTTGACGATCTCAGGAACGAGTTGAATGTTGCTGATATAACTTCCGGGAATGCGAAAACCGATATCCAAAAGCTCATGCCGGGTGTACGTTGTGAATGCACAACTGTTCTGAACGAACAGGCCCGAGATGAGCAAGAAAAACACTATATAATTGCTAAAACTGGAGAGACGCTGAGCCTCGCGATGTTCACGCGCCGCCATCTACGCTCTATTAGATCTATTAACATCAACAGGTTAGAAACAAATGATCACCAGCTAACAAAACACAAAGAGACATCACATGCAGTATTGTCGTGTCACTAGATTTAAACTGAACGACTGTGTCTGCCTCCCTGACATTGCAGGGAAGACTATTCCAAAGTGTAGGTGCTAGATAGGAAAAGGATCTACCACCTGCACTTGATTTTTAAACTCTAGGTATTACCAACTGACAGAAGCCTGAGAGCCTGAGAGCGTAATGCATGTGAATGACTGTAACACAAGAGGAGTTCAATCAGGTACTGAGGAGCTAAACCATGTAGGGCTAAAGTTAATAAAGTATGTTGCTTACAGTTTTTCTCGATTTCTAACACACAATCTGTGAAACAATTCACCATTTTCTGACAACTATAAACACATTCTGAGAACAATACACCTACTTGTACAAACCCCACACACAAACAGTCTCAATCTGCAAAGGTTGAAGCATGCTCTCCTTCAGAAAACACAATCACACAATGTAAGAACCTGAAGTGTCAAGACGTAAACTCAAATAGCACACATTTATCTATCAGTAAACATTCAGTGGCAAAACTGATGACACACCAATCAGATCTCAGGATAATATCAATAGGAACTGAGGTAATTGTGCGTTCTAGAGTCATCTACTGAGCCTCATACTACATAAACATACATTATAATTAGAGTACACACTTTATATGACAGAGATTTCACTGTTCTGTATCAAGTAAACTGGAGCACGGGTACAGTCTCACATTTGTGACTGTCAAGTTTACAAATGTGCATTTGTTGCCTTTTTTACCTGTTCAGAATTTCTGCAGAAAATACAGAATACTTTTACAAAATTGGGCCTAGGTAGCGGAGAATGCTTTATTTCTTTACATTGTCTCCTATTGAAAAATAGCTTTACTGTGTTGTTTCCTTTATCTGTTACGAATGAGGTTCCTGCAGGCTCCTCAGTTCGCCACCAGAGGGCTCCCTCTCCAGAATATTGAACCCATTAGGACTCCATTTCCCACATGCCTGTTGTTGATTACTTGCACACCGGAACTTCATTATGGGAGCTATTTAAGTCATGTGCCTTTCTTAGATCTTTGCGAAGTCTTGTTTGGCCCCGGTTAACATTTCTGAGCTGTATCTCATACTACCTGCCTTTCTGTGTATTACCTTTGGATTCCCTACTCCGTTCGTGTTTGTTTGCTGCTTGTCTTTGGACTTTGATCCCTGGTTACTGGAATTCAAGATTGTTTGCCGCCTGCCCCGACTCATGCCTGCTATTGGATTACGAACTGTCTTGCCTTTGATATTGTGGTTTGCTTTTCTTGTAAGATCATCTTCATCTACTTCATCTAAGTTTGAATGGTTTTGAGAAGAGAGCTTCATTTTGACCTGAAAATGGGATGTTCGGGGAATTGGGTGAGATATCATGGATTTGAGCTCACTGTTTTGAGAATACGAGGCATAATTTAAAGAAATGTGTTTAAGCAATCGAGAAAAACTGTAATCGGTAACCAGTGCAAGGTTGACAGAACCAGATTTATATGTTCATACTTTTTTGTACGTGTAAGAACTCAAGCTAGAGTTCTGCATTAGCCAACGGTTTTGTTCTTTTGTTTCTAATTTTAAATGACAGATGTCTATTTTTTTCTCAGCTACACTTCTCCTGCTGTGTTGACAATTATTTTACATTTATATTTTTAATAAAAAGAACAAATTAACAGACATGTTTTTCTGCAACAAATTTCCACTACTGAAATAGAGAGATAACAAATAAAACTGTAGGTTGTACAAAAAATATTTATTTGTATTCGTCTTGTCAAGATGCATTTAACATTTAGCTTTTTGTGTTGCCTTCTAAATGTTAAATGCATCTTGGTCCATTAATTAACACTTATCTGAGTTTAGTAATAAAATGTTTTTACTTCAGCATGTTAATCATAGAACCTAATTTCAACTGCTGTTATTTTTATTTTATCTTTAAAGATCCACCACCCATTCCAAAGAATCTAAGCTGTGTCGTGGCTTTTTCTCCGGGAGGAATGCTGTGTAAATGGGATCCTGGTCAAGAAACGGAAGACAATTCTACAATCTACACACTTCACACCTCTATCAGGTCTCTGTTTCTGTCATCATTACAGACACGTTAAAGGTGTCATTTTTATCTAATTTTACTCAAGTATAAACCTTGAGGTTCACAGAATGTTCCTTGGAAGTTTCCGATGAAAATATACCACATATCTTGTATTATAAAATGCCCTGAATGTCCATTTTTGTATGGAAGGAAACATTTAAATTTAAATGAGCTGCAAGTGTCCTCCCCCTCTCCAGCAGAAAGCTCATGGGTGTGTGACCCAGTCGACAAATTTAGGAAAGGGCCAAATAGTGTTTTGACATTAAACACTAAACACTTTAAAACCTTACACCTTTTTTCTGTTGGAAACAGGACAAATGTGTTGCATCTTTAAAAAATGAAAACATTTTCATTCAGGCTTGAAGCAGGTCTGTCAACAGTCCTGTGCCCGCGAGTCTCCCGTTTAGGGTAGAGTAGAGGATTCTGGCTCTAAATGTAGGTGCGGCAGATTGGGGATCATATCGTATGATATAGAAAGTTAATTGCTTGAAGCCTACGTTTAACATTCAAATGACTTAATACAATACACTTTTGGCAGAGGTCTAGTGTCTTTGCGTCATTCAGCCTGAAGGGGGCGCTCAAATGTTGATTGGCAGGCACTACAATTACATGTTGAACGAAATCTCAAACTACATATGAAAATATTTGTATTATTGTGTTTGATGATAGACAAGTTTAAAATAGAAAAAAAGAGATCTCTGAAAGTTCTCTGAATAATTCATTTTCATAGACCGCATTGGGGACTGTGTAGATATAACACATTAAGCCATTTACAGGTATTTCTAATAACATTTAATATACAATTTTTGGTTTTGTTATATTTTGTAATATTCTTTTAATTTGCAATGCGGTTTCCCTTTCTCTAATGTAGACCTTCTCTATATTTACTTACAAGCTTTTCACAGGAGGGCTTAAACTTAAAGATTTATTTATGGAAGTATTTGCAGGTCGCTGCTTCATGTTAGCAAAATTAAGATTACTTGTTCAATTCAATTCAATTCAAGTTTATTTATATAGCGCTTTTCACAATGTGCATTGATCCAAAGCAGCTTTACAGGGGCAAACAGGAAAACAGAAAAGGTAAAACACAGTACAGTGCTTGGTGTTTATAGAACAAGCAAGATCATTCTAATAAATAATATCTAATTAAAAATAAATAAATGCTGTCTCCCGGTGACCAAGCCAACACTGCCCTGCTGTGGCGAGGAACCCAAACTCCAATGATTGATTAATGGAGAAAAAAAAACTCTGGAGAAACCAGGCCCAGCCGGGAGGGCCAGATCCCCTCTGACGTGTCATAGCTGCACTCAGTGACCCCGACCAAAAGCCACAGAGCAAATATCCACGAGGAAGAGGGAGAGCCCACCATCTGCAACCCAGAAGGTCCCACTCAGCGAAAACAGTGCAGGTCAACCCGTTCCCACACCATGACGGACACCCGAAAACAGAGGAAGAGTTAGGTGAGATAGTGAGATAAGGCCAAACCTTTCTAAAGTTGAATAAGGCGTATCGGCATGACCGTGTCTTTGCAATGTGATCATTGAAGGACAGCTGTTCATCAAATATGACTCCGAGGTTCCTGGCTGTTTTTGAAGGAGTGATTGTGGTATTGCCAAGATGGATGTTGAGATCGTGTTGCACCGTACGGTGCGCCGGAAAAACAAGTAGTTCAGTCTTGGCAGGGTTCAGCTGGAGGTGATGCCCTTTCATCCAAGCTGAGATGTCCTTGAGGCAAGCTGTAATGCGAGCTCCTACAGTGGCATCGTCTAGATGGAAAAAGCAGCCGTCCAAGTACCGATCCCTGAGGGACCCCAGTGATCAAGTGGTGAGCAGTGGACAGCGAGCCCTTCCATAATACCTTGAAAGGTCTGTTGGAGAGGTAGGATTTGAACCAGCGGAGAGGACAGCATGAGATTCCTAACGATGACAGGGTTGATAGCAGTATGTGGTGATTGACAGTGTCAAATGCTGCAGATAAGTCTAGCAGAATCAGGACCGAGGATTTAGATTCCGCCTTGGCTAGCCGTAGTGCTTCTGTGACCGATAGCAGTGCAGTCTCAGTGGAGTGGTTTGTTTTGAAGCCAGACTGTCTGTCATCCAGTAGTTTGTTCTGGGATAGGTAGGAAGACACCTGGTTGAACATTTCACATTCCTTATTTTTGTGGCCACCAGTACTTTCACTGAAATATATCTGGTTTCACGCAAGCCACCCTAATTAAAGGACGCAGGTGGAAACTGATGTGTCAAAAATATACATTTATTTATTTCACAATAGGTCAATTATATAAACAATTTAAAAAGACAACTGTAATACTCTATGAAACTTCCCCTAATCAAAACACCAAATGGTTACGGGTGTGTACAGAGTTTTCCTCCGGAGACATGTTAGAATTCAAAGCACACCACACATCACTCTTAATAAATGAATTAATACACAGGTAAAACAACCCAGTTAAATATGGTATCCGTGATTTACAACATTTTCTCCCCCCCTGCACTTCACACGCACACCACTGCAGGCAGTTGTCTCCTTGGAAATCTACACATTACCCAATAAATATTTCAAATAAGAGAACCCCACAGAGTATACATAAGATTATAAAAAGAACTCAAAAGAAACATACGTTTGTAAAACACAAACCTCCTCCCTCTCTCTCTCACATGGCCCTAAGGCGCTCAGCAATCGGTAGTTTATAAATTATTGTAGGCAGTTTGTATAGCTAAAAATGATTAGGAAAAACATTGACTGGACACGTTCCCTGTATAGCAAACAGATGTTTGCACCGTGTGTCTTCACCACAATCTCACACTACGTTACTGTGACCGAAGATACCGATTCAATATACCAAGCATTTATAATCATTCACAACATAACATTTAATAATCTAACTTGGTTCCTGCAACGGTTTACCCACGTTCCTTGAATAGCAAACAAATGTTTGCGCCATGCGTCTTCACCACAATCTCACACTGCGTTACTGTGACAGAAGATACAGATTCAATATACCAAGCTTTTACAATCATTCACACACTTAATAATCTAACTTGGTACCTGCAACGGTTTGCCCAAAACAACAGATTTGTCCACTGGCCAATCTCCAACCTCAAACAACGACAACAGCACTAGTTTGGACCCACAATCCTGGTGCTTTCATTCCCCACACTGTACCGATATTCTGGAATGACAGTCTTGCTCGTTGCTCTGACTACGTCTCCCTAAATAGCCAGCTGAGCAATTAAGCCCTCTGAGGTGATGTCCCCTGGGTCCTGATGTCCTACCCCTTACATTTTGTTAAAATGTTAAATAACAAAACAAAAACAATACTATCGAATATTCAAAAATAATTTACAGGAAAGATAGCAGCTCTTTCCATCTCTGACTATAGGAGATGTTTTCCATCTGCACTTTTTTCTAGAAGCAACTCATAGCTGTCACCAGCCTGGCTTGTAGCTGAGGAACGTTATGTGATGTATATATCATCTGTAAACATTGGTTTTGTGATCATTCAAAAATCTCTCTTATTTTATTTGGCTTGAAAAATCACAACTGAATCCACACTTCCGATGGGATCAGGATAATCCTGTATTTTTTTTTTAATCAAATAGAACCCAAACCGAGTCAAAAGTTTTGAAAAACCCAAAGGGCAGGTTTGATCCAGATCAAATGTAGAATCGGATTACATGATCTGATTTTAGTTCGGAATCCCTCTTTTGCTTTAAAAACACATTTCCAAGATTTGATCCAATCCGTGATCCGAAATCCCACAGGATTACTTTTGAAAAACTGGGCCCAGATTATATATTATACCCTGATTATATCCCCTGGGTTCGATCCCAGGGGATTGCGAATACCTATGTAAAATGTATAGGATAAAGCAATGTAAGTCGCTTTGGATAAAAGCGTCTGCCAAATGCCTTAATGTAAATGTATACTTCTTTACTTGTTTCGAAATTAATTTAATTGAGAAAAAAAAGGAATTATTTGCAATTAAAAAACAACACAGCCACTATTTGAATGGCTGCAACAGCCTGGGAAATGCGAAAGTAATAAAAAACACGGGGTTCAGTCTGACTCGGGCTGAGAATTCTAATAAGCTGTTTGACAAGGGGTGGCCTAGAGTCATAGCGCTTTGGGCTAGAGCGTAAACTTGAGGCCCGTGCAGGGATCCTGTATGAATTGTATGGAGCGATTTTAGTCTCATTAATTATTCACACGTAAAATAAGATACACACATGCGTAAACAGTTTCGCATGCATAAAATCTAATTTACGTGCACATAGTATATATTTACATTTACGAAAAGCAATTCACGTGCGTAAAAAAAACAATTTTCTCACGAAGTACGTTTCGCAAACATACAACTGCGCACAAAACTTTCGAAAGGTTAAAATGTACACGTTTGTCTTGTTATGCGAATTTGCAAATCGTCACTCACGTGTGAATCGCCTTGGACGTGTGTGTGTGTTTTTTGAGACTCTCCTGGCAACGCAAACCCTCCCAAGTGGGTTTCGTACTCTTTAGCCAATCAGATTCAAGCTTACCATTCAACCAATCACAACCCGCTGAGGGCGCAGGACTCAAGCAAATCGGCTCTGCGCAGAGCGATTGTACTTTTCCAAGTTTTAATAAAGGTGTTCAAGCTTGTTCCTTGCACAACAACGTTGCACATACATGAATTACACCATTATTTTAGACTTTATTTCACTTAATAAAGTCACTTTATTTCACGTGCATCCCGCTCTTCGTCTGCCATGCTTGATTGTGGTGTGATTAACGTGCGGTGAGGGTGATGCGTCATTTCCGTTCTATTTGAGCCAAACTGCACCAAAGATGCGCAGAGCCGTTTTCCTTGAGTCCTGGGCCCTCAGCGGGTTGTGATTGGTTGAATGGTAAGCTTGAATCTGATTGGCTAAAGAGTACGACAACCCACTTGGGAGGGGTTGCGTTGCCAGGAGAGTCTCAAAAAACACACACACACGTCCAAGGCGATTCACACGTGAGTGACGATTTGCAAATTCGCATAACAAGACAAACGTGTACATTTTAACCTTTCGAAAGTTTTGTGCGCAGTTGTATGTTTGCGAAACGTACTTCGTGAGAAAATTGTTTTTTTTACGCACGTGAATTGCTTTTCGTAAATGTAAATATATACTATGTGCACGTAAATTAGATTTTATGCATGCGAAACTGTTTACGCATGTGTGTATCTTGTTTTACGCGTGAATAATTAATGAGACTAAAATCGCTCCATAGAATTGGGACTGTTAAAAATGACGTTTGTGTTCTGATTGGTGACATATTTTGTGAACTCTAGCTCTCCTAAAGGCTCCACTTCAAAAAGGTATGTTCTACCTCCTGGGGTGCATTTTTACCAAATTCCACGATTGGAATATGGTCTTACCTCTAAGATGGAGATTTATGTGGAGGTATCGAATATCTTCTGGAGCATCAGCTCAGCACGTCTGCTGTTGGTGCCAATGAAATCAGGTACAGCATATTGTGTTATTATTATTTTAACAACATTGAGTTTACTTTTAGTAACTATATTAAAGAAATAAAAGAATGTAACAATTATTTTTCTTTTAATATTTAATTTTCAGTATAAAATATGTTTTCATATATCTTTAATTAATACATAAAGGGGATGTAAATATCATATTAATCTTGAGTACCAATAAAGTAGTACTGCAAATTCATATCTTTGAAGAGTATTTTGGTTGATCACATTTATAAAAGATACAGCCAGCACGTTGAACACACTTTAAGAAGTCAGAATGCATGAAACACTGATGAACCTGCCCTTTTAAAATAATCTGCTTACAGTGCGCACACTTAGCTTGTGGGTTTAGGACCTGCTTGTAAGGTCTATGGTTTATAATCAACTTATTTTCAGTAGACTACTTTGTAGTGCCTTCATTCGTTTTCTTTCATTAGCTCATGGGATGTGAGTGAGGTACAGTATGAATATCTGGCTGTTTCAAAGAGCAGAGCTTCAGAGAATTTTTTTTACCGCGTTAAGGGCCAGATTTACTTACAGCTTGCGGCAGCGCAAATGGCTTTTTTATTGTCAAAAAACTGCTTTCGGTATTTACTAAAGCCGGTAAATACCGTTTATGGTTAAAGCAGAATAATCAAAAATTGACTTAAATTTCATGGTTATAAAAGATGGATGGAAAATCTGTTAGATTGTTCTGTGAACACAATTAGCTCAAATAAATTCATTCATATGTGAAATCATGAATTGTAGTAGACCACAGTATCTTTTTTGTGGAATTTTCCTTGTTTGTAAACATGGTATTGTGGAGACTGAGTGTGCTCAGCACGGAATGACTTTTAATTGGGTGAGGGTTTACTTTCAGCAAAGTACGGCCCTCCTGACTTTCAGAGGATTGAACCAGATGAGTTAGGATGTTTCAAGTATATATGGAGTCTTCCACCGTCTCAAAGTTGGGTGAAATTGACCTGTGATGTGGAGCTGAGTCTGAAAGAAGTGGACAACAAGTTAGCCACAGAGTTGGTGAGTCAATGCTTATGTCCACTATAATATTTAATATCTATAATAAGGGTGATCATGTGTTCTGACGTATTTTAACAAATCATGTTTTGTCTCGTGTTTTGTTTTCTGCTGAGTGATAAAGTGAGTCATCTTTCATGCAAGAATAGGCTAATAAAAGGTATCAGAGAACAAAATTGCCATCCTATCAGTCAACTACCAGTTAGTGAGAGCGACGGCCAACATCAGTGAAGTGTATAGAGAGCAGGGAGGGATATGTCAACGAAGAGTGTGTGGACATCTGATGTTTTATACACACCGCACAGGAAAGCAGTGCGTATTTTTTTTGCCGCACATGTTAACAGATTAGATCATTCATACCGCTCACGTAACAGGGGGTGCTCGTGGAGTAGAAGCGACTCGTAGGCTGCAGTGCAGCGATCATTTCCGCTGCTGACACTAAATCAAAGCAACAGCGCATACTTTAAGGACAAATCACATGGATTGACAAGAAAAAGTGACACTTTTACCTTTAAAGCACGTCAGTTGTGTCTAATGTGTTTTTAACAGTCGCCATGACTTTCAAAAATACTTTTAGCCAAAAACACAACAGCACATTTAAAGGATTTATGATACGAGTTTATCTTTAGATCACATATCACAAGCAGTTTCTGCTAATCTCATATTAATGTTGAGTCCCTATACAGTAGTATTGCATACGTTGTATCTTCGAAGAGTATTTAGTTTGATCACATTTATTAGAGAGAGATACAGCTGTACCATTATTTCCGGCAAAACACGTTCTGTTTGAGGTGGGACTATTGTGGAGAGTGGGATGGAACTACAGCATGAGAAAGCAACACATCTTCACATTTATCTATCATGTATAGTACATTATGCACATACACGTATACTTATAAAATATTCTGTTATTTATGACCAGTTTTCAGTCAGCTAAACGCACAGCACAATTAATTCCTATCTTAAATATTCTTCTGCTCATAACAAATCAGAAGTATTAATATGCAACGTTCTTGCCTCTTCAAAGTTTTTGTGATTTGGACAAGTGCCCCTTTAGAACCGTACAACCATAAAGACTCCTCCTTGTGCGATACTTCAATCTAATAGACTAGAGGGTGTAAAAGTATGGATCTCCCAGATAATTAAACAACTCATTAGACCAAGAGTTGGTTTCTAATGAAACGTGTCCCAAAATGGATAGATATTCAGAACAGCCTCATCATCTTCTACTCCAGATATCCTGCTCTCACTTTGACAAAACCATGCTCTCTGATGGGCGGGCTTGCTTAGTGAAACAAAAACAAGGTGCCTGTGTCTAGTAGATGCACTGACGCATTTAGAAAGATGGGAGTAAGTCACTTCATTTTGGAGTTTGTTTTATGCCCGCCTGCCTGGTACACTACATCTACACCCTTGGAGCGAGTGTTATCGTTAATGAATGTTAAATTTGATGGTTGAAAATCTCGACTGAGTGTAACAACAATGAAGTCCATTGTGGACTGGACTGCTTTGCATTTTAAAAGATAGAGAAGTGCACACTAGCAAACATGGCAGCACCAGTGAATGATCTTGTTCTCACAGATCTGCATTCATTTCTTAAAATGCTAACATGTATATCGTTTTATGTGTGCAGTGGGAATCTGTTGGGCCTATGTTCCTTCCGTATTTCACTTTAATAAATCTTGTCACCTTTTCTAAAATAAAATAATTTTATACACTTGTTAGAAAGTTATCACAGAGTTGTATTTTCTTCTTCAAATATTGATTTCATTTTAGGTTTTCCAAAGTTCATCACGATCAAATAGCGAAATTAAGGTGTGTAAACTCCTCCACTGGACCAATTATAGCATCAAGATGAGAGTTCGGTATTTCAGTGAATGGAGTGAATGGAGTAATCCAAAAGAAGACACCACAATTCCAACAGGTATGTAACTGACTAATTATATATTCTGAACCTTTTACAATTTTTCTGAACTACTAAAACACCAAACAATATTCTCTGAACATTATCATCTCAGCATTTTAATCAATCACTCTGTTGTCAAATCTTTAAACAAGGTCAGACACAATTTTAAACACTTTCTTTTTAAAACCTATATTATCACTGCAGTTTTAAAAACAAAATGTTCACGCTGAATGTACTACCTAAGGAGCATTTAATGGAAATATTCACTCACATCACTCATCTTCAGAGCAAGCCTGCATAACATCCTGGGTTACGTCATATTCTACTCACATTATAAAAAATGAATCTTTCTGCATCATATCTAAACATGTTGTTTTTGATCGACTCGAGTAAAACATAAATAAAAATCTCTAATGCACCGTGATCAGGTTATTAATGTATTGCTGTAATGAGCACTTTTTGTTCATTTTCAAATTTAATTGTGATCGTTCTAATATATTAAGTTGAATTATGTAGGGGCATTTTTTGCTCCTCTATCTTGAATTTAGAGTTGAATTGTTTATCACAAGCTTTGTTGACATCAGGATTGGTTCGTGGCTATCAACCTGAAGGACCCCTACTTTAATTTCCTCATTCTCCCTCAACACAGACTGTTCCTTTGGTTTGCATGCGAGGGTCGAGCATACCAGTTCAATATCCTGCCCTTCAGTCTGACCCTGTCTTCCTGTGTCTTTACCAAGGTTGCGGAGGCTGCTCTCGCTACCTTGAGGGAGCAGTCCGTGTGTATTCTACACTATCCCGGCGACTGGCTCATCTTGGCGCACTCGTGAGATCTGTTGTGTACAAACAGGGATCTCGTATTCCGACACTTCGACCGACTGGGCCTGCGGGTCAACTGGGACAAGAATAAGCTCTCTCCGTTGCAGAGCATCTCTTATATCGGTATGAAACTAAACTCTTTCACCATTTTGGTGCACCTTACAAACGAGCATGCCCAGTCAATGCTGCACTGCCTGACACTCTTCAGGCAGCAATCAGCAGTCCCACTGAAACTTTTTCAGAGGTTCCTGCATAACATGGCATCCTCGACAGTAGTCGTGCCATGCGGGTTGATGCATATAAGACCGCTTTGGCTTCAGAGTCTTATTCCCTGAAAAGCATGGCACACCAACACGAGACGTATCTTCACGCCTCATTGCCTTTGCATCTTAGCCCCTTGGACAGATGTGTCCTTTCTCGGGGCTGGAGTCCCGATCGGGCAGGTCTCGAGGCGCATTGTGTTCTAGGTGCATTGTGGTTCCCTGCTTGGCTGGGGTGCTGTGTGCAATGGGCATGCAGTGTCGGATCGTTAGATGGGCCCCCCCTTCCTGTGGCATATCAACTGCCTAGAGTTACTGGCCACTTGGCTTGCTCTGAAGAGGTTCCTTCCCCTCATTCAGGTTAAGCATCCACTTAGCAGTATGGCTGAATTGGCGTAGATCTTCTGACAGGGTGGCATTTGTACACGGCAGATGTCAAAACTTGTCCGATGCCTCCTCCTCTTGGGTCAGCTGCTGGTGGAATCCTTGTAGGCCACTCATACCCCTGGCAACTTCAACAAGACAGTCAATGCGCTCTCTTGGCAGGTCACGCTCCGGGGAGAGTAGCGACTCCATCCCCGCGCTGTCCAGCTCATTTGGGAGCAGTTCCCCTTCCTGGATACCTCCCATTGACCGTTTTAGTACTCCCTGACCGAGGCCCCCCATCCGCAGAGTTGTGCGATCAGTGTCGTGCTGTCCTTCCTCTTGGATACATAAGAGAGCAAAATCTCCCCCTCTATGCTCAAGGTGTATGTTGCCGCCCTCGCTGCACATCACACGCTTGTGGCCGGTAAGTCTATCAAACAACACGACCTGGTCATCAGATTCCTGAGGGACGCTCTATACCCTCTTGGGACTTCAATGCGGTTCTCATGGGCCTGAGAAAGCCCCCTCCCTGGGAAGGAAGCCCCAACCCTGTCGTGTTTTATCCAGTATGCGTCCTGCGTCTCCACTTATCCGTTTTTGAAGACAGCAGAAGAGTTCACTCCACCCGGGGTGTAGCCTCCTCGTGGACACTGGCTCAGGGCGCCTCTCAGGCAGACATCTGCAGATGCTACGCCCAAGACTTTTAGTTCGAAAACCTTCGCGTAGAGCTGGTGTCTGCAACCGTCTTGCAGTAAGACCGGCAGCCGGCTAAGCATACTTCTTGCGAAGCACCTTCATCAGGTAAGTCGCTATTCTAGCATACTAGCATCCCTTCCGTCACTAAGCGCCTCTCTGGTTTACGAGCCATGCGGAGCAGCCCGTATTTCAAGCCCGGTATAAGTAGAGTTTCCCTCATAAGGTGAACCCCTTTACATGAGCTAGTGCTCCACTCCCCCCTTCGGTCGTCACGTTTAACATAACCTCACTCTTGGTTCCCCTGCAGATGAACCTCTGACCCCCCCTGTGGATCACACCGCTTCTGTGTACCCATGGTTAGGGCTTGCACTACTACTCCAATGTGATCTCCCCATTGGTGAGACCATGTGGGTATTCAATGTATTATCTCCCTAACACAGATGTGGTCTCTGTAGCGCCTCTCCTTAGGTACGGTGCCAGGCGGCTATCTCGTCTCTAAGAGTAGGAGGGCCGCCGCATGTACGGCCGTTAGTAAGAGCCTCTCTTCGTTGACTCACTCGAATTGACACCTTACTACACCACTGTAGGGTTACGATTCATGGTAATGCTCACTTGTGACTCTCTTAGGCCAGTCAGTGTCGCTCCGCTGGAAGTCGCGACATGGCCAATCGCTGTGGGGTTTCGTATAGGGACCCCATTTTGTCTCAACACAACATTGACATTGAGACCAACAGAAAGAGAACGTCTTGGTTATGGATGTTTCCTCCATGCCACAACGCTTCGCCCTCCGCTGCAGCGACCGATAATGCCTTTTTAAGGTTCCTCAGACAAAAAAAGTGAAGGAATGTGCACGCCATCTTCCTTTTATACCCGTATGGACCGGGCGGAAACTGGCCTGCTATGCCCTTCGCCAAGTTAATTGGCCTTTAAAAGTACAAGTAGAGATGATAGGTTCTCAAGTTCAAACCCCATTCTTTCTTGACACGTTTCCTTTGTTCTAACACACATGCCTTAAATGCTCTTAGAATTGGAATTTGTGCCCTGGAAATGGACACTCCAGGACTGAAGGCAGTATTGTTCATCTCTTCTTTTTCAGCTCCATCTGGCTATCTGGACGCATGGCTCAAAGTACCTGATGATGATGGTGATGATATTGCACAGCTCTATTGGAAAGTAAGAGCACCTCTCACAACACTGACATGGTTGGAATGTGCTAGTGTTACAGTATATATCTCTATGGGTTGTGTGTTTATACTGTATATACAAAAATGATCCTAATGTGAAAATAATACAAATATGTTTTAAATGTTTAATATGTATCATTTAAAAAAGCTGCTTTACATTTAAGAAGTCAGTCATTAATGCACGATACACGTGTAAAAGGGGTGGTTTCCCGGATCAGGATTATTTTAAATAAGGACTAGACCTTATCTTTTATAAGGAAATATAAGTAGTTTAAACAAACACAACTTTACTCAAAATGCACACAAGCAATGTTTTTACTATGTCAGTGCAAGTTGTTTTCAGCTCTTACATTAGATTGTAGTCTAGGACAAGTCTAATCCTCCCTCTCCAAGAAACTGCCCAAGACATTAAAAACTTTAGGACTGAATTATGTGTTTGCCGCAAAATCCCGTCGCAGAAAAAAGCTTTATTGCAAAACTGTCTGTATAAAGTGCATACATATGACACTTTATCAAGAGCAAAATGCAAAGGTAGAGATCCTGGACTGTTAAGCTTTATCACGAAAAAAAATGGGATGTATGTCCAATTTAACAGCTGTAAGTATTAGTAATCACAGCTGCTTGCTGAATTTTCCTTACAATCCAATCACATTTTGGTTATACATAGTCAGCAAAATAGAAGTGGATGTCGGCCAAACGGTGAATAACTTTTATTGGTTTAACCCAAAATGCATTCAATATAACCACTACTTCCAAATCCATTAACTCTTTTGTCATGCTTACAGTAGTGCAACACCTGCAAAACACGTCATATTTTCAGCACATCTATCAAATGCTAACCCAATAACTCTGCTTTCAAAATGGTTAAAAACACATTCAAAGCAGAAAAATGATTTTCATGAAGGTTCTTAACATTACGTGCATTTCTGCAGTTGTTATTTTGAAGTGTAGAAAATATAAGAAAATTCTTAGTTATCATCAGAAAATAAAAGGTGAAATTAACTGTTCGGCCAAGACTCTTGATGGTATTACTGACTGTGTGATTTTTGAAAATGTCAAAAATCTAGCGACCGGCGCCCAGTTCGGTCCAGCGGCCAATCCCTGTCCAGCCTTGTTTTTCCCGGTCTTCCCCGGCCATGTCTGTCCCTTCCTGTTCGGCCCATCCTAAGCCCCAGCTTCGCCCTAAGAAGCAACCCATGTTTCCTCCTAAGTCCCCTCATGTCCCACCCCAGTTTAGCACTCCAAGTTTTGTCCAACCCATTCCCCCCCTCCCTTCCCGTTGATGTTTTTCTTATTGTCCAACCCTAATCATTTCATTGTATTATCAGCCCTGCCCCTAGTATGTTCTGTTTTGTCTGTGTGGTGTCTGTCTTCGTTCTTGTCCATTTTGTCCTGCTGATTTTTTTTCCCCTTGGGGCGCTTGGAGTCCGGCCCTTGGAGTGGGGGACAATGTCACGGTCCTGTCCTTCCTGTTCTGATTGTTCAGGCCTTGGGGAGAGAGCCGTGTCAATATCATGTCTTGTGTGTGTGTGTGTTTCGTCTTGTGTGGAGACACGTGGTGGTTTGTTTTGACATTTCGCCGCGTGTCTTCCGTGTAGCTCCGCCCCCCTGTCTCTCTGTCAGCGTCCCATTAGTGTTTTATCTCCCTCACCTGTCTATGCCTCTTCCCGCTATTCGCACTCATTGTTAAGTCTTGTCACCTGCCCGTCCCGATCCCTTTTCATCTCTCCTCATTAGTTTCCCCTTATTTAATGTCCCTCATTCCCTTACTGTTCATCGGTTCATTGTCTATTGTTCTTTGTTGCTACTGGCTACTTCGTGTCTGGATTACCTTGTTCCTATCTCCCGTGTGTTTTGGACTTATTATTTAGATTGTACTGGACCCTGTTTTTTTCTGCCCCCTCGTGGGAAGTTTTCTGTTGGTCAGTCTAGTTTACTGTTTGCCCCATCGTGGGTTTATTATTTCGTGTTTAATTAATATTATTTAACCCTTCACTACTGCCTGCGCTTGGGTTCTGTCCGACAGAGCGTGACAATTACAGTCAAGTTCTGTTACCTCTGATTCCCCCCACCGTCGAACAGCTCTGCAATGCCAGGTACTGCTCCAAACTAGATCTGCGGAATGCTTACAATCTCATTCGCATCAGAGAAGATGATGAATAGAAAACCGCATTCTCCACGAGAACAGGACACTATGAATATCTGGTTATGCCCTGCGGCCTGGCGAACAGTCCCTCTTTATTTCATTCCTTCATCAACGACGTCTTTCGAGATCTGCTTAACCGCTTTGTCATACTTTACATTGAAGACCTGGTTTGGAACACAGCAGCACGCCTCGTCTTCCAACAGCCCACAAGGGCTCATGTGACACCCCTTTTCATCTCACTCCACTGGCTACCGGTCGAAGCCCTAATCAGATTCAAGTCACTAACGCTGGCCTACAGGACCATCACAGGATCTGCACCGGCTTACTTTCACATCCTCCTGCACTCCTACACCCCATCAAGATCCCTGCGTTCATCAAACCAGCGGCGTCTTAGATTGCCTTCTCATAAGGACAGTAAATCGCGTTCCCGCTCATTCTGCTTCACAACTTCTTCCTGGTGGAACATTCTTCCTAACTCTGTCCGCTCAATCACATCTCTAACAACAATCAAAAAACTATATGTGAATACCTGAAAAAAAAAAAAAAACTCAATAACTCTTTCTCTCAACAGGTAGTGGTCTAGCTTTAGTTATAACAAGTAACTGTGTATTGGCATCTAATGTATTATGGCTCTTGTATGACATATCGCTTGCTGCTCCCTAACTATTTGTAAGTCGCTATGGATAAAAGCGTCTGCCAAATGACTAAATGTAAATGTAAATGTAAGACATACACTCTACTGCCACACCTATGAAGAACACATACAACATGTAAGAACAGCACTGCAACGACACATAGACCATCAGTTATATGCTAAGACGGAGAATTGCAAGTTTCACCAAACATCTACGTCATTTCTTGAATACAGCACATCATCAGTCAGGAGGGGGTTGACATGTATGAGAAGGTAAAAGCAGTTCTCGACTATAATAATACAAGCATTCCAAGAACCCAAACCTCACATTTCATGTATAAGAAGTTAAAAGCAGTTCTCGACTATAATAATACAACCATTCCTAGGACTCAAACCTCACGTTTCAACTCACCGCCCATCTATAGCATGCTTTTCCAGATCTCCCTTTCACTGTGGACTCCCAACTTTATTACAACCCAGATAGCCACTGGACGCTGTAACGGAACAGGGCCGCAACCGCAATACGATATAGCCATATCTGATCCGGAACCGTCTCGCGGAATCGTTCCTGAGTCCAAACGCACATCGGGCCGAAGCCGTTTCGGGTCTGTTTTTAGGGGTTGTTGCGGATATATGCCAGCGCCGATCCAGCGCCTCCTGATCATCCCGTTACAGATGCGTAACGGGTGCGTGAAACGATTCCGCCTACCTGACCTGTGCCGGATGTGTATGCTTCGTAAATCACCACCGGATTCTTCTTTTGCCTTATTTTCGGCATTTTTGTCAGCTAGGGTAGTAACCTATAGCCTATCTAGTTATAGCTCTACATGTTTCACAGTCTGTGGAATGTCCAGAAAAACAATTTCACTACAAGGTCTTGGCTATAAATAAAAAGCTTGACTTGACTTGATAAAGGCTTCAGGTTTCAGATGGAGCAATGCGTATAGGCTATAGCTGAAATAAATTGTTTTAGTGATTAAAACGCATATTTAAAAAACGTGAACAAAGTCAACAAACACAGAATGAATGACCACGAATTCATAGGTTTATTGAAAGGTTAAAAAACTAACAACGTGAACAAAGTCAACAAACACGTTGATTACCACGAATTCACAGGTTTAATGATAGGCTAAAAAACTAACAACGTGAACAAAGTCAACAACAAACACAGAATTAATGACCACGAATTCTTAGTTGTAGCCTAATGATAAAAAAAGCACAGGCTATTAAAACAACGTGAACAAAAAAAATATGCACTTAAACAAAATCCGGTGTCTTGCGTCGTTGATCGGCTTCACTCGGTGGGTGGTGCTGTGGCTGCTGCTGTTGTTGCTGCTGTTGTTGCTGCTGACATGCCAGTCTCTCCTGGCGCCCTCCTCTCCTATCTGTTGAAAGGGCAAACCACCTTATGGCATGGACATAAGACTCGCATAGAATTGTATAAACCGGGACAGCTGGACAATCTGATTGTTAATGTCCATGTAACGTAAAGCGCCATAGTCAATGATGACACAATCTGCAGCTACGTAGGCTATGGCCGCCTCATTGCACTATAGCAGAGGGCTGTGAGGATCGCGTCGATGTTTTTCTTCTGCTAGTGCAACGAGGCGATTAGAGATCTACAAAAGCGCCAGGTTGTGGCATCAGTGACTGACACTGTTAGATGATGGCTAGCTGGCAGCATACAATTAAAGCGAGTGTTTTAATGGTTGGTCGAGGTGTAAAATTAAGCTCACAATGCTGCATGTCATTTTCATGAATGTGTGCCTGCAATTCTCAGCGCTATAACAGCATAAAGCTTAGACCTTTTAAATTCAGCACATTACCGCAAATATACATGCCATGATATTAAAAAGTTGATTCGGTTATCCTATAATTAGGTTTATTCTGTGCAACACTCATATTTGTATATGCTAGCGTGGTAGCGCTATAGCAGATGCGGCGTTAACATCTAACGGCTAACACAGACTGCGCGCAAATAACAGCCTGATATCTACAAAGCAAACAGCATTTCACACAAACATTCAGATTGATGTACATAATAAACACATAAAATAAACACATAAAAACTTACTTGTGGTATGGCTGGTCAGTTTGAATTTCAGAGGGTTCAGAATGAGAGAAATCTGCGTCGACAGCTTGGTTTGCTGATTTTTTTGGCGCTTCTGGCTGAAGTGCGTATTACGAATGTGGGCCGTATCTGCAAGACGACAGTTAAGCGAGACCCAACGTTCACTTTTGGCGCTGTCGTAAAACGGACGTAAAACGGACCTGCATCACAAAATGCTATTGCTGTGTTTTTAAACACTGATAATATTGCTCAGCTTAATGATAATGGAATTAGCTCATGCTCTAGATTGATAGAAAAAAATATATGCAGACAGGTGACCATGTTTTTTTGAAAATATTTATTCCATGGAGTTCTTCACACAGTTTGAGGAGTATTTCGGATGTGGTCCAGATCAGGTAGCCTATGTGAAAACAGTATCGGCTCAGATTCATATTGCAGATCTGGACCAAATCAGTGTCAGACACAACTAATGTCTTTCGGTTACCTATGGGAAAAATCATCTTGGCCAGATCCGTAAAACAATATAAATACTGAACTGATGGCAATTAGAATGTTTAAGCTGAAACCTCTATCTGGCACGGATCTGGTTCACAATCAGAAAACGTCTCTGAGCTAGAAACGGAGGCAAGGGGCTTAAAACGGATCCGGGCCAAATGTAAAGGCTATCTGGGAAGTCCTCCAAACAGTTACCAGCCGGTTTACTGTAACCTTTACCCATCCCTCATCCACCATGGTCCCACATCGCCTTTGATTTCATCACCAACCTCCCCAAGTCCAATGGCAACACAACTATACTCACTGTCATAGATCGGATATCCAAAGCAGGATGCCTCACCCCCCTCCCCAAGCTACCCACCGCATTTGAGACAGCCGAAGCATCATGCAACTCAGTTTTTAAACGATGGTACCACCGAAAACTGGGCGTAAAGTCTTTTCCATGCAAAGGTAAAGTCTCTTCCATGGCATTTGTCAATACGGACGTGAGCGGTTGCTATGATGAGGTCCGTGTATGCTCTACTCTTTTGATAAGTGATGAGGAATAATGATAAATAGAAAGATTGATATCTTTATTTCGTTTGCAATGACAATGTTAAATAGATTCATATGTGATTTCTTAATATCATTACATTAATAAAGTATTTTCTTTTCAAGACTAATTATATGATCATTTAAATGCTTGACATTACGAGGTTGACGGGTACTTTAGTGTATAAACTTGAATGAATTTTAGGCTACTATAGATACTAGATAATTTACTACAGTTAAAGTGCACACTTGGAGTTTAAAAAAAATAAGACTACAATATGCCTAATCAATATATTCAAAGCAATGGGTAAGTTTACCTATTTGCAAATTGATAGCTTCTTCATTTGACAAATTTCCATTCTAATGAAAACAGAGAAAGCTCAAGATTGCCTGGCTTTTTGTGGCAGGCTCCAGGCCAGTTTGTTGGCAACCGAGGCAGAAGACCCCTGGTTGTTGCCTTTCACTGACTGATCTGAAAGAAAAAATTAATAAATGAAGAAAACATACAACTGCGTGGTTGATTTAAGCAGCCTGAAATGCAAATTACACAGCATTAGATTCCGTTTAGAAACATGCATCTTACTTCTCTGCCATTGACAATTTTCTCTTCAACTAAATTATTTTTTCAATATAAAAAACAATTTGCACATCTTATATACATTTAATTGCGCTGCAAAATTATCAGAGGGGCTTAATTTACACCTACATCCGTTTTTACATTAACACATTACTGTAACTCAAACAAAGTTCTTTAAGACTGAAGTCAATGCATTATACAACGGAAGTAATTTAAAGCCACGACAATACCTTCAGTGTAAAAATTATAGTTAAACAATAATTAATTATATGCGGTCATTTTTACGAAACATACGATTCCACATACGATTGTGGCATGAAACCGATCTGAAAATATTGGAAACCATGTGCTTTTTTGCTGCTTACACGGTCATGGGTCATATCCGATCCGTTCCACATTGGATGGAAAAATGGGAATTGGGTCACTTGATACATGCAGTGTAAATGACACCATAGTAGATGTGTGACTGACACTTTTATCCAAACAGTCGGAGATACACATTTGATCTGTATATATGTACTGTGCGATTTATATGCCTGGTCGTTATGCTGAATATATATGCCTGAACACACTGCTTTACCAGCTGAGGTACAAGAACATTACTTTTACTTCACCTGGAGGATTGGCTTTAACTCATCATCTCATTTCAGCCCTCACAACACTTTCGTGCCAATGGCCGGATTATGTCATACACTGTTGAATCCAAGGAACCAAAACAGATTTTATGTGATACAAGAGAAAACCACTGCTCATTCAACCTCAGTAAGTGGACTCAAAAGATCTACCTGACTGCCTCCAACCCTGACGGTAGCTCCACACCTACTGAAGTCAAAGTATTTGGGAAGAAAGGTATCTAGAATTCTCATGCTAAAGTTCAGTCCACTAGACTTTTTATTGACCCCCCATCATGCTTCATTTTGTCTTTTTGTAGGACTGGAACCTGTGTCTAACATGAGTGTGCTTCCCCAGTCTGAGAGCTCAGTTCTGATAAGGTGGAAAAGCTTGGTGTCCTCTCGTGTCTTGGGATACGTGGTGGAGTGGAGATCTCTCAGCAAGACACATGCAGCCCAACTCTACTTTACACTGCACAACAAAAATGAGTCCAGTACTGTAGTGACAGGTATCATAAACGAACTAAAATAAAACCAAATATGAAGTAGGCCTGTATTGTGAAGGTCCAAAGGTCTCTCATCGTTTAAACCGCATGAGCATGTCTTTGAGTTGGGTGTTTAAAAATGAAAGGGATACTTCAGCCAAGATACAAAATTTCCCCATGTATAACTCACCCTCACTCAAGGCATCCTGACTAAATTTGACTACTTTTTTCTTGCAAATGACGTGTTGTAAGTTCCGGTAGTAATGCATTGAAATTAAGGAAGCCAAAAAAATTTGGCCTAAACTGAAGCTCATTTTAAGTCTGTTTTCATGAACAGACTCATTGTTCTGTGTGTTGTTTTCATAAAAATAATTGTTCACAATATATTAAACTTCTTGTATAGGGAAGAGCTGCTGAGTTTGTCTATAACTTGACTACTGTTATGCATACAATAACTCCAGAACTAAAATGTTTAGATGACTGGTTAAAGTTATATTTTATTGTGTTGCAATAACCAAAGAAGAAGAATATTTTTATTATTGTTCTCTTTTAAGTTTGTTGTGTTAATGTGCGTAAGTAATACTTTATAATGTCTGTAATTAATGATGTAATTATTTAATAACTATTTAAAACGTTTTTAATGAATATAGTTTTATATAAACTATTAAAAGCCATTTTTTTAAAGTCATTTTCGGTTTTCGGCCAAGACCATCCAAAAATTTCCACTACATTTAAGGATTATTTTTTTATTTCAAATTTCAGGGTTTGAGCCTTACAAGCCATATGAGATCTCTATTTATCCCAAGTATGTTGATGGAATTGGACGTTGTCTTACTGTGATTGCATACAGCAAGGAGAAAGGTGTGTGGTACAATGGTGTATCCTTTCAAAAAATTGAGTTTACATGACAGTTTTTCTCAGTCGCTTTGGTGCATTGTTAGAATAATCCCAAAATTTTTTAAAATAGTAAGTGCCTTTCTCACAACGACTTGTAGAAACAGCACAACATCGCAGAATATTTATTGTATATTGACATTACATAAGGAATTGATAATGTGGAAAACCGCAGACGAATGACATCAAATGCATACATATATTTAAAAAAGCCTTTTATGGGCACAAGTGACTAGATGATGTGGAGATTGTTTTGAAATTTCAAATTCCAATATTTTTATCTACTATGAAAATAATGTGAACGCACCAAAGTGACGGAGAATAACTCAATACTGAAGCTGAAGAATGATACAATATATATAGAAAACTCCTGTGGCAAGATATTGCTTTAGCATACTGATAACACATTTGCACATTTCAGCACCCACTGTGGCACCAGCGTTGATGTTAGGAAAAAATCATCCATCTACTAAACAATTTGGTAAATGCCTTTAATAATACTGTTAATTACCTTGTCTACATTTGTTGTTATATTTGTTATAGGAAAACTTTGCCGACGTTCTGCCATGAATTACTTGCCCTCAACTTAGACCTTCGTTCATCTTTACAACTCAATTAAGGTAGTTTTGAGCAGGTTTGGGAGTTTTCTGACTCATGCACATAGACAGCAATTCAACTATCTATGGGCGAAAGTCATAAAGTTTGCGAACCTAAACGAAACATCTTAATTTGCGCTGCGAAGATTAACAAAAATCCTAGGCTTGTTGAAAACGACAGTTATTCTCCTGTCTGATCAAATATTACCCCGTAAACATCAATGACAGTTTCAACTTGAACATTAAATATCATTCTGATTATGTGTCAGTGCAAACATGTAAAATCTGTTTGTTTTTGGTGGAAAATAACTCCTAATGGCTCACACTGCTATATATACATTTCATTAGTTTTCTCATCACAGACTCATCCAGTAGTTGTGTGGTAAGGGTCCAACGACCTATCACAATGTGCACCCCACACCATATATAAGCACAAAACTCATAACCATTCTTAGCCTTGTCTCGTAAAGAGTAACTATTATCGTTTATGCTATATCCCTGGTTTACCTTCCGAGTGGTTACTGCCAAGTCTTTTATAGTTCTCTCTCTGCCAACTGGGTTCTCCTCTCAATCTCTAGCTGTCTATCGCGAATCTAAAACACGATTAAACGAAGAGGGCCCCCCCATTTGATGTATTTAAAACTTCAAATTAAGTGGCAGTATACTAATCTAACTGTAGCCCATAAAGAACCCATAAGGAACCATTTCTGAAGGTTTGTTTATAAAAAAGTAACCTAATCTGTATAGGAAAGAAGGGTAACCCTTCCTTTCAAAATGTAAACAAAATGTGTATGTTTCTCAGTATATGTTATTTTGAATCTGGCCCTTCATGCATCAACACATCTGTAAGGATTTTTGGTGTAGATGTAAAGACGGACATGTGCTCTCCACATGCATGTATACATGCACATCGACACGTGTTAACTTGGTTAGTAAAGGAAATACACTATCCGAGCGCCATTTCCGTTGTTGTGTGATACTGTAATGGGATTGTGTTGATATGATGATGTGGTGATTGTGTTTGCAGGTGGAGTTGAAATTCTGATCTTGGTGATTCCTGTATGCGTTGGATTTTCTTTGATCATCATCATCGCTGCGTTTGCATGTCTCAACAAGCATGAGCGCCTGAAGTTGTGTTTGTGGCCAATCATTCCTGATCCTGCAAACAGCAGCATTAGGAGATGGACTACCACAGACTCGTTGCAGGTACATCTGTTTTGTTGTAATGTGTCTGAGGTGACTGCTTATGAGAACGCTTGTCTATTTTATTGTTTTATTATTTGGGCGTTTTGAATAGGTAAGGGGGTATATGATGATATATTTAACAATATGTGACCCTGGACCACAAAACCAGTCGTAAGTTGCACTGGTATATTTCTGACAAAAGCCGAAAATACATTGTTTGGGTCAAAATGATAAATTTTTATTTTATTCCAAAAATCGTTAGTATATTAAGCAAAGATCATGTTCCATGAAGATATTTTGTACATTTCCTACCGTAAATATATCAAAACATTATTTTTGTGAGTTGATCCCTTAATATCGCGAAAAAAATGGTCAGAAACATGCCTACAAACTTAACTCGCTGCTGTCCGCTCTATGAAAACTACCCATTCAAGTTTGGTATCAATGTAAAGTTAAGAGATTCCGCTTTCAAGTTCATCTACTCTCTTCTATGTCATTACAAGGGTAAGCCAATAGAGAGGGTTAAAACAAACCTGTTTATTCTTAGCAACGGCCAGGTATAGCGTCTCTAATTGGCTGTCAATTTCGTCACGTGCGCAGCGTACACAATCTGTCATGATCGCGGCTCAAAACATGGATTCTGATGGAAGCGCGTTTGCTCAATCTAAACGCTAATGACAGCAATAATTTAACGAACCTAATAAATGATTTTTTTGCAAATCATTGGGAAGATAATATAGAATGTCCAGAGACCGGCTTGACATAAGAGGATGCCCCGGAAGACGACAAATTCAATCAATGTTTGGATCACTTCGACTTCGTTATGGAAAATGACGCCATGAATGAACACAAAAGTTTTCCCTGCGGACTCAGAATTCGACCAGCTTGAGTGGGAAAATTCTTCAAAGTTCAGGTGAGTCAGTCACAAACATTTTTAAATACCTTCTTTACAGAGTAGTGGTTTTCATGAGTTGTTTATGTCACAGTTATGCCAATTTTGCTCTGACAAAATGTAAACAAAACATCATCTTAGCATCTAGGTCTGCCTCTGTTAATGATGATTCGTTGCCAGCTCCTTTATTTAACAAAGTGGCACTGTTTTATATCCAGCTGTAATTGTCAGTACAATGATGGGCAGCCATGCTATCGTCTCTTCTCTCCTGAGGAAATTATGCATAGGAGAGCAGCCATGAGAGAATTGACATCCAGTTAGTATGGCAAGAGTCAAATGTATACTCATGAAAATTGGACAGATAGGTCAAAGCCATTACAAATTTATAAATCATCATCTCTTGCTTGCTAAGATTTCAACAAGTTTAGTTGGTTTTCTAACTGTTCCTTCATTAACAAGCAAGATGTCTGGAATATAGAATAGAACAGAATAGATGGACACACACATGCAGACATGCAGTAATTTAGTGGTGGGGAACTCACACCTGCTCAACACTCCTATACAGGCCTGTCTTGCTCGCACTGATATTCACACAGTTTTTACAGTGCTTTTGAAGCAAAGGGTATTAAAAAATGTTATAGATACTTAAAATTAGCTTTGCTGGGATGTACAACGACATTCTGTGTGCAGAAGTTATTGAAAATCAGTTGTGTTGATCTGAATGCGAATTTTCTTTTTTTTCCCAGGCTTAGCCAAGATCGCCTCACACGTCTGCTTTCACATTATAAAGAGCATGGAATTGAGCTGAAGGAAATGAAGTCTGGTGGGAGGAAAAGCAATACACCATCATTCAAATTCGTATTTATAGCATTTGAAAGAAATGTGAGAAAATGTGAAAAAGTCAAGTGTAAAATTGTATATGTTCCTGGTAAATTATTTTTATGAAATTTTGTGTGAATAAAGTTTAAGTTGTGGTAAATCAATGGTGTAAGTTTCATGTATTTCTCATAATTAGTAATATGCGTTGCTAAGGACTACTTCTGGAAAACTTTGCAGGCGATTTTCTCAATATTGATTTTTCCCACTCTCAGATTCCAGAATTTTAAATGGTTATATCTCGGCCAAATATTGTCCTATCATAACAAACCATATATCAATAGAAAGCACATTTACTCAGCTTTCATGTGGTGTATAAATCTCAATTTTGAAAAATTTACCCATAACACTGGTTTTGTGGTCCAGGGTCTTATGACGATCTTAAAAAAAAGGATTACATTTTTACTTGGTTGATTCATTGGTTACTGGTCACACGGACTGTAAAAGTAATGTCACACATTTACTTTTGGTTTAAAAAGTTCAATAAATACATATTCTACTGTTGTTTTTTTAAGGGCATGCCCCCCTTTAAGGAAGATAAGGACCCCGTGATGGTGTATCTGTCTCATTTCAGTCTTCTAGATCTCACTGACAAAGAGCTCTGCAACAGTGACTATGTTAAGGAGAACCTGTGGTCAAATGATAGTGGCCGCCATGATGAAGGCCACAACTTATTCCAGACCACGCAGGAGAACACCAACACTGTCCCTTATGCCACTGTTTTGTTTAGTGCTCCATATGAAAACCAGACGGCCTCGCCACCGGTCTACCTACGTTCTGACTCCACGCAGCCGCTCTTAGAGGTGGAAGACCCTGATAGTCCCCCACCCTATGAGAATTTGTCAGGAAGGGTTTCCGTCGCAAACTTCTTTACTAAGATCCCTAAGGAGTCCACTGGGAATCAAGCTTTTTGGGAAGAATTTCCCATGCTTAGGTCTTTAGAGAACAGGAATACAGACCACATTTAAAAAAATGTATGTGCTTGTTCTATGATGGTGCGCTTTAATGTGGCTAAACAGATGTTTATGTGTGTGAATGCCGTTGCTTTGAATAACAAAACCCTGTATACTGTGCTGCGTTTACCCAAAACGCTAATTGTCTATAATGTCCATCAAATGCGTCTCATTTCCTGAATTGTGAATCTTCAGTTTCCATGCACTCTGTGCCTTTGACACAGAAAGTCGACCTAAATGCCTATTACCATCACATGCCGTGTGACATCAGTGTAAGGCAGTGGCAGGCAGCAAATCTAACCTGTCACACTTAAAAGTTGTTCACAAACTCACCACAGGGTGATGTGTTGAGTGCACATTTGTAAATGAAGGTAAATTATAAAATATTGGGTATAAGTAACTAGTACTAATAATAATAATTACAGTATGATTGTATTGCATTGTAACATTCAATTTTCTACAATTACAGTCAAATATTACAAAGATGGCAGTGCTTGAAGTGTGTTTACTTTTTACTGCACAGTATTTTCAAATATCAAACATTAATGAGATGCAAAATCAGAAACTAAAATGTTGATTACTTTGTTACTTGGAATGGAGACGACATTTGTTATACAACCTATTTTAGTTTTTTACTTTGTCTTTTAAACACCTCAGACGCTGATACATCATGTACACATGTCATGTGCGTTCCTTTATTCTACAACCATTACTGAACACTCATCAGTACGTTTGTTTTTAAGTATTTTCCATAACATCTGTACACAATACAGTAACTAAATAAACTCCTTTAAAGAAATGTAAAATTTTGTTGATGCTGTTTCTTTTAACATTAACTCTTAACATTTTAACTTCACAATGTATTACATAACCCTTAAAGGGGTCATTTGACGTAGCTAAAGCGAATATTATTGTTTGCTTTAGATCTTATACAATGTATAATACACACGATTTAAGGTTAACAAACGCTGTATTTTCCACTTACCTTACATGTTTGTATCTCCTCTTTGCTCCGCCTCTCTGAAACGCGCAAATTTTTTACAAAGCTCATGGCTCTGAAAAGCGAGGTGTGCTATGATTGTCCAGTTCACTAGTGCGTAGTGAATGGGCGAATACTGCACGCAGATGTAACGCCTCTTACCACATTTGGAACATCAAGTTCCTCTTAAATTGTACTGACAGGTACTCCACCTTACTTGCGAATACATTTTGGCGGTCTTAGTTAAATCGTGTTACGAACTGACGTAGATTTGCCGAAGTGTGGTGACAAGAGCCGTTTCAGGCAGGTCTGTGTGAGCATTCGCTTCTAGATAAAATACATCTTTTGTTCCGACACTTACATTTTTGAAACTTTAAATGTCCCAAATCGATCGAAAATCACAAAAATATGTGTTTACTCTGACATCTGTAAGGTATAAAGTAAATAAAGAATATGAATAAACAGCTAAAGTAAAATCAGACAGTGAGGTAAAAAGAAGTGACGGTTAGTGTTTAAATGATGCGAGCGCTGCTCTTTGTCGAACAAAAGCATGTGCGTGCTCGAGACATAGTTGTAATTGTGTAATCAAATTAATCTCCAGTTTAATTAATAGCTGTCAGAAGTCAGATTAATAGCATTCGTCTTGACACTATAACAGATTTTACTCAATCAATTTAACTCAGATTTTACTAATCAAATGACCAGTGTCCAGGTCAAGTTTTTCAATTCACTTCAAGTTTATTAATATAGCGCTTTTCACAGTGTGTAGTGTTTCAAAGCAGCTTTACAGGGCAAACAGGAAAAACAGAAAAGGTAAAACACGTGTCATAGCTGCACTCAAACTGCTGACATGTGATTTAAGTTTAGCATTTAATACCAAATATTGTAACTTCAGCATTAATAAGACAAATAGTCCGTCTTTGCTCTTGGTTGGGGGTAAATTGGTCTGAGCTGGGATGGTCCGATGGTCATATTTCTCTTGGCTGGTGGTGGAATTGCCTTAGATGGAGCTGGGATGGTCAGTCAGTCTGCAGCTGTAGCTGGCGTTATCTCAAATTGGGGATCGGCATCTGTCGGTCGTCTGGACATGGTGGAACTTCTTCCTACCTAGGGATGGGCATCCCGAAGCAGAGGCGGAAAGAGAATAAAGAGAATAATTAGCGTAGCTGCTGTTCATTAACTATGCTTTAAGTGAAAGCTTGGCTGAAAAGATGTGTCTTTAATCTAGATTTAAATTGGGAGAGTGTGTCTGACCCTCGAATAGTATCAGAAAGGCTATTCCAGAGTTTAGGTGCTTCGTATGAGAAAGTTCGACCCCCTTTGGTGGATTTAGCTTTCTAGGTGTTGTCAAAAGTCCTAAGTTTTGAGATCTTAGAGAGCGAGATGGGTTGTAACGTGATAAAAGTTCGGTTAAGTAGGGGCTAAACCGTTTAAGGCTTTGTAAGTAATTAAAAGAATTTTAAAATCAATACGATACTTAATGGGTAGCCAGTGAAGCGATGATAAAACTGGGGTTATGTGATTGTATTTTCTTGACCTAGTAAGAATTCTGGCAGCTGCATTCTGAACTAACTGTAGTTTGTTTATCGATGATGCAGGACAACCACTAAGTAGAGCATTGCAGTAGTCAAGTCGTGAGGTCACAAATGCATGAATAAGCTTTTCTGCGTCAGCAACACATAAAATATTTCGTAACTTGGAAACATTTCTAAGGTGGAAGAAGGCTGTTTTTGTCATATTTGAGATGTGATTTTTAAATGACAGGTTGCCGTCTAATATAACGCCTAGGTCTTTAACTGTATTTGTTGGAGTAACAGTTCAGCCTTCAATTTGCAGGCTGTAATCGGAGATATTCTGTTTACGTGTTTTTGGTGCTATAAGTAATATTTCCGTTTTGTTAGAGTTTAAAAGAAGGAAATTACTAGTCATCCAATGTTTTATGTTCTAGGTCATTTGAAGACGAGTACATCACATCACTACAATGTTCTTAACCGGCAATTCACGACATGCATTGAGGCATGGCTCAGACATTTCTGGAATGTAGGCAAGAATAAGCAGCGTCCAGGTTATCTGAAGACCATTACAAACCAAATTGCTACAACGTTCTTCAAGGGATCAATACGCGACGTTATATCAGGACGTTAGGGTTAGGTTTGTTGCAAAAATACAACAGCCTCCACCACAGCATCTCGCTGTAGTTTGGGATAGGAGACCGAGGAAAAAAGGCACTGGCCGTCGCATGTATCTGAATGTCGAAGGACCCCTATCTAACGCACAGTTGTTAAGGCCAACCTCCCAATAGGGTTAAAACGAGTAGGGTTCCTGACATTAGGTTTAGAGTTTGGTGCAGATAAGGTGATTCTTAAAAACTCTTTCTTGAAATTTATAGTGAAGTGTGTTATATTAAGGTTAGGGAATACGAAATACGACAGCAACCCCCACGGCATCTTGCCGTAGTTTGGTGTAGGAAGCTGAAGAAAAGGCACGGGCCGACGCATGTTTTTTGAAAGTGTCACCGGACCCCTGACTACCGCGTTGTTGCTTGGACTCTCCTGGGTCTCTGCTGTCCCCAACCCCATTACCATTGAAATATATTCTACTTTGGTTGACTCTCCCTCTTACTTCCCGGAGGCAACTCTCCGAGTCCCGGTCTGCCTTACCACGTGAAAAGTTAGGCTTCAAAAAATACCACCGTCTCCCCCCCCAGCCTCTCGCTATAGTTTGGGATAGGAGACCGGGGAAAAAAGGCACTGGCCGTCGCATGTTTCTGAATGTCGAAGGACCCCTATCTAACGCACAGTTGTTAAGGCCAACCTCCCAATAGGGTTGCAACGAGTAGGGTTCCTCACATTAGGTTTAGAGTTTGGTGCAGATAAGGTGATTCTTAAAAACTCTTTCTTGAAATTTATAGTGAAGTGTTATATGAAGTTTTTTGTCCCACAGAACCGATGCCCATGGGGCAGAGACTAACTCTTGACGGCAGCCGAGCTGTCCATCTTGGCACGAGACCGTCAGAACTGTGAGACCGAACATAAGCGTGGATACCCTCTAGACCAGTGAGACGCACTTGGGGTTAGGGTGCTAGAAAAAGTGTATATGACGGTCTCCCCCACAGCTTCTCGCTGTAGTTTGGGATAGGAGACCGAGGAAAAAGGCACTGGCTGGTGCAAGACCCAATAGGGTTACTACGAGTAGAGTCCTGAGT
>CM017916.1:25256128-25359359 GCA_008369825.1 Triplophysa tibetana
GTGTGCGTGACATGAATGTAGGATTGTTTACCTGTACCCTGGAGAGCAAATCAGATGATTCCGAAAGTGTCTGTACCATTTCCAAAGTGGTTCGATCGACACTTTCATCATTTCACATGTACACCCTGAACAGCCTGACCCGCTTCCTGTTGTCAATACAGTGAAATTGCTTATCATGTTCAGCAGCTGACATTATTTTTGTAACACGTTTGTATTGCTTTAGTTTAGTTTATTATGGTACTTGCTGATACATATATATTGTAAAAATCTATTTATATACGTTTATTAAATTTGCATATATGTGCACATTTTTGTTATATAGCACACACACAGCTATATATACATGCAACACACAATATATTATATAAACTGACAGCACTAGCTTATCAATGGTTTATCACAAAAAATCTCACCGTAATGCGTTGAGGTTAATATTTTTACCCAAATTTTCTTTACAAGGTATGTAGACTGCAAAGTGAAAAAAATCATTAGTAGAAACAATGGAATAATCAGATGTTAGTTTTTCTGTTTTGCTTGTGCCTGAGCAGGAGTCCAGCTATGGCCCTCCAGCTGGTCCAGTGAGGTCAGATTGGACTTCTCCAGTGTGGAGAGAGACAAAGAACGGAGAAAGAATCTGGTTTTCCTTACCATTTGAGATGCATTCACATCACGACGGAACTGACAAAGACAGAAAGCATAAACATGAAGTTTATTAAGTTATCGTAAGAGCTTAGATTCAAAATCATACCAGTGAGGTACAATATTGTAAGACTTTTATCTTTTTCATTACAAATTATACTATTAGCAAACTATTTCAGAGAAAAGGTGACTAAAACTCAGTAAAGTTTAATTAAATAATCATATTTAAAATGCTGTAAGATTTTATTAGCCATCGTTTCTTATCAATATTTGACTTTTAGTAGGCCTGTATTGTAAATTGTAAAATTATTCTCTTCATATGATGTCATTCGAAATATAGAATCTCCCCATTTGTGGGACTCTATCTTAAGAACTGTTTTATTCTTACCGCCTTAGGGAAGTCTTTCTTCTGTAGTGGCGACATCTTCTCGCTAATGTCTTTCAAAGCTTCATTTCCCAGCAGCCCTTGTGCCTTCATTTTTCTAAGAAGGCCATGCTCACTCCTCTCACAACCGAACCCAATGACAATAGCCTCTCACTACTCACATTCTACAAAACAAAACCTTCTTGTGATAACAAGAAAAGATGCTTAAAATGCTGAAATGCGCTTTGATGAAGATCAAACCCTTGGTCTCATCCAGCAGCTGCTTAGCCAAAGTTCTGGCGTGAGCTGGATTCCATTTGGTCTGTCCCAAACTGGCGAGGGTTCTGTTGAGGTCCTCAAACGTGAAATTGGATAACTTGGATAGTGTGAAACAGACGCGCCGGAACCCCAAGACTGTAATATCTCACCAGAGAGAATATTGTTGCCTTTCTCCATGATCTTCTGTACTAACAGTCTCTTCATCTGAGACCAGATCGCATGAGGGAATAATCATTCACTCTTATATTAAATTAAACATAACATTTTGTGATGATAGAGTTTTTGTAAACATAACAAAATTAAATAAGGTAAAACAAAGTGTCAAACTAATTCACGGGGTCTTTCGCAAATAACTACCGTAGAACCAAGTCCTCTCTTCAGTTTTCATCACATTTTTTATTAATATGTTCATTTGAATTATGATTAAATTATATTGGAGAAGCATTGATAGCGTCAATCGTCAAGCATCTCTAAATGACTGCTAAATGATTAAATGATATAATAAAGAGGAAGTTCTGACCTTGGTTATTCAGAGTTGTCACAGGGCATCGAGTTGAGACAGCATTTTCTTACTGAGATTCGCATTCAGAGACTGGAAATCATTAAAGAAACGCCCAGAGAGCCCACCTGTGGAAGTAAAGAGTAAATAAACATCAGAGAATAATTGTTCAACATCTCTAGTGAAGAAATATCCATCACAGAGGTCCTACCTCTCCCCCTGTTGGGTAAAATTGTTAGCATTCGAACACGCTTGTTGAACCGCTCTGGAAAAGTGCTCGGCCACCGCACGGGTTGTATTCCACCAATGTTACGAAATGATGGAGAGAAATCTGGACTTCTGAAATACGTACAGAGCTGAAAAACATATATATATATATTCTTATAACGTGTGGGTGGTTGGGAAATTTTTGAAACACAAAGACACTGAAACACACTTCTCATAAATGTGGCTTTTTACAAAAAACTGACCTCTTCTTTAGGGATGGTCATTATTTCCTCTAATGGCAGACGAGACATGAATGCCCCATCATTGTCAACATCTTAGCCTTAAGCCATGGCATTTTGGAAGAACTCTAATCATGATGCTCTCAAAAAAAAGAAAGTTTATAATAGAGCATGTTGTTGTGATTCCCTTTTCTTTCTTTCTTTTTTTCTTCTGTTTAGCGATCTTCAGTATGTGTTAAGTTTTATCTTTATTGTACATACAACATATGCTTTTAATATACTGTACACAATGCACATAACAGATAATTCTCAACAGATGATTCAGTGCTTTCCCATATGTGCCCTTCTATAAAACCCAGCTAAAGCTTTTTAATAATAATTAATAATAATGGTAGGGAATGTAGGAACATTCTGTGAAAATACAACCTTGATCTTTAATATTGACTGAGTAAATTGTTGATATCAAACCTTCACACTTGTTTAATGACATATGATTTATGGATTATTGGCCATTTCACTGACAGGGTCTCATAAAAACTTATTCCAGTTACTCTGTTGCATTGTTTGCTCTAAACTTACAGGTGGGGGGCTTGAAACTCAGTGAGGTAGAATGGAGAAGGCTGGAGAGGGAGGCGGTTTTGAAAGGCATTTAAAATTCACTCTGCAATTCTCTCCTTAAACCACCCAATGATCTCCTTCCTCTCTGTCCTCAGACAGAACGTTAAACACTTCACCAACATCTTCATGCTTGAAAGAGAAAAACAAACAAACAAACAAATGTTCACGCAAATGCAGAATAAATATTTGCGCTTGTTGATCCACTCTAGGAGAAGAAAAGTTTCCAAGAAGGGATTTACTTACATTGCATCCAGTTAGAGATCTCTAAAATGGGTGGCAGCTGAAATTTAGATGGAGGCTTGTTTCTAAGAAGGGTTTGGCTGTTAATCCTAAAGCTTCATTAGATTGTCTTTGTTGAGGTCTGTTCCATTCTGCATGATGGCCAACCAGGAAAGAGGAGCCAGAAATGCCCGCGTGAAACAAAGATTGCCGTCCTGAAATGAATATGTTTAAACAGAAAGAGGAAGTGAGAAACAGAGTATGTTGTTTGTGAGCATTTCAATACCAGTATCCTAGAAAATGGGGCTAAACTATATATTTTCAATGAGTTACTGAGTGATCGGTTTTTACGACTGATATTGCAAAAAAACTAACCGTAGTATTCCTCATTTTCAATCATTTGAGCCAGATTGGTGGAGTTGGCGAATCTTCTCTGGATGTTCTGAATTTTGATTGATTTTTCCATAAAAAGGCGAACGTGAAAGAAAGATGCAGAACAAGAATTGATCATTGGGTTTTTCTGAAGGTATCCTCTTGTGTATGCACTAATATGTGTATTGCTAAAAGTAATAACCAACCCAGTGCTGGTTCCTGCTTCTCTGCGTTGGGGGGGGCGAGGGAGGAGGGATGAGAGAAGTTCAGGAAAAACTGAGAAGGGGTTCTCCATCATGTCTCTCCTGTGTAAGAGCTGAAAATATCTACATGTCAGGTTATATAAAATTAAAAGTGATGTACATCTTGCATATGATTGGTTGAACATCAGGTTACCTGTTCTGTGAATTGGGCATTATAAGAGGAACTCTGTAACCTGAAACAATGCAACCACATTAGTTCACAGAAGACACAATATGCCTTGCAAACACTCTATAATTGCCTTCTCTGTCCATTGTCATTGAAACAAGGCATTCTCCACAACAGTGTAAACACAAAAGTTCTGCACATTTTGTTTGTCTAGCATTAGAGGATCAGATATTATTTCAAAACCCCCAGATGAATATTTTGGTGTTAGTGCATGGCAGTGATTTTTCCAACATCATGCAATATACCCAACATGGATGCTTATATTTGCTACAGCTTATGTGATAAAACTCCCAGCTGAATTTAGCGAAACTGATGCTCAGATATACTTTAATTTATTGATTTACATTTGATGTGTTAATTCATCAGTAGCAAGGTTGGCTTTATACGTTTAGACATTTTACCTTTTTTGGAGCATGTCATCATCTACGAGAAAAAAAGAGATTTAGTGATTATACAATTGGCATGTACGGTTAGTGTTTTTATATACTAAACTATATTTGAATTCATTTTTTATCATTAGAATTATAATTGACTGTACGGTGGTGAGTTACCAGTTTTCTGGCCATTTCCTTAAGTCGGTGAAGGCATTCTCGGGCAGTTCACGCTTGATTGGTTTCGGCTTGCCAACAGTGGGGGCATCATATCCTGTACAATTACTGTGAGTAAACATAGTATAATATAAATAGTTTATGTAAAGTTTAAACAATTTTATTTGGTGGGGGATTTTGTTTTGACATAAAAAATGAGACCAATTTACCTGCAGCCGACACGGCTACAAAAGGATTACAAACCCCGGTATAAAGAAATCATTCTCTCCATTATTCTCTCATCCAGATGACTCTCTGTAAAAGTACAATGTATCATTAAAACGCATCCACAAAAACAATCATCACAATATTCACTCCTACAATCAGTGTTGTTGTTTCTTTATCTATAATGATGTTTTATCAGACAGGTACATTTAATGTGGAAAGTCCAGACATAGTGATGACACACACATTGTTCCGTTCACTTGAATTAGTTTGCATAGTGCTTGTACATATGTAAACACGGTAGTGAAGATTTACTAGATCTATATTCAAATGTACATCGTCAAAGATTAAAAAACACTAAACTTGTGTTTTTGTACATGATGTATTGGACAGCGCAAGATAAATTAAAAGTATGTCTAATAATTACATAATGTCTCCTCCAACAACAACCATAGAAACTTAGATCATATTTTTCATTGTGACTATGGTTTTTGTAGATATGCCAACCAGCAAACTCCGAGCTACTGCCTATATGATTCCCTAGATCTTTCCCCTAGGATTCGGGATGATTGCTATGATACAGCCTCTCACTGGAATACAGCTAAGGAAAAGATTGTCTTCAGTCTTACTGTGACCGCATGACAAGCCATTTTTATCAATTTAACCCACGAATGGATTTCCTTTGATTTGCATGGGTTATTTGTATTTGCCATTGAGTATCATGTGTCTCCGATGAAAAATTTGAATGGCTGCGCACATACATATATGGGGTGGATTGCTTAAATATATCCTCAGTCTAATAAATAAAGAACATAAATGACATCACTGTTCTGGCACTGACGAGATGAGCGTTTATAATAGCCCTACTTATGGTTATTTATTAAAAGATTAGTCCATGTAGGCTATATCACATACTTTCTTCTGCATTAAGGCTTTGCCTAATTAAAATGCAGCCAAAGTAAAACACCTCTCTTATCGATTCAGAGTAATCTAAATGATAAAGATACTAAAATACTGATAGACCTACTTAAACTAATATACAACATAATATATTTTCTTGATTATTTACTATTTCGGTTTACACAATCCTATTAGGGCTAACAATAGCGTTAAATGTTAAAAAAATCTACTGTACCTAAAGCAAGTAAACTAAACTTACATCAGCATGTTATTCATGACTTGATTTAAAGGTAAAACATTATAAAAACGTTCAGGCTACTCACTGTTAATGATGTTCTCTGGAGATAGAATCAGAGCATGTACTGCGAATAGCTGACACTCCTCTGAACAGATGCACCCTATAGATTAAGAACATGGTTATTTACTCCCCAGTCATATACGCCTCCCTCTTTGGAATACAGTGCAGGTGTGTCATATGCAAATTAATGAGTGTCTGTTTGATTGAGGCCATGTACGGCAGCACTTTTCCATTTATCATCTTTTTTATTTTTTCAGTGATTTTACAGAACCAAAGATTTATAACCACTGTCCACTTCATAGCAGTGGAATTTTAGACTGGAAGTATATTAGTGTTTGTGAAGTATATGTTGAATATATAACAGTAATGCATGATATGTAAGTATGTGATTAATTAGCATTACGTTTAAAGCTAATAAAGGCATACAAAGTTGAAATGACAGTAAGATTGTTTCTATGTGAATGAGCAGTGACTTATGAGGTTCCTGGACGACTTGTTAAATGTAATAAGAAAAAGGTTCCATACAAAAAGTTAAAGTGATGAGCCAAAGGTGACGAACAGCATTGTACATTTGACTCCTAAATCAGCTACATGCAAATTCAAGGTAAATATGTGACGAAACAGAAAAAACACACAGAAGTTATTTTATCAAACCTTTCCATTAAAGCGGTACTGCTTCATTTTCCAGGATGACAAGTAATTTTTTATAGTGTATAGCATTACTGGTGGTATATTTATTGGCTTGATCTTAGTTTTTTTCAAGAGACACAAGTCAACAACTTTTTATTTAACTTTCTTCTTTATACATAAATTGTTAGGGTGCCAAATGTGTTACACTAAAAACAGAGTAATAACACTACAATTAAAATAATAAGCGATGTCAGCACTGAAACACTATCTGGACATATAGAAAGACCATAATGATCTGTTCTATTTAGATGGTCTCACTGGACTCATTTAACAAGTCTGGACTGCCCTCTTCCCTGTACAACACATGAATTGCTGCTTATAGTATCCACGTTTTCAAACACAGCTAGATGATTTATAGAGAGAGATTATGACATGCACACACCATTAGCGTTTTTGTATTTTATTCAATTTTTACATATGGATATGTTTTATATATGGATATTCATTTGAGTCTCAATTTTCATTTGTAGTCCTGGGTCACTGAAATGCTCTGTTGGAAAAAAGAGAGATGTTGACTTGCATCATATTTCGCAATAAAAACATAATGCCTAGAGACATTTCAATACTATATATTCATAGACATTTCTAAGATCGCATCCTTACCAGGGTTTTATAATCATTATGTCTAAGAAACAGTCAAACAACTTTTACATGTTGAAAGAAATCTGCATTTATGAAATGTAGATACTTTTATGATCTCTGTACATTCTAAGGGACTTATATATATATAAACATATAATTATAAACATAATCCAGTAAAATCCACCCTTTAAACCAACCTGCTGCAAACTCTCGGATATCTGTAGGTCTTTTCAGAAACACCTCCCTGGTAGAAAAGAGAGAGAAATAAATGTCTTAAATAGGTCTATGTTATTATCTAACGTATACACGAAGTAGCCTATAAAACTCACCTTAAAAAGTCACTTAATAACAGGTCTACCTCTGGATGAGATCTCAAATATTTTTCATTAGACATCCTCGTTTTGATCTAGAGTAAAACGCAAAATGTTATTAATATATATGACAATTTTCTTCATATACGAGTTGGTGGTGGTTGGGGAGATTACGCTGTAAAATGTAACCTGCACGTTTAACTTTTAGAAGGTCAGTGAACACAAAAGAATATGTATCGAAGAATGTTGGAAACAGAAGAACAGTGGTACCCATTGTAAGCATTGGTTTGTGTCGAGAAGTGAATGGTTACCACCATTGTTCGTCTACTAACATTCTTCAAAATATCTTCTCTTGTCTTCTGCGAAAGAAAGTCATAAAGCTTTTAAATGTCAATAGAGGGTGAGTAAATGATGACAGATTTTTTATTTTTGGGTGAACTGTCCATTTATAATCAATAATTGTAGACTTTATCACAAAACGTTAGGTTAGTCTTTTTTCCAGTGCAAAACTGTATCCCGTTTTAATAAGCAATAGAAGTGCGAAGGAAAGAATACCTTGAACTGCCGCAGTCTCTCCTGCTGCTCGGTGCTTAAAGCTCCGAAATCCAGTTTCTCTAGAACGCCGCTTTCCGCCATAACGCGTGAGTTTAGTCTCTAAACACCCGATGTTGACGTGCGTCACGAGCACTGCATTGCTAAGCGACGCTCATTTCATACATGTTTAGACGGATCTTCACAGAAACGCTTAAAATATATATAATAAAATTTTCTCGTTAATATACTTCTGTATATATGCAGTAGGTTATCCTCCTATTTACTTTATGTTTCTAATTATCTACATTTAAATAGCTTGAAGTAAGTCTCTGTAAACGGTGACGAGCTAATTCGTCACATAGCAACGCGTCTATGGCAACACTTACACATTCGAGAGGCTAAATGACAACAAGTGACCTAATATAACATTAGCTCATCATAAAACGTTTGTGTGAAATATCAGTTTGAGGGCATTTTGGCAGTTTGAGGGCAATTATCAATAAGAAGAAATAATTTTAATTTAACGTTGCTGTTTTTTAAACAGGTTTTTCTACAAATGAACGTGGACTATGTATTTTGGTTATAGCAGGTGGATGGTCTAAACCGTAGATGCAGGTAATTCAACTATATGCTATTTGCTTGGTGTCTGGTTGCTATATTACAAGTATAAAATATTGCCTAGTTAAAATCTTTCATTTAGAACTGGAACTTCATCCCCGTTTAATAAACAGAATAAGACTTTAAATGAGAACTTTATTAAAATATGAATACTTAAAAATGAATACAACAGCGAGAGTTAATAAAAAATATCCTATAAAAAAAGGCAAACAATTGCGGTGAGTAACAAGAACAACAAAATAGTTTGAATAAAACTGTAACAATACCGACCTCTTGTTACAATTCTAAAATGCGAATCTAATTTTTAAAGAGACAGAGGTGTCAGCTAAATGTAACTTTTAGATTCTTGAGAAAAGCCAACTCTTTATTTGTGGTAACTGTACAATAACGTGCACTTACAGGGTAGGTATTATTCACATCATATAAACCCCTATACAGTTCACATACAGTATATAATAATATAAACACATGTATAAAATATAACTTAGGCTCTATCTGTTACATAATATATATATATATATATATATATATATATATATATATATATACTTTATACTATTATTATAAAATATTTTCATATGTTAAACTAAATTCAATATATATTATATGATTTATTATATATATAATTTCTCATTTTGAATAACTATCTTAGCTTCTCGTGTTATAATAAATTACACATGCCTTGGACTGTAACAATATAATGTAATGTAATGTAATATAATATAAAATAATATAATATAATATAATATAATATAATATACGATATGATATGATATGATATGATATAATATAATATAAAAGAGGCCGGTTTCACATACAAGGCTTACCTTAAGCCATGACTACGCCTTGTTAAATTAAAATATTTAAGTCACTTTTATAAAAATGCTTTAGACAAAAACATTACTGGTGTGTATCTTGAGACAAAATGGCACTGACATATTTTAAAATATGTCAGGGCAAGTTATTTTTTTAAGAGATGTTAAAACATTCATTTAAGTCTGAGGCTAGCCTTAAAGTGATACTTGCCTGAATCAAAATTTCCCAATCACCCCTTGGAAGAAAAAGGATTCGTGGTATTATAACTCAGACTGCATTATTCTTCAAGAAGAAATTCATGTTCATTTCGGATGCCATGAGGGTGAGAGTAAAACATGGGGAAACTTTGATTCAGGCCTGAAGTATCACTTAAGCCTTGTCTATCAAACCTGCTCTTTATAATATCATATCATATTATATATGATATAATAAATGTTATATTATGATTGACATGATATCTGATATGATATATATAATATTCTCTTCCATTACAATATTATGTTTCGACTCCACGTCGTATAATAATTAGTCTTTTCCTCCTTAAACTCTGGTGCTTAGGGAGATTATACTGATGAATCGGGTTGGTTATGTCCAGCAGCAGAGCCTCTAGTAGTAGGACATAAATCAGGGCAAGAAAATGAAAGATTGTTTGTTGTTAAACTAATAAACAAATGTTTTAGATATGTATTTCCGCTTTTGTCCATATGAAATTATTGCTGCATGTGCTAAATACCTCTTTGTTCTCCAGATGAAGATCAAAATTAGGCATATGCAGCCAAAACAAACAGCAAACACAGCAAAAGCAGCATCTAGAGAGTATATTTTAATCAAACTTTTAAATTGAACATTACAGTACACAGGTGTATTGGCATAGATAGTCATACATAATAAAATAGGCATATATACTACAAGTGCATTACAATTATTCTACACACCATACAGATTTTTGGACCTTGAAAGTATATATATATTTTTTATAATTATATATGGGTGTGTAATTTATGTATGATAAAAACAAAATATGTTTTATTCTGTTTTAATTACGGTTCATTGGTAAACAAAAACGTACAAATAAATTTAACTTGTTACTCTTTGTAATTAGCTGTAATAAGCTTTACAGACATTATACTTACCATGATTTCTCTTGTATCCAGAACTCCATGGTGTATCTGTAAATACAACATGTTATTTCACAGGGGTTTTACGCGCTGACCAGTCTGGCCACATAAACTCAAGAGCAGTTGCTTATAAATGTCTTATTACTACTTATACAGTAAGTTGCTTTAAAGTAGTTCCTTAAAGAGTAGGTAGCATATGGTTTTTAAGGTCCTACTTTGGTTTATGGAGTGTCCAACAACAAGTTTATGTACATACAATGTGTAAAAACACCATAATCTCGTAATAATAGCCAGTTATTATTCGTACTTTACTTCTTGAATGACTCTCAAATGATTTGTTCCGCGATTCATCCGTCTTGGCCCCGCTAACATTGTGTCATGTGATTGTCAGATGGTGTAGTCTGTTGTGATTGGTCAAACGCGTTCATCATTTGTCGCAAATGGAACCCCACTACCATCATTACGGGATTATGGTTTACAGGTGGTTGGATGTCATGTATATTATATGTGTAGCTAGAGATGGCGGCGAATTTACCGTACCAATATGAGCCCGAGTCTGACGAGGTAGCATCAGAAGACGCTAATCCACAACAAACTCCACCACGACTGGAGCAGGATGTTTGTCAGTGACGAGTGACAACTCTTGTCATATAAACTCCCAGTGTGACAACATGCATGTTGTGCTTTTGCTCATCAATGAAATAAAATATTTAATATAAAATACTGTTAATACGTTAGCAGTACTATTGTTTCGATTTCGCGTTGTCATGGTACATAGAGCATTTCAGGAAGTCGACGTTATGAAAATGATATATATGAAACCCAAATATATCTATTTAGGTGCACGTGCGGAAAATGTGTCAAAATGCAAAGGTAATAGCAATATAAACAAACTGTAACACCCCAGAAATAACGCTACATGCTAATGTTAGCGTTATATGCATTAGCTAAACACAGATATAAGGTGCGAAATATTTCTTGAAGTTAAGACAAAAATCAAAAGTCACACTTACAGGTTGTGATTCGGTGGAGCTAACAGGTCCAAATAGAGTTGGTATTCCCCCTCCTCTTTCAAGGATAGTCGTTTCACATACACTACAGTGAACGGGCCAAGATTTTTTTTTTTTTTTATGTTCAAAACACATTTATTACAATGATTGTCAACTAACAACCGCCAGTTGCGAGAAGCCTCGACATATTTTAAAACAGCAGACATGTCATTTCTTTTGCCAGTCTTCAAATAAACATCTATTCTCGCGCTTTAGCAAATCACAAGCACATAACGTACAGTTCATCACAGAGTTGAGATTCAACTGTTAGCACTTGAAATATAATGTTAACGGTGCAATACTTCGTGACTGATTTGGTAAAATACACCCAAATGATCCTTTAAAAAAATCATAACACCACAACCCCACATACTGTCAGTCGCCCCATTTTTGTTTGTTTCTTGGCTAGGTCAGGATGACGTGTTCACTCGACCGATTCAACAACATCACTTTCGTTATATGGTGACATTTGGTTAAATATGTATGAAACTTGAACATATCAGGTTAACATGTACACTTTTCAATATGCTTTGCTTTCGCTATTAATTTATTGACAAAAATGCTAACTGTAAAAACGAAAGTGCTGTGAACGCGGCAAGATTATTAAAACAATTTTCGGTGAAATGACGCGCGCACAGTTAATCCCTGGGGTTATACTCCTTTGGAGTCGTTTGAAAAATTGATTGTAACCATTTTCCCCACAGACGTTCTTCCTTTGGTAGCTGAAATAAGACCGGCTTAGTGTCACACCGTAGAACACAGGTTCTAGACATGATACACGCATCACAAACGAGTGACAGTGTTTGGGGGAGAGATAAATTTCCGCGTCAGTCTCATCAAAATGTAAACGGGGACTATGTATAGTGACGTAGATATGCGTCCACGACTCGTTTGTGTGATTCAGAGTCGACTCCCATTTTTACAAGCAAATAACTTTGTTATTGATTCACTTTCGGACTTACAACTTGGCAGACAGCTTACTTTCAAACACGGCAACATAACAGACTGCATGAAATGTCATTTTCATAAACTCATGCTACGTACTCTTTAAGAAAAACTTGTATACGTCTAAAGTGCCTTGAATGATTGTTTTTAAGATCAGCTAACAATGCTTTTGGGAAACGCAGCCCTGGTCTATTGTGACAAGGAAAAAGGCAAATATTTAACTACTTGTTTAATTTCCTTTTTGCTTTTCATTTGATATGTGTGAAATATCTGGGCTAAAACCTTAGGAAAAAGTGGAGTCTGGTGAGAAACATTACGTTTGTTTATGATTTGCTGCATTTTCATAGCTCTTTTATGGAGCCATTGTTTCGTTTTATTTTTGTTAACAATGTACATCTGCATGGTATTTTGTAAAAGGGCATTTCTCAAAAGTGTCATTAGATTCTACATTAGCCTGATTTAAAGACATTTTCCTGCACTGCACAGATAGTAGTAAGGTTATTGTTTCTGCCTTAACTTTGGCTTTAGTTTATTTGGTCTTTAAAAAAAATGATACGGAGAGGTATCTACTCATTTATTTTCACAAAAGTTGGCCACGTAACCTGTACAAATTGCAGGATGTGTTCTAGATAAATGTATATAACATTCAGCGAATTTGATACTTAATTACAATGTTATCCATTAAATGTTTAAACATTAGAACTAATTAATAAATCATGAGAGCTGAAACAAAGCAGAATTAATGTTATACTGACCGGTAGATGGCAGAGTTGTTCTAGGAACAGATTGTTTTATATTTGTACTGTTCGTGCCTAAAATATGAAAAATATTTGTCAGTGCTTTCCTAAAGGTATATAATTGTTGCGTCTGTTAAAGGGAAGAAAAGGAAGCTACTTACAGGAACATGTGAGGCTACGTGTGGAAACCTACAAGAAAAAAAGATGTATTAAAAGTATTGAAGTGTTCGATTGAAAACTACCGGTAAATCTATCCTAAATAGTAGTATAATTTGAACTCACCTGACAACTGACGTGATACTTGACTGAAACTGGACAGTAATTCACACTGATTCCATAAGTAGTTACATTTTTGAAGGGATGGCTAAATTTGATTGTTTTTCCATCCAGGATTGCCGTGTATTGCTAGGGGAGAATTGCAAAATGTTGAAGATGAGAAGCTTGTAAACATTGAAATGAATGAATGACTATCCGATTCAAATCTCCCAGCACAGAAAATATACCACATCTATGAAAGCGTTTAGCTGGGTCAATGTCAGAGACCTGGAGTAAAGCTACATTTACGACCCATCTAACGGAAAGTATAAGGTTATATAACGATCGAAATAATGATTTGTTGATTTTCCAAAAATGTATAAGATACTGAATTGTAAGAAAAGACCACAATGATATAGCTACCATAAAGATCAATCTGAGATCAACAGGTATACTTACATCAACGCTCCATTCTGCATCACAGCTGTCGATGTAAACATTAGCCACATGGTCGGGCAGGAAAAAATCGTATTCTTCTCCTCTTCTCATTCCAACACATGCATGATCTACCGCGATAAACATTATTAAACTAACCGCACTTTACGACCACATGTATTAGTAATATCATATTGCAAATGTGGTCACGTTTCATTACACACTATCAATTTCATGTAAAAGGCTCCATTTAGGCAGTAAAACAGATTTTAGCGCTAACATGTTTGAATGGCGCATTTCTAGCAAGGAAATGTAATCGCTTATATTACCAAGGCCACTTGCTATAGACAATGTAAACTAAAACATTCTATTTAAACGGGTAGAAAGCCACCTTACCTTCCAACGATGTTCCATCAAAAAGAGAGATACACGAACAAAAAACTATGAATAAACCGCTTAGAGTGGTCATGACTCAACTTCTACTCAGCAGGGGCGTCGCAACCGTGGGGGATGTGGGTGTTACTTTTCCCGGTGAGAGGGTTCAACACCCGCACTTTTTCTGCAGTTTTTCCGCAGTTTTGTACAAACGCCTCACAGCAGTCGCTCCTCCGTTTCTCTGGCCGCTCTGTGTCTGCGGTCGCTGCGGCTGCTTCCTCTCTCCTCCCTCTCAAACATGACACCGGCTTTGAACGGCTGATGATTGGCTGTTCCGCCTTAAGTCCCGCCACTCTTGGTGTGTAAGATTTATCGGTCAGCTCGTGCTGAGGAACTTAGGGTTATTTACGTGTCCCTTTCCAGCTACTTTAAATGAGTGTTTATGCTTTTTAAAGTTTTTTAAATAACCTTGATATGTTTTTGGGGAGATGTTCTGTTTATGTTTTCTTGATGTTGTCGAATGTTTTCTGAATTATATTTCGTTTTTCAGACTTATGCTATTTGCAAATTGGGATATTGTTCAGCAGCTAAATTCGGTTATTCATATGGCATGCAATGTATAAAGTAACTGTGATGAAGAAGGAAGGGAATTGACGAGGAGGAGGCTCAAATTGTCATTGTTAAGCAGTCTATTTATGGGTTTATTGCCAGTGCAATTGATTTTGATATTTTGAGCATTGTTTGTTTGTTGACTAGCTGAATACTTTTGTGAATATTTACCCATTATGTTTGATTGTACCTGTTGAGGAACTATGAAAGAAATGTGTATATTATTTGAATGTTTAAAAACTGTAAATTATTACATTATTTATACCACCAGAGAAAAAGCTTTGTGTGGGCATTTTTTATATATCTCCACTTTCAAGCAAACTTTAGCAGTCACAGACACAGTCCTGTCAGACCATTGTCACTATCAAGTTTATCACTGTCTTTTCCCCCTGGAATTATTAAAGTATTTCTGATTCTTTAGAAAGTCTACTGTTGTGTATTTTCACAACAGAGTTTTGACTTATTTTCTGTGTTTTCCGAATGTGTTTTTATACTTTTCTAGTATCACTCATTTAAATGGGAAGCTTTTTATATCTTGTATGTTATACCTTATGTACCGTTCTATCATTGCATTAATCGTTTTCATTGTTAACAAACAAACCACATCCATCCCCCCCACATAACCCAAACCGTCTTAAGCTGTACATTTTAGATAAAAGCCAAAAAATACATTACATGGGTCAAAATTATAGATTTTCTTTTAAGACAAAAATCATCAATCCTATAGGATACTAAGTAAAGAACATGTTTCATGAAGACATTTTGTAAATTTCCTACCTTAAATATATACAAACTTGATTTTTGTGAGTGGATTGCCTGCTACAGTGCCTCTGACTAACAACTTTAAAGGCCATTTTCTCAATATTTCGATTTTTTCGTACTCTCAGATTCCAGAGTTTTAAACGGTTGTGTCTCAGCCATTTATTGTTATATCGTAACAACCCCATACATCGGTAGAAAGCTTTATTTTTCAGCTTTCAGATTATGGAAAAATCGCAATATGGAAAAATTGACCCATAAGACTGTTTTTTTTGTCCAGGGTTTTTGCTATTGATGGGCTTTTAAATTATGTTAATCCATAAACCTAATTTTGTTGCATTACAGTGAGCTGTAATAAAGATACTTATTATATGTTACATATATTTTTATATTAAATAGATTATATTATTTTACTTTATATACTTTAATATACGCCTATATATTGAATTACATTCTGGATGGTATTTTCACATTTCTTTCACTTCTTGGCAATTCATTGTTGCAGTATTTTTAAACGTTACAAGTAATATGTTTGAAAGGGATTTAAAAGACAAAGTTGGAGATCCAAATATTAAATATACAACAAAAAAGAGATTGCTTATTTAGTGCCTTTGTACTTTGAAAATTAACTGATTTAATGAAAAACGTAAATGAGTCATGCTAGATGGACAGTTTAAATTAGCGAACACATGAAACTGCAAAACAAAATTAGTACACCTATGTGTGAAAGCCATCAGATTAGTTTTGTCAGCCTTTATGAATAAGGCGGTGTAAAACATCAGTGTTGTCGTTGTCTTTAAACGGGCAAAATATAACTTGTGCGGGTAAAAGCAAATTATTTTTTTAAATGATCGGGCGCTACATAGCCTACAGTGAACATTTTCCAAGGCATAAAACAAATCTGTTGTATTAGCCTACTTAATAAAACAAAAATCATTAAGAAGAGGCAGTCATGAAGCGCTAAGCAGCTAGTGCAACCACACATCCTGGATTTGAGCCAGGTGTAACTGCATTGGCCGCCGTCGTGCCTTGGCAATTTTATCTCCGTTTTTATATACACATCTCTTTTTTTGTATCGAATAATCAATAAGACTTTATGTTGACATGTGACATTGATTGCCGTCACCCTTTCATTGTATAATATGCAAATGTGTCCGCACAAGGGCGTAGATTTGGTTTGAACATTGGGGGGGTTGAACGTAACAGATAGCACACGAACTTCACGGAGACGTCTATTTGATGTGTGTGTTTACATCTTGAAGACGTATTTTTTAGAGTGTTTGCTCATCTGCAATACGTCTATAGGACGTTTCCTGTTAGAAGATGTCTTTAAGATGTAATGATTTAGAATGTATGTTAAACTGACATCTTATAGATGTCTATCAGATGTTAGTAAACAGCAGATGCTTTCCAGATGAAGTGATCTTTAACAGACATCTTGCAGACGTACGTGTGCTATCTGGGGTTGTATGCTGCCTGTTATTTTATTTTTATTTTTTAATGTGTATTGTTATTGGAAAATTTGACTTTTCTACCCTGCTGCTATATTTACCTCAAATCTGTTAAAAAAAACTTGTTAAGAGATTATACACCTCATAACGTTATGAAATTCGTGTATAATCCTCATTCATAAAATTCTAACATAGAAGAGATATAAAAAGAAAGAAATGAAGTATTGAAAGCGCCAGTAGGCGGCAGCGATTCACTGTTTTAATGAGTGAGACACTTAAATTATTCATTCATCCAATTCGTTCAAAAGTCAGATTATTTTAGGAAGAAAACAAAAATCAATGTGAATACTTTTGTCATTGATAATTACAGAAACTATTGAAAAATGAACTAACAAAACAGATGGCTGCTTTGGTAACTTGTTATACTGATAGTTATAGCTAAATACATTGCAATGGATTAGCTAGCTAACATATATCGTGTGTACTTAGCTATTATTACACAATATTCTCATACCTCATTCTCAGTACATGCTTTATTTTGTTTGGCATCCCTCTCTGACCAGCAGTTAAATATAGTCCTCTGTGCAGCGCTTCTCTTCATTTTGCGCGTACGTTAAATTACCCGTGTGCTGCTCTCCCATTCAAACACCACTCGCGTTGTTTTGGTGAAAGTGCGAATCTTTGGTTGGACGTTACCAATCGGTTCAATGGAGGGGGAGTATTTTTTGTCTAATTTATTATGACAAACTCATTTGATTAGGAACAAAATTATCGTCACAAAAAAAAGTAATTCTACTTATTTTTCATTTGATCTACTGTGATTTTCATGTTGAAATATTGGAGGGGTTGTAACTGATGGATTTGAATATTGGGGGGGTTACCTCCCCCCCATCCCCCCCACAAACTACGCCCCTGTGTCCGCATACATATTAAAATCATGACTGCAGGGCCATTGAAATGGCATGACTTTTAGCAGGAGTTTTGTCAAACTGATTTGACAAAATCTTGAGTAGAATCAATCATGTGTCAATCTCAAACATTGGGGAACTATCACAACGGGCTGCCTTGTGGTTATAATGCTATTCTTGTGATATGTGATAGCCAAGCCCGTATGAATATATGAATTAATTTGATAATGAAAGTGTAGAAATCTTCTACAAGATATGAATCAATTCAACAGATTTTTTGCGTCTACAATCTAGGCCTTGTAACACCCAATAATCTAAAAAAACAGAACACTTCAATGAACAGATTTAGTTACACTTTTTTTTGTGACTTCACAGGCAGGACTATTTGCACATCTTGTATCACGCATCTCTGGGCCGTGACCTCACGCTTATTTAGACACACCTACAATTCGTATTTGTTTTCATGATTTAAACATCCTCATTTGCAAATTGCAAATTGTAAGTTAGAAGATTTCCCTATCACGCCTTTAAGTAAATAGCCTAAAAGTGTCATAAAAAGGACAAGTGTGATCGTCAGATTTTCAGATTCACAGCCCTTTTTCCTTCACGCAGGAATTTACAGTCACAGTCTAAACTGTCATAAACAAACAATAAAACCCAAGCCTGCATTCTAATAGGCCTATGTTCGAAGGCTACACCTGTAACCACAGGCAGATGAGAAATTAAAGATTGTTCATTTGCAATAGATTTGTAGCATGGATGCGATTCTGTTCGCAATCACGAACAAAATTTACTAAACACTCAATCCTAAACACAGTGGGGATTACAGGGGCAGCGTTCTAGTCTGAAGAGTATACAAATATCTCGATAACTATTTAGAAATAATTACACATCACAAGGGAAGTTATTGTAAGGAAAGACCGGAATCCGTCATTGCTTGCCAACAGGCCTACAGGAACCAGCATACTCTCACACCCCCTTACAATACTCTCCCACACCCCATCAAGAACCCTGCCTTCAGCAAACCAGCGGCTTCTTGCATTCCATTCACTTTTCAGTAATTCCCTTTCCCTCTCATTCTCCTTCACAACTCTTTCCTGGTGGAACATTCTTCCTAACTCAGTCCCGTCAACCACATCTCTCACAGCATTCAAAAAACGACTTAAAACCCGTCTTTTCTGTGAATCCTTGACAGAAAAATAAAAAAAAACCTAACCCTCTGCCTTTCTCTTATTGGTCTAGCTTTTGTTGAAACCAGTAACTTTGTATTAGCACCTATTGTATTATTGCTCCTGTATGGCATATCGCTTATTGCTCACTGAACTTTCTGTAAGTCGCTTTGGGTAAAAGCGTCTGTTAAATGACTTAATGTAAATGTATGTCATGACAAGATTTTAGGCAGTTAGCCTAATGTTGCTTACTGTATGTACATCAATGGAATTATAAAGCCAACAAACAAATTATGATTTCAGTTTATATTGAATGATTGTAGTGTTTTGTTACATAGAAACAATGTCTAATGTTCTGTTTCGAGACAAGGCTTGATATCTTTTAATCTGTAAGAAGAGCTTGATACAATGTATAAAAACTGTTTTACTGTTTGTTGTTGTAAAGCTGCAGTATTGTGTTACATTGGAACTTGTGTTTCAACATAGAGTTAACAAGGATAATCAAGTATAGTCATTTTTTATGAAATCTGATATTTCTTTTGAGACAAACTAAATTAATTGCACTCAGAGCTGAAACCAAATTTCTATCAGTCTTACTTCAGAAAATAAAATATAGTTTTTTTTTGTTGGGACAGTAAGGCAGACAGTATAATGTTATTTTATTCATAAACATGAAACAGACAGCACAGAAGCTTGGTAGTTAGCACCGTTTCCTCATTACACAGGAAACACAGGTCCACCACACAAAATAGCAACACAGTAACCATCTGGCACATGATTGGCTGCTTGAAGTCACCTCATGCTCACCCCGTCTTCCAAGTAGCGAAAGTGGCAGAAGAATGAACTATAATAATGTGAATCACTTTCTATTTTTAGATCAGGCAAAAAACTAATCACGTGATCCTAAATAAACTTCCCATTGACGCTAAATTAACTTTCACAGATGATTTTTGAAAAAATAAAACTTTATAGTATTATCATTAGTAATGAGAGAACATGCCAATGAACACATAATTGGTGACCTCTTTAAAAAGAGACTAACAATGCAAAAACACTCCCCCCTTCAAAGCAAATAGTCGCTGACAGAGAAATCAGGTGCCTTCCGGGAAAAGATCACATGTTTTTTCAGTTACAGATTTCAAACCTTGACACTACTTTAGTATTACCATGTGGATAATGTTGGGAAACGCAAATAAGGCATTATGCTTTGTTAAAAGTATTTGAAAGTGTTTGCGCATGTATTGATGTTTTGCCAACACATGTTGTAATCTGAGACCGCTCTATTTGCTGTGGTTTAAAGTGGGCTCATATGGCACTTTGTTATCATGTCTTTCATGAGCCCCACTTAACACTCATAGATAAATAAATCTTGCTGCTCAATTGTTTTGTAAACTGTACAGATGTATAGAAATAAATCCACTAGACATTCAAATAACTTGAAACATTTATTTAAAGACACCCGTAATAAGCGCATGGATACAGGCTTTAAATGGTAAAATAAATGAAAGCCGGAATGATTTTAAACAAGTTGTACAGAAATGCATGACAGGTATAAATGCTTACAACAAACAGCCTTTTTTCCCCAGCAGATCACATGGGCTTTGGTATATATGTATATATATATATATATACTATTGCACATAGTATGTATTTTAATAATCATAAATAGTATTATATTACTGAATATAATTATATAATATTCCAAATATTGAAAAATAAATGTATTATCATTTAACATGGCATATAGTGAGAAGTTTCAGTTCATTTGGGGAATTCCATTACAGAACATTAGTGTTAATATTCAGGCCTGTTGTAAAGCGCAGCTAGATGCAGATTGGATTTTACTAGTGCATTGGGTTTGTGTACTCACTGGCACAGCATTTCATTGTTTTGCTTCCACAGCAGCCATTTTAAATACTTGCCTTGGTTGTAACGTTGCCATAACAAAACATACAAACTGAAGTTGTTGGGTCTCAGCCAGTATGTAACTCACTTAAACTGTCCCCATTTTAGAACTGTAAGCTCCCTAAGTGCCATGCAAACCAATTATTAAATGCACAGTGGCATATATTAATCATTGTTAATGTATGTAAATAGATTTATTTAAAAATGTATAAACATTTTAATAAATAGAGGCATATTATATTAATATAATAAAATATATTTATATGTATATATGTTTAATATATAAAATATATATTATGTTATAATAAATATTATAAAACGTTGTAGTACTTACAGTAATATGCAAATAATTTTTTATAATGACCAGGTAGCTCCCATCTCATAACAAGAGCTTAAATTTTGGATATTGAACCTATCAACATTCATTTAGCAAATATCAAGCTTTACAAATCATGTGTTAATTCTTTCGAGCTAGTGTTCAGCAAGATAGTCATGACCAAATCTGGAATAAAAGAAACACAAAGTTATGTCAGCATGTGATGACATATTTTTCAAATATTTTTCTCATGAATAAACCACATGAAGTCGAATGAGAGGATTAACATGTTGTCATGTTTCATTTGGGCATGAGCAAATGTGACTTCAGCTGAGGTCAAGATATTCACATAATTCACAAATTTCAAGTACTACTGATACATTTCACACACCTATCATTTTTATACAAAAGACGTTATATTAATGCCCTGGTGTACTGAAAGAAATTTAAGATTGCCTTGGAGGGACATCCCAATGTGACCACAAAGTCTGAGTCCTCTGTGCATCAGTTTTTACTACACTGATACAAATGCGGAAAGCTCCCCTTGAGATTTGATTAAGAAAGTTACAATACAAACCACGACTGATAGGGCCTATCTGTCAGATATGACTACAGTATGCATTATGTAATAAGGCCTATAATGTATTTCAACACACTACTGTTGAATGTTGTGTAGTTTTTTTACTTGTTTTATTCATGCAGAATAGGTTTATCTATTTATGTCAAATGCGTTTCATTTCTGTAATACACAATTGTTAAATACCAGGATCAAAGGTTGAATTCTCCACCAGCAGGAACATACTCAGACCCAGACCCAGACCTGAAAACAGAAGATCAGACCAAAAAAACTAAACTTAGCTTTTATTACACAAATATTAAAAGGATTGTATTATTAAGTTTCTAGTTCGGTGACTGTTGCATTTCGAAAGACACTGTATATTCATGTTTAAACTGATCATAAGATATGTGTAAAAATATTAGAACTGTGTTGTTTTTCAGCAACTACATGTACATTATATAACAGTACTTTCTTACTCACTTTTTTCTAATCTTGCGAGCAAGAATAAAGACAATCCCAGACAGAAACAAAATCACTGCAACGACAATAAGAGCGATCCCCCAGGCAGGAAAAACTCCTAAAAACATGTAAAAACAGTTCAGTTTTTGTTCTGATGAACACAGAGAATGATATTTGAAAGAATGCGTATAACCAAACAGATCTTAACCCCATCGACTCCCATAGTAGGAAACATTTATTTCTTTTCTGTTGAACACAAAAGAAGACATTTGGGAAAGCTCGTAGTCAAGGGGGGGTCAAAATCTTTGGTTATTAGCATTCTTCCGTCTTTCTCTGTGTTCATTAGAACAAAGAAATGTATACAGATTAGGAACAAATCGAAGGTGAGTAAATGATGAAAGACTTTTCACTTTTGAGTGAAGTATCTCTTTAACATAAATCTATCACAGAGGCAAACCGAAAAATAAAATAAATTACAGAGAAAAACAAATTGGAAACCCTTAAAAACCACTACCTCCTTTCATAGACGGCCCATCAGCAGACAGGGGGTCAAGAGTAGTTAGAATTTGTGGTGCTAAATGTGTGGACAACACAAAAAAAAGCATTAGCATTAGCTTAGAGAAAAACCTGTGGAGATCTGGAGCCTCATTTATAACTGTTGCGTACACACTAAACATGCCCTAAACGTGCCCGGAAAGAGGCGTACTACACTTCCCAGGCAAAAGAGGGGATTTATAAAAGCAAACTTGATGGAAAAATGGACATTTTGGAGACAGAGCAGTTTGGCGATACCATTAGATTTAGATTAGATTTCAGAAAGCAAGTTTGATAAAATCGATTATAATCATTAATCCCTCACACACATTTAAATTTACCATAAAGATCCTCATTATCACGAAGATTAAATCTGCAGTTATTTGTGCTTGTGTTGAGTGATACTTGTTTCATGCAGGATGTGATTTTAATGAGGTGTTAATGATCATATTAAATGATGTAAACATTTAAATGCTGCAGAGAACCTCTTTAGATTTAATATAATTATAATAATATTAATTATTAATAATGTGACGCGGAGCTGACCTGGGATCGGCGTCACCTGGGCAACAGCCAGGCAGCTAGCGCTGATTGCGCTACCTGCACTGGATTAGCTGTAACACCGCTGTCACCATTCGCCCCGGAATGGAGGACGGAAGGACAGCGAGGGAAGCAGGGACGAGGACCTACGTCCACAAGCAAGGACTGGCGGATTATGATTTAAGAGCACCCCGGAAGTTACCTTTTGGGACAGTTTATTTTAAATTATTTAATAAATTCCCCGCCGGGGTTGCTTGCACCGTTGCTCTGTGTCTGCCGTGTCTCTTACCCCGTCACAATAATTATAACAATTATTAATTTGTGAATATTATGTGTGGCCATATGTGATTTCGTTACGGAGATAAAGGATGGGATCGTGTTTTTTGCCGTTATACATAATAAATAAAATTGTTCTTATTTTATGGCATCTGATAGCGGTTGGACCCGGAAACGGTATATGTACACTATGGTCATGCTTAACAAGCGGATTGGATGCCAGGCTTATTAATATATGAATCAGCATTCATGCGGTCCTTTGCATTGACTATTTACGGGTAAAAATGGGCACGTAAAGTGCCGGATATGAGGCTGATCTACGTATTCACACTTGTAGGTGACCTTTGATTTATAAAGCGAATATTGCATACAGGTGTGCATACGCACGGTTTTATAAGTCTGAATATTTTTTGCCGTACGCAATTTGGGGCTTTCGGATGCACGTACACTTTTTTTAAGGATCCTATGCATAGTTTTATAAATGAGACCCCTGTTAGAGGGGTCTCATTGTTAACGTGAGTCTTTAACTCTCACTTTAGGAATTGTGTTGAATCTATAATCGTATTATTAAGGTCTAAACCACTAAACCAGGTCTATACACTATAGATTCTTAACATATTTAAAATCGATCAATCCATTAAACTTACAAGAGCATGACAGTCTCCTGAACACCTGCAACACAAAAACAGATAACCCATAATGAATGTTCTGCTATATATGGCAGTATATACAGCCATTTACAAATGAAATTAAACTTACATTGATGTTGGGGCAGTCAAGAACATATTTAACTTGAGAGCCGACCTCCATGATGGCAGTGTTTGCTGTTGCATTAACTATGGAAAACTCAAATTGTATATTGCCATCATACAACGCCACCACCTTTTCCTGATCAGAAGGGAGACAATGATGAAATGTATGAAACCAGAATAGGGCATCATTTAGAAAATCTTCGTAGGAGTGGGCAGTTTTGACACATTAAGCAATTACTTTGACTAGCCATTGGGCTTCACAGTGTTGGATGTGACCTTTGATGTCAGGTGTTACTTCAAAGTGGAATCGATGTGGAAAGATTTCATTCTTTTGCTTTCCTAGACACTTCAAGTCATCTGGGAATCCACACGTTAGCAGAAAACAACACAGCAGCACGGTCACAGCTAAGAGACAACACACAAAAAAACTAATAATTTAAATATGTAAATATATTTACTTTACCAAAACTGTTATGTACACAAACAATACAATGAAGGGTGATATTTGACATACCCATACTCATGCTCTGACACAGTATACATAACGGGATGATACGGGTTATGAACATTTACTGTTGAGACTTTCAGAGTAGATTAAGCACATATTATGCAGATCAAGCAGACTGTGCCTGAGCCAGTTTTAAGCGAACAGCAGATTGACACAGAGCTTTAACTAAACCTACAAAGACACCCATGGGGACATTAGACCAAGATGGCGGCGCGTGAACATCGCGAGGCTCAGCGTCTCTCCAGTTTTAGCAATTATATAGTGTTTTTCTTGCTCATCTCGGGCCTGTTCGTACAGAACAGTTGTGCCTTCACATCGTACACCCGGCAGGAGCTTTTGGATATCGGTTTGCGCATTCCCGGAAGTTATATCAGCAACATTCAACTCGTCCCTGAGATCATCAAAACATCCGATGCTACGCACCCCACACGGCCGGGCGGAAGTGCTCGTCGGCGGCGTCGAGATCGTAAACAAAGGCGGGGAACGCGTGGAGGGCTAAGAGCTAAGCTAAAGCTAACACCACACCGGCTCTCTTTACCCAGCATTTTCCTTGCTAATGTACGATCATTAGTGAACAAAATGGATGAGATTCGACTCCGCATCATCAACAACAAAAGACTTTTAAACTGCAATGTCATAATCTTCACGGAAACATGGCTACACAGCGGCATACCGGACAACGCTATTGAGTTAGCGGGCTACAACACACACCGGGCGGATAGAACGGCAGAGGAATCCGGTAAGACAAGAGGAGGTGGACTGTGCATTTATGTCAATAAAGCTTGGTGCACGAACTCTGTTATTGTCGGGAGACACTGCTCGGCTAACCTTGAGTTTCTCATGGTTAAATGTAGACCGTTTTATCTGCCACGGGAATTCACTTCCACCATTATAACGGCAGCTTATATTCCACCGGATGCTGATGCCAAGCTTGCTATGAAAGAACTTCATGCAGCCATCAGTAAACAACAGACTGCTCACCCGGAGGCTGCATTTATTGTTGCGGGAGATTTTAATCACTCTAACTTAAAGACAGTGCTCCCTAAATTTCATCAGCATGTTTCCTGCCACACAAGAGGAAACAAAACTTTGGATCATGTCTACACAAACATGGCTGAAGCTTACGCCGCGACACCCCTCCCCCACCTGGGTCAATCTGATCACCTTTCTTTGTTCCTCACCCCCAAGTATTCACCTCTCATTAATCGTGTGAAGCTATCAGTGAAGACCATCAAGGTGTGGCCTGCGGGGGCAGACTTCACACTCCAGGAAAGGTTTCTACGCACAGACTGGAGTATGTTTGCTTCTCAGGCAACCAGTGGCTCTCACACGGACATAGACAGCTACACCTCTTCTGTATTGGACTACATCAATACCACCATTGATAGTGTCACAACTCAGAAGCAGATCACCATATACCCTAATCAGAAGCCATGGATGAACAAGGAAGTGCGCCTCCTGTTGAAAGCACGCAACACCGCCTTCAGATCAGGTGATGCACAGGCCTATAGTACTTCCAGGGCAAATCTGAAGAGGGGCATCAGAAAGGCCAAGCACTGCTACAAGTTGAAGCTAGAGGAGCATTTTACCAACTCTGACCCTCGACGCATGTGGCAGGGCATCCAGGCCATTAGTGACTACAAACCCAACCACTCCATCCCCATAGCCACAGATGCTGCCTTTCTGAACGAGCTTAATGACTTTTATGCACGCTTTGAGAGAGACAATAAGGAACCCGCCACCAGGCTCACACCTATTACTGACCACCCAATCATCACACTTAACTCCACAGATGTTTACACTGCACTAAGCCGGATAAACGCACGTAAGGCTGCTGGCCCTGATGGCATCCCTGGTCGCGTACTCCGGGCATGTGCGGAGCAGCTCGCTGGGGTCTTCACGGATATCTTCAACCTGTCCCTCGCCCAAGCAGTTGTTCCAGCATGTTTCAAATCCACCTCCATTGTTCCCATTCCAAAACATTCCAGCCCGACATGCCTGAACGACTACCGCCCTGTAGCACTCACACCCATTGTTATGAAGTGCTTCGAGCGGCTGGTCTTGTCACACCTAAAAGACTCTCTACCATCCACACTGGACCCATACCAATTTGCCTACCGCAGCAATAGGAGCGTAGATGATGCAGTGTCAATGGCGCTGCACTCCGTGCTCACACATCTGGATAATAAGGACACTTATGCACGCATGCTGTTTGTAGACTTCAGCTCTGCATTCAATACCGTCATCCCTTCCAAGCTAATCAGCAAACTTGGAAACCTAGGCATTAACAACTCAACCTGCAACTGGATTATGGATTTCTTGACGAACAGGCCTCAGCTTGTTAGGTTAGGCCACATCTGCTCCACCACCATCACCCTCAACACTGGTGTACCACAGGGCTGCGTACTGAGCCCCTTTCTCTACTCCCTTTTCACACTCGACTGCAGGCCTGTGAATGGATCTAACTCCTTCATCAAGTTCGCAGACGATACAACAGTGATTGGTCTCATCAGCAACAACGATGAGACTGCTTACAGGGAGGAGGTACGGCACCTGGCCACATGGTGCTCAGACAACAACCTGCTCCTTAACACCTCCAAGACAAAGGAGATCATCGTGGACTTCAGGAAGGCGAAAGGAGGCACACACGACCCCATCCACATTAACGGGATGGCTGTTGAACGTGTTTCCAGTTTTAAGTTCCTGGGGACCCATATTTCGGAGGACCTGTCCTGGACCACCAACACCTCATGCCTGGTCAAGAAGGCTCACCAGCGTCTCTTCTTTCTGAGGACACTGAAGAAGAACCAACTGTCTTCAACTATCCTGGTGAACTTCTATCGCTGCACGATAGAGAGCATCCTGACCAACTGTGTCACAGTCTGGTACGGGAACTGTTCTGTTGCTGAGCGCAAGGCACTGCAGCGGGTGGTGAAAACAGCCCAGCGCATCACAGGGACTACACTCCCTTCCATTGAGGACATCCAGGGGAAACGCTGTCTGCGTCGAGCTCGCAGCATTCTCAAGGACTCCTCTCACCCCGCTCATAGACTGTTTACTCTCCTGCCTTCCGGTAGGCGCTTCAGGTGCCTCCGGACAAGAACCAGCAGACTAGGAAACAGCTTTTTTCCCAGAGCTGTTTCATTATTGAACTCTGCTCCCCACTGATTCCACTAACCCTCATAACTTTAACTTTAATGCTGCTATTACATTGTTTACATTGCATAACAGGGCTGCATCCATGACTGAACTGTACACACCAGTACTTCATGTTATCTGCTCTACCGGACTGTTTACACACACATAGCATCATTTCCACTCTATACTGCTCACTTGCACACCAGGAATATTACACTGAATGCTCATTTGCACTAATAAACTACTTCCATAACTGAATTAACTCATCTACTGCACTGTAACTCATCTATTGCATTTATTGCATAACTAACTGCATCTACTCATCTATTGCACTGTAACTTCAATAACTGCATTAACTCATCTACTGCACTGTAACCTTAATAACCGCATTAACGCATATACTGCACTGTAACTTCAATAACTGCACTAACTCATCTAATACACTGTAACTGTATTATCTGCATCTACTCATGTATTGCACTATAACTTCAACAACTGCATTAACTCATGTACTGCACTGTACCTTTAATAACCGCATTAACTCATCTACTGCACTGTAACTTTAATAGCTAATGTCTGTAACTATTGCACACTCAAGTCACTTGCACTATTGTATTGTCTATATTGTTATCTGTTCATAACCACCTGTACATTAATGTTCACAGTATATAGCCTTCTGTATATATTGTTCATAGTACATACCGACTGTCATATTTTCATACAACATTTGTATAGTATTTTCCTAATATTGTATTCTGTATTTATTCACACTGTATATCTGCACTTGCTAATTGCACTTCTGGTTAGACCTAAACTACATTTCGTTACACTGTACTTGTATATGTGTAATGACAATAAAGTTGAATCTAATCTAATCTAATCTAATTATTGGTAATGAAACAAACAGTCAGGAAGAGATTGCTGCTGAGACAATGGTAATGGGTGGAGGTAAAATATCCACATTCTACAACAGCATATACTGTGAAAACGTATTTCTCAATTTTTTTACAAGGTCATTAGATCTTCAACCACTAACTGATTATGGTTTCACCCCCCGCCCCAACCCCCACCAATAGGCAAATAACTCGAACCAAACCCAACTCAAACCAGTTTTGTGTTTTGTGGATTCATTTTGGCACACTTCATACTTGGTCCAAACCAGTGACATCCGTAATGGCCACCTCGTACTTGAAAGTCTACATAAATGTTTTCTTCATACAAATGTGCACATTTGATTGTGGTTGGTGCTCCAAATGAGAGTATGATATTTTAGTGGGAAGGGCAAACCACACGTTAACATTGGGTTTTTGTTCTGGAAATGATCACATTAGCAATTTATAGCTGCAAATTTTGTTGGACAGTAGTCTATAAACACAATTAAGTCTGACTAATCCAAAATTATTGCACGTTAACAGTCTTTAAACTTTTGACTCATTGTCATCACAGCAATTCAGACTGAAAGACTGTAGGAAGTTTTCTAATTACATAATTACAACAGTTATCAGCCTGTGTAATGTAATTGCACTTCAACCAATTTGTCTTTGAGGCCCAGGACAAATTCGTTACTGTATGACAAATAGGTTTTAAGGAGTAGGCTAATTAATGAAAGACAAGTTTATTTAACTGTTAGGGGCATGCCCTCACATGTCCCGTGACAGTTTTTGCAGCATCCATACACGCACTGGCTTCACTTTATGCTGGTGTCTATCAAAGAGTTAAAGGGGGAATTCCGAGGGAATTCAAGCTAAATTTGTGGTTTAAGTGATATGCGAAATCGTGAGACGCAGATAAAAAAGGTATCACGTGAATAAGTGATAATATCTATTGGAAAAAACACAAATGAGCCACATGCAAACGTTAATAACACTGCAATATCGCTATTAACAGCTTTATGAAAATGTGTACGTGTTTATATTCTATATAACAAAGGTAATATTCTTCTTATATTCCAGATAAATGCCAAATCGTTTCAGCCCACTATTGACAACAAAACCGCCGTGCGCTTTGAATGTTTGCCGAAAGACATGTTGTAGCCGCAACAGTCATACAGTTGAAAGCTATGAAGTAGGGTTAAATAAACAAGTAGACTATTACTCATGACTTACCTAAGACCGCCATAATCTCCTCGATTTATGCAGTAGGTCTAAAAGTATTAGCCGTCAGGCTTGAACTGACCTAACAAATGCGGAAGAACACGATGTGATCCCGGTTCCCCGCCCCTCCTCTTGCGCAGTGCCTTGCGTTACATTCTGGTATGCCCAGAGATGGGTTTGAATCCTCCAGACGACACCAACGTATTTGCTTTATTGAACAAATTATGACATTCACATTGCTTGAACATTTTAGATGCCTACCTTTTTTTTAATAGGTATATTTTATTTAATAATTATCGCCACTTCCACCTCCTTCCAGCAACATCATTTTGGAAACGCCCCGCTGTATTCTGCGAAGGCTCATAGCAAACTGTGATGCAAGGTTATTTCTATATGGGCTGCACAGCGTTTCAACCATTTCAGCTTCACTCAATGTGCCTCAGCAAGCCTTGACTGCACATGGCGCTGCCAGTTCACTAGTTGTCCTTCTTGCACTTTGACTGTTCAATTGTGAACAAATGCATAAAATTCAAATATTCGTGAAATAGTTGTTCATTCAATCAAAAAAAGGTGTAAACAACAGCAATTCTGACTGTTGAGAAGTTTGAGGAAGAAGTTACTCTTCTTTGGGAGCCTCGTTCACTGGCTGTTTGTGCTGCAGGTGTAACTACATCGGACGCGACAGGCATCCTGCTTGTTCCCAATGCGTTTGCCACGTCGCGCCGCGCCACGGCGAATCGAGTGAGGACATTTTAAAATTAAAATAAATAATCTCATGTCACGTGTAAGATTTGTATCTACTTTCGATCTTTTCTTTGCATGGCAATGGTTTTTCCACTTCTACTGTGAAGTCAACACGTGACTGCACCCAACCACCATCAACCATGAAACTTTGAATTGAACCATCTGATGATTGGCGGGCTGCCTGTTGGGCCATGGTGTAGTGGAAACTCCCCATTTGCAACAGGGCTGACTGGCAGCCCGCAAATCATCTTTAACTGCAACCCCTAAACTTTTCAAATAAGTGAAGAGATTTTAAGAATTGTGCGCTCAGCTCCAGTGAAGAAATTAGATAGAGACCGGTTTGGCACAAATTTCAAGGGTGCAGGCACCCTGCAGGTGATGTCCCAGTGACTTACGGCAAACAAATCCAGACAAAAAGAAAACATCGCAAACCTTTAAATTAAGACCACCAGAGTAATGATGATCAGCGCAACAAGACCCCAGCGATTTCTAAATCATAAAGTTAAATGGTCTTGCCATCCATGACTGGTTTTCCATAGACACATTCAGATGATGTTTTTAAAGAAGCTGGCAATATATTAAAATAATTTCAAAACCACAGCAGAAAGATCCAAATATAAAACTCCAGTCTAAGTGCTTACCTGGACATTTTACCTCAAATAATACCCGATACTACACATTAGGGTAGGGTGCATTGCCCTAAAGTGGGACACTGCCCAATGTGGGACACTTACACTCTAAAAAATGCTGGGTTATTTGTTTAACCCAACAGCTGGGTTGAGCCTGTTGGGTCATTTTGCTGGGTTATTTTCTCAGTGTTGGGTCATTTTTGAGTAACCTAAACGCTGGCTTACCAGTCGGGTCCAATTGAGTGACAGTTGAGAGAGTAAACCACTCCCACTCCTCGACGCCTCAGACAAACTCTACCTTCGCGGGCATTTTGATCCACCTCATCTCGAAAAGCTGTTATTCGGAAAATAATAGGTATGTTTTACGAGTTTTTTATGTATTAAACTATTACTGTATATAAAAAAAATACAAAAGAATGCAAAAATTGGGCTGTTCGCATTAGGTTTGAAAGTAACGTTACAATCTAGCTTTGTTGGATTTGGATAGCTAGTCTGTAACGTTATGCCAACGTTGTTCTAATTTACAGCTTTTTAATCATTTAAATTTCCTTTTTGGTCAACATTTCCCTTTGAAATGTCTGACCCGTGTCAGTCATTTAGTTCAGTAACTTACGCATCTTGATATTAGTTTGAGGTCGACACGAGAGAGCGTCGGGTCAAAAGCAAACATCCAGCATTTTTTTTTTATAAATACCACTAATGTTCGGTGACGGAACGTAGTTTTAAGAGTCTTTTAGGCGAGAATGTAGTTGTTAAGACCTCAAATACGTGATTTATATATAAACATAACGCCTCTTTGAGATTTTGTTAAGACGCTGTCGGAGGTGTGAGCTTCAGGCTGTCAGCGGTCGTAGCTCCGCTGAGAGCAGCTCTACCTCGGCCATTGCTTCAGAAATAGCCCCTGGCTCTTATAACGTTAGTGGTTAACCGTGCGATATAATTCTTTTTGGGTGAAAACGAACAATTGTTGGTCTTTTTAGTCTTCTACTTATCCCTGAGTGTGTCGAATTAGTGAAGAGTTGTGTTAAGCTTATAATATTATTTTTTTAAGACTGTATTTCACTTTCTGTACTATATCCCACTCTTCTTCTTTTCCCCCACTGACAGGGTGCAGAATAACAGCTAATATTAATGGATCATTCTATTCGATAGAAAGTCGACTGGAACTCGGATGTTCTGATAACAGGCTTAAAGGTAAACTTTATTTAGGTAAAATGTTAATGTACGTCTTTATATGTTTAATATAACCCATTGTGCTCTGGTTAGGCCAGTTTCCTTACACTCTTCTCTTGCCTCTTTTCTTGTCTCTTTGCCTCTTTATAGATGAAAAAATTGTAAAAAAAACCTCCTGCTGGATATCCACTTCCAAAAGTGCACTCCACACTTTTGTCTACAAACTCCCAGAAAAAGAATCCTCTTCAGTAAGACTGCTCCGTGGGTGTGTCAGGTTAAGCAGTACTGGAACCGAAAGAACTAACGCTCTTTGTGAGTTTATATGAAGAGGATAGTTACGGTTTCCCTTTTCACATCCATAAGGCTTGTTTATTTATTTTTTTATAGAAAACTTGTGCATAGACTGATATTTTATCATATAAGTGCGGTTCAATCAACAACGGTTTAGATAAATACTTTTTATAGTGTTTTTATGTCGCATCCATAACGCTGGAATTGACCTAAAGCATTTTACTCGTGCCACTTTGTTAACTGTATATGAGTTTTTGAAGTGTTAAGTTGTCTAACTATTTATATTTACTTGTGCCACTTTAATAACCTTGTTAAATGTATATGTTAAAATCTAAATAATGTAATTTTTTGATGTTAATTTTCTTTAAATATGTATAAACATACATTTTATTAAAGTGTTTTATATGCCGTTTTATTGTTCATTTAGCATAACATATTGCATGTTTTTATGAATTCCTTTTGTCTCGCATTTTGATCCTTAATAAAAAAAAGATCCTTGATTCTTACTAATGCCTCAAATAATTCTCTGTGTATTTATTATTATATTTTTAAACATTTCGGGTTTGTTTTAAACCAGCAATGTCATTTTTAAGCAAAAGTTGATTTAAATAAAACAACCCAGCATGTTGGGTCAAAGATTTAACCCAACTGGCTGGGTTAAAATAACCCAACGCTGGGTTTGTCCATATTTGACCCAATGTTGGGTTACCAAAATAACCCAAATTGGGTTGTTTTAACCGCTCCGCCCGGTCCGTTACCAGATGCTAGTGATGGATAGAATGCCTATACTTCACCCAATGGCGGGGGAAGTAGGGAGACTACATAGCGCACTGTACTTACCTAAAGAGGGAGAAGGCGCTTTCGCAGGCGTACGCCCAGGCCAGATGCCTGTCCTACATATTAGGTGTAGGACACTGGTTCATTTCGGAGGTTGAAAAGCCTCACGAAGGTACTGGGTGTAGCCCAACCTGTAGCTACACATGTCTGCCAGAGGGGCGGCTTGGGCCGGTGTCCACGAGGAGGCCCTGCTCCGGTGGAGTGGGCTCTCACTGCGAGTGGGCACGGGTGATCCAGGGATTGGTGCGCCGTGGCGCCACAATCCAATGCGCCAGCCTCTGTCTGAGACAGCCCTCCCCTGGAGCCACCTTTTGAACAGACAAGAGCTACTCAGAGTTAATGCTCTGTGAGCGGTCCAAGTAGAGGCGCAGTGCGCTGGACACAACACATAGGAGGTTGGGTCTTCTCTCCCGAGGGGAGCGCCTGCAGGTTCCCCACCTGAACCCGGAAGGAAGTGTGGGAACCTCGGGCACGTAACCAGGCCGGTATCTCAGAAGACTACCGCCCAATTTTCAGGCACCCATGGGACACGAAGAATACTGGAGGTCCCTACCCTCAGAGGCAAGCGCCAACAAGAGCGGCCTTCATCGTAGTAAGGACGAGAGGCGTCTCCGAGGGGCTCACAGGCCCAAAGGCCATGTAGGACCTACGGTCCTAAGAGGGTATGGAGCGCGGCCGGAGTCACGCTCCTGAGAACCTGGTGACCAGGTTATGTTAACCAAGAAACCTACCCTCCAGGCGATTGTGATGAGCGGCAATAGCGGCTGCATACACTCTCAACGCGGAAGGGGAGAGATTACTCTCTAGTCTCTGAAAGGTCAACACTGACCTGGATCAAGCAACTCCGTGGGTTCTCACTGAGGGAGAACACTAGAGCGAGAAGAGGCGCCATTTATAGCGTGCACACGCCAAGTGGTGGGGCTTCGGCAGGATCGTCTGACCGTCACTACAAGCCCCTCCAGGCCTCCTCGTCCCATCCGGAGGTCAGGCATGGAGATTCCAGAGGCCTGGCCTGGGGTGCCAACCGTGTCCTTCCCCTGTGAGGGGAATCTGCCAGAGGGGGCTGTATCAGAACTGAGAAGTCTGAGAGTCAAGTCTGTTTGGGCCAGTAAGGCGCAACAACAGTACGTGAAGCCACTCTTCTCCGACTTTGCACAGGCCCTGTGCAAGGAGGCTCCTGGGGGAAGTCGTACTTCCGCTTGTCCCGCAGCCAGCTGTGTGCTAAGGTACCCGTCAGGGGGTACAAAAGCGGGAAAAAGGGGATTCTGGGGGCAACAGGATCTGATCCTGGCCACACCGGTCCCCTGAGAGCTGGACTGCGCGAGGATGGAGTGGCCACTCTCTGAGGCGTTCACTGACGAGAGAGCGCAACGGCTATCTGGTTCAGTTTGCCAAGGATAACCTGGCCCGCAGGGATAGATATCCTGCTGACTCCATAAGAGGAGGCATCGGGCGAGTTGTGGCATCTGCTGTGAGCGTATGCAGTTGATGTACGCCACGGCAGTCGTGCTGCCCGAACGGACTAGCACGTAGTCCTGCACTAGGGTCTAGTGCCAAGGGGACTGCCAAAATCTCTAGGCAGTAGGGAATCCGTCACTGCCCGCTACTGCCCGTTGCACACTACACCCCACCCCGCAGGGAGGCGCTTGATGCGCCTCGGACCTGCCCGAGCGGGCCTGCTCGGAGAAGGATCAGATCTGACCAGGGTCTGGGGTGTGTTGACACTGAGGTCGTAGCCTAATCCACCTGGTGCCGGTGTGCCGCCATCCCAAGAACCTGACTCTGAGGCCAGTGCTGAAGTGGCTGTGCGTGCATCAACTCAAGCGGATTATCCGTCGAGGACGCCACGTGTCCAGGAGCCTCTGAAGTGATCAGCGGGACCCGGAGTCCGGCTGACCAAATTCATCCAGTTCAACACCTACTGCAGAAACTCGTTTGGTGAGCATGCTGCATAAGGGCAGAGTCTAGTTCCACACCGAGATAAGAGGAGCTCCCGCTCTTTTGGGGAGCGCTTGCTCTTTCCCAGTTAACCCGTAGGCCAGAAGGTCTAGGTGCCGAAGCACAAGGTCCCATGACCTGAGTGGAGACAGGGACCGACCTAGTACTGATACGTTCTTCCTTCAACACGAAATATCGCAGAAGGAAGGAGACGTAAGAGTAAGGGTCCTACAGGTCGATTGCCACAACCAATCTTGTCGCCAAGATACGCTTCAGTATCAGCTCGATACAGAGAGGGGCGCGGCCTCCCCCCCCTTAAAGGCACTATGAAGTCCGGCCCGGAAGACATCTCGGTTAGAGGGACAGGTTCGACCGCACTTCCCACCATAAGCAGCAACCTCGGCCTGAGCACGGGAGCTTCCCCCTTAGGAGAATGCCCCGAACTTGGCGTGTGCCTGGCGAAAAAGGATCGCATAACCGAGATGGATCGTCCTCTAGCTTGCGTAACGGCAGGTGCCGTGGTTGCGAAACCGGAGGATGATCTGCTTGACCGTGCCAGGGAGGCTGGTTAGTGGCTGACAGAGCGGTCACCTTACACAGGGTGGGACCCCGGAGAGGTTTGACTGCTCTGCCTACTTACCTGCTTAGTGTTACCGCCGGCCGACGCAACGTCACCTGGAGATTGCAGAAGGCAGCTATATCACTGGGGGAAGCCAGGAGAGAGAGTGTATTCTCCATCTCCACGGCTCTCCTGTCAGGGCCGCTCTGAGGCGGTTACCCAACAGGGTAGAGGCCTCCTCCTGCGTGGCTACACATCTCTGACGGGCCATCTTTGGAGGGCCCAATATCAGAGGGGCCACCGCGGGGAGGCGGGCTGATGGAGGGCAGGCTGCAAGCAGGACCTCAGCATCCATAGATGGTCGGGTCGCGGAACAGTCTGCTTCTTCACCATAGAATATCTCCACAGTGTCACCATCCAGCCCAGTTTGCGCGGTGCCCAAGAAGAAGGACCTTCCGAGCTTCATCGCGCAGGGTTGGATGGAGGGCAGGCTGTGTGCAGGACCTCAGCATCCATAGATGGTCGGGTCACGGAGCAGTCTGCTTCTTCACCATAGAATGTCTCCACAGTGTCACCATCCAGCCCAGCTTGCGCGGTGCCCAAGAAGGCAGACCTTCCGAGCTTCATCGCGCAAGGTTGAGCTACAGATCCTTGGACAATTGTCGTGGACATCGTCCAACCCAGGGCACACACCCTGACCTTCGTCGCTCGAGGCGCGAGGCCTGTGGCGGTGCGCAGCCGGGTCGACATTCCCATCAACCAGATCCAAACGCTCTGGCATGTGACCCAATGGGTCGCCATAACGTTTTGGACCCTATTGACCGCCATAGCGTGGAGGGTGAAAGCAGCTTGGGAGACTTTGTCGACTCCTCCAAGTGGCAGCATCCGTGGAGCTCCACGGCCGCTAGACCACCTGGGTGGTCAACATAGCCCTTAGCTACCTCACTGTCCAGGAAAGTAATAGGTCCCTGAGCCCTTCAGACAAGAGCGCGTCTAATGAGCTCCATGTGGATCTCCGGGGAAGTCCGGGGAAGCACGGCCCTCACTTTTTGCGTTGCCTTTTCTTGGGTTCGACCTCCCGAAGGCGGGAGCTCCAAGGGGCTTCGCATCTGATGACCGGAGGTAGCTATCAGATGTTATGACAGAGCACGTTGTCGGGTCTTGCCCGATATGGGACGGTTACCACCGCCCATCGGGGACGAGCCAGGTGAGCGTGTTGGTGCATGAATGACCCGCAAGCCGAAGCTGGCGGAGTAACAAACACGGGAATCCCCGATCACCCCCGACGTTCGCAGAAGCGTTCAACCTCGCCGTGGCGGCAGTCACACACAGGGAACAGACGGGGTTGCGGAAACATTCCGGAGAACGTAGCCGCTGTGACCGCCACACCTGAGGACAAACCATACGTGCAGTATAGGCGTCGTGCCCGTCAGACTCGAAGATGGGTCTGTCATACCCAAGAACACAGCTTGCAGCATCTCATCATCACCACACACCGTTTCCTCTCTCGTGTCGACCTCAAACTAATATCAATATGCGTAAGTTACTGAACTAAATGACTGACACGGGTCAGACATTTCAAAGGGAAATTTAGATTAGATTAGATTCAACTTTATTGTCATTACACATATACAAGTACAGTGTAACGAAATGTAGTTAGGTCTAACCAGAATTGCAATTAGCAAGTGCAGGATATACAGTGTGAATAAATACAGAATACAATATTAGGGGAATAATATACAAATGTTCTATGACAAGATGACAGTCGGTATGTACTATGGACAATATATACAGAAGGATATATACTGTGAACATTAATGTACAGGTGGTTATTTAAAAATAACCACCTGTAACCACGTCGGAATTTTAAATTATTAAAAAGCTGTACATTAGAACAACGTTGGCATAACGTTACAGACTACCTATCCAAAGCTAACGAAGCTAGATTGTAACGTTACTTTCAAACCTAATGCGAACAGCCGAATTTTGCATTCTTTTGCATTTTTTTTGATATACAGTAATAGTTTAATAAATATAAAAACTTGTAAAACATACCTTTTATTCCCCGAATAACAGCTTTCCGAGATGAGGTGGATCAAAATGCCCGCGAAGGTAGAGTTTGTCTGAGGCGTCGAGGAGTGGGAGGGGTTTACTCTCTCAACTGTCACTCAATTGGACCCGACTGGTGACCCAGCGTTTGGGTTACTCAAAAAATGACCCAACACTGAGAAAATAACCCAACAAAATGACCCAACAGGCTCAACCCAGCTGTTAGGTTAAACAAATAACCCAGCATTTTTTAGAGTGTAGAAAAATATATTTAGCATCATTATGTTGTCACAATTAAAGACAATGAAACGTTTTTAACAAATGTATTTCAAACAGACACCACCAGAACACGATAACACCAAAACATAACAATGTGCTATAAACTAATAAAACAGCTACCGCTCTACATCATAGGAACACATATGAACATGACTTACATTGGTGTGAGTCATGATAACCCACATCACACATTTCGAGATCATAGAATTACAAAAAGTGTTTCTTAGAAGCAGGCGCGTCACTAGGGTCTTTTTAGGGGGGCTTCAGAACTATTCCCCTCTAAAAAATTATTAGATTAATTAATTTGTGATCGCTTCAGTCCCCTTTAAAAACTAATTTGAAACGGCGGCGCGATGCGTCAAGTTTCGGCTCCTCCCCTGATCTAAATCTGCATGGATTCAGCGCGTTATTCAATCCGCAGGGGCGCCGAGCGGAGCGAACATCTGAGAGTACAAAGGTGTGTGTGTGCATTTTTTGATAGATTGCTATGATATGACATCTGCATCGGTGCAGTTCTAGTAATTGCAGTTTACATAATGTTACTGGACCAATACACGGTTCGGTTTCTCATCCAATATCTACTTGAGCCCTTATCACAGTGTGATAGTTGTTTTTTCTTCCAACAAAAATGAAGCGATTAACACCCATGAAAACATACTTTAGAAAACGATCATGATTTATTTTAATTTACTTTACAAAATGTAAAACATATTAAGGTGTTTCTCGGCATTACATTATGCAGCCGTGCACAGAAATGGTTAAATACACACATCATTGTCTGAAAGCAACAAATGGCACAGAGAGAGAAACATCATGTGGAGTTATTTTGTTTTGTTAAGCAATAATCATTAGTGTAACATGATACATTAGAGTAACAGTAGAGTAAAGGGATTTTTGTTTTATTTTAAGTAATTGATTTATAGAAGTGGCAAATTGATAATTCATGTTGTTAATTTCAATGAAACGTGTGTACTTGTGTTTGTAAAGTGAATAATGAATCAGGAAGTCTTCATTGTAAAAAAATCTACATTCCCGACTCAAATTTTTTAGTGACTGGTCACATCTAAATGTTTCATTTTTTTACAGTGTTGTACAGTACTCCTACTCCCATATATGAAATACAGGGAATACAATGAAATAGTAAATAGCAATAAGGTTAGTAGTATACAACCCTACCCTAATAGTCAAATAATATATTTTTAATCATACCCTTATTGGGGGCTGAGCCCCCCTAAAATGAGAATCCTAGAATCGCCCATGCTTCTAAGGTTTAGGGGGGGGGGCGCTAGGTACTAGTCTCAATCAATATTTTGAGATGACAAATTTGTCCCCACCAATATTTAGCAAGCTCATTTGAACTGCTATTTGGATCTTTGCGCTGCTATTTGGATCGATTCCAACGGCCAGGACGAAGACAGTAAAAGAAACGCCGTAATTTGCACTGTCCGGGCCAGCCCACTCCTCCATTCATCCCAGAGACGCTGAGCGTCCGTGGGCGGGACATAATCGCAGCATTATCCAATGACCGTCTTGTTTCTAAGCACTGAAAAAAACTGTTGAAAGCAGCCTCATTGAAGTCAATGGACGCTGGGCTTCACCAGAGTAATGCACTGTACGCTACGGGAATGAATGAGAAGGAAATCGAGTCAGCCGACCTAAGTAGCTGATTCTGACGAAATTGTTTTCGTTCGAGATGAACGTGTTTAACGCATTTTTAGTCAATAAAATGTTAACATAATAGTACATGTGGCCTGTGGGTTTGAGGCACTCTTTTCTCTGTCTCTCATCTCCCTCTTTCTTCGCCCCCCCCCCCCCCCCGCTTGCTTTCACTCCTCCTCGTATCGCTACGTCATCTAATGTGGGTGGGAGAGGTCGATAATTGTTAACAGGCAGGTGTATAGATACCTGTGGTCCTCATCCTGTAGGAAAGACTGAAGTTAGCTGCTAACGTGTTGGAGTGCAGCAGAGTTCCGGGGCGCGTTGGTAGCGCAAGGGGTTGCATAGTGATTGGCAACGGCGCTACTGTTTGTGTGTGGGTGCGCTTCCGAAACGCGTATGGAATGTCAGGACTGACGAGCACAGAGGAGCATTTGTGACGGGTGAATGCTTGGAGCGTCGGAACACTGTCTACTCATCCAATCGCTATTGCAGAAAGGTAGGCTATGTTATGGTTTTGTTTATAGCGTATTGGGCAAAAAGTAAAGCGTTCATTCGATTAATGGGCCTGGTGTTCAGCGAGTGTGTGTTAGTAGCTATATGGATACTGATTATGAATTTTAGGCGTATAGAGCACTCAATTAGAGCTCTTGTTCTTTTTCTTTGTTTTAGAGTCTTCAGCCAATCCGATTGTCTGCTGCTGTTCTCTTGAGTGTGTCTGAATGAATGGGCAGGTGCTGCTTTTTAGACACTCATTGGTTTTCTTTCTTTTTTTCCCACTAGCCGGGGGGGTGCAATATCCGTGTGTAGTGAATTGACGGTGGCCACCGGCTAGCGGTTTATATATACATTTTTGTTTGTTTGTTTGTTTTCACCCATTACAGTAGCCTCGTGTGGGGTGGGTCCACTGGATATACTTTCCAACGGGCTCCTGCCTGGTTTCCTTAGCGTGTTTCACTCATTTACCACGACGTGTGCAGTGTACTGCTGTGAAGTGTGTATTCTTAGACATAGCTCAAAGAGCCTAGTTGTCATTGTGGTGCAGAGTTTGTAGTGTTTGTTCTACTCTAAAGTGGTGTGCCCTAGCTCACGCGTGGTACTGAAACTGAGGCCTGATCAACTTGTACTGCGGTGGCCCACCCCCTTATGGCTTATTGTTATGTTAAGGGGTGAATTTGTGTGTGGTATTTATTGTAAACCAAATGCGACTCAATGTTTTAGTGTAACAAGAATAAAGATCGTACTTTTCTACTTTGTTAGCCAAGCCTGTGCTTGCTTCTTGTAAAATATTCCCGTTGCTTTTACCAGTCTGGTCCAAGGGGTGGCGTAGTCACCACTGCTATTGCCAGCAGTGGCTACAATTTGGCGTAGTCGGCAGGGTACATTTGTGTCGCTAGGACAGTCTATTTTAGCAGCACCTGTGTGTGTGTGTGTGTGTGTGTCTGTGTGAGAGAGAGTACGAAGGTGTGTATAGAGAACAGCAGCTGACAACAATATGAGTGATGGAGAGGAGTCTGCGGCGGAGTTACAGCGGCTGCGACAACGTCTGGAGCAACTCCAGGCTGAAAATGAGAGCCTCTCGGGGGGAGGGACAGCGGGTAATGCTGGTAGTAGTGCTACTAGTACCCAGCCTGTTCGACGGGAGCAAGTACTCTTTATACCTCGAGAGCGACGGTGCCCGAAGTTTTCTGGCTCTGCAACCGCGGGGCCTTTGTCTGTCGAAGAATGGATTGAGGAAGCTAAGAGTTGTATTCGGGCAATGCATATGTCTACTTTTGACAAAGCCTTGTTTTTGTTTGATCACTTAGAGGGTGAAGCCCGAAACGAGATTAAGTATCACCCTACAGCCACACGTGAAAACCCGGAGTCAATAATTGAAGTTTTAAGGGAAGTATATGGCTGTGCTAAATCATATGTGTACTGGCAACAGCGCTTCTTTAACAGAAAGCAAAAGGACAATGAAAGTTTGTTTGAATTCTCTCATGCTTTAATGGAAATGTTGGATAAAGTAAAACAGTCAAACGAAGGTGCCATCAGAAACCCTGAGATCATTTTGCGTGACCAGTTCTGTGAAAATGTCTGTGATCCCATGTTACGCAGGGAACTCAAGAGATTGGTGCGAGCAGATAGTGGGTTGACTCTTTTAGACGTACGGAAAGAAGCTATAAGGTGGGTGCAGGAGGGCCAGTCCAACCGAGATCGTAGTTACCGTGCTCCAGGGGCAAGCAGTGAAGCTCAGGTTGTGTCGCAATGTGTTACAGCCCCTCAGTCATTAGAATTCATTGAGTTAAAGACTTGGTCCTTAAGCAGCAAGCTCAGTTGGACATGCTCATAAGGCAATTAGGACACCCTAGTAGTAGATCACAGGCCCCTCCACCGCACCGGGGTGGGCGATATAAACGGGCCCCTAATGGTCAGCCCATTTGTCTGCAGTGTGATCAACCAGGCCATATAGCCCGCTATTGTCAGGCAGCTCCCCCTACCCATGGTAGTAGGTTAGCTTCGCGTTTGCCCCCTGATATCCCCCCTAACCAAGCACCAGGCCCAGAAAACCTCCCTAGCCAGTCGGGAAACTAGCCAATCCCAGCGTGCAGAGCCACACGCTGGGAAGGAATGTGTCTGGCTCAAGGTATTCTCGATCATATGATAAGTTAGTCAAAACGTGCCCGGTATGGTCTGTTTCTATGGGAGACATAACCGTTCCCTGTTTGATTGACACTGGGTCAATGGTGACCACCATCACCGAGAGTTTCTTTCAAGAGCATTTCCATCATTTACAAAAGAAAGACTGTAGATGGCTTGGGCTTAAGGCCGCTAATGGTTTGGATATCCCCTATATCGGTTACTTGGAGTTGGACGTGTGGGTACTGGTGCAATGCATTCCGGGGAGGGGAATTTTAATTGTTAAAGACCCAGAGTGTGGCACTCTTAAAGATCGTAAGCTCGTAACACCCGGGATCCTTGGAATGAATGTAATTGGGGAATGCTATCAGGTCCTTTTTAAAAAACATGGGGTACAGCTCTTCCACTCCCCTCCCGTGAAATCGGCGGCACCGGCAGCCCGACGTGCACGGAGACACTGTGAACAGATCCAGGCCATTGTAAATGCACCGAAGGCGTTTAAAGTGAAAGTGCAGGGGAAAAGGGCAGTTTGTCTGGAGGCAGGAGCCCTAACCATGGTCCCGGTTACGGGCCCCCAGTGTGAGCCTACAGCGTTTTTACTGGAGCCCATGGGCTTTGACGAGGAGCAGTTGCCCGAAGGCCTATTGGTGTCCCCTACTTTGGTGCCAGTTAGAAAGGGTTTTCTATATGCACCTGTAGTGAATGTTGGTAATACAAAGGTATGGTTGCCCCCACGTCATCCCATTGGCACTGTACAAGTTGTGGCGGCGATTGTAACAGGAACAGACTCCATCCTGACAGAAAACCAAAGGCTGAAGGGTCGCCTGCAGGAGGAGAGACAGAAGCTGAAGAGCTTCATGAACCAGAGAGAGACGCTGACGGCTGAAGCTCAGACGCTGAGGAAAGAACTCAACGAAGAACGAAAGGTAACGGACAAACTGAAAGAGGAACTTGAGGAATTAAATCAAAACGATGATGTCGACGAGAGCCAGACGGATGCGGAGACCGAAAAACTGCAGACTCGACTCTTGGAGCTGGAGAACAAGCTGAAGTTCGAGCAGCAGCGCTCGGATCTGTGGGAGAGACTTTACGTCGAGTCGAAGGAGGACAGGCCTAAAGGTGACAGAGACGTGAAGACGAAGATCCTGAAGGAAGGGGTGATGGGAAAGGTGAAGGAAACCTTCGACGGCGTCAAGAATTCCACCAAAGACCCTCCTGCCGGGAACGATGGTGATATCCGAGATATGATTATTTGGTATGGGGCAGAACAAGAGCCCCAAACTGCGCCGGCACTCCAGCGTTTGAGTAATTTGACATTGAGGGTACGGCTGAGGTGTCTGAGGACAACACTGTGGCCGTGCGGTGTTCAGTGAGGTCTACGGCGGGGCGGCACTCCAGCCCCCACCGTCTACCCCGACCGACTAGGGCATCGACGGTCCATCCGGAGTAGAGGATGTAGACTCGCAGACATGAGGTGTCATCGTCGGGCCGCCGATTCATTTGGAGGGGGTGGATTGTGGCCTGTGGGTTTGAGGCACTCTTTTCTCTGTCTCTCATCTCCCTCTTTCTTTGCCCCCCCCCGCATGCTTTCACTCCTCCTCATATCGCTACGTCATCTAATGTGGGTGGGAGAGGTCGATAATTGTTAACAGGCAGGTGTATAGATACCTGTGGTCCTCATCCTGTAGGGAAGACTGAAGTTAGCTGCTAACGTGTTGGAGTGCAGCAGTGTTCCGGGGCGCGTTGGTAGCGCAAGGGGTTGCATAGTGATTGGCAACGGCGGTACTGTTTTTGTGTGGGTGCGCTTCCGAAACGCGTATGGAATGTCAGGACTGACGAGCACAGAGGAGCATTTGTGACGGGTGAATGCTTGTCGCTTGAACACTGTCTACTCATCCAATCGCTATTGCAGAAAGGTATGTTATGGTTTTGTTTATAACGTATTGGGCAAAAAGGCGTATAGAGCACTCAATTAGAGCTCTTTTTCTTTGTTTTAGAGTCTTCAGTCAATCCGATTGTCTGCTGCTGTTCTCTTGAGTGTGTTTGAATGAATGGGCAGGTGCTGCTTTTTAGACACTCATTGGTTTTCTTTCTTTTTTTCCCACTAGCCGGGGGGCTGCAATATCCGTGTGTAGTGAATTGACGGTGGCCACCGGCTAGCGGTTTATATATACATTTTTGTTTGTTTGTTTGTTTTCACCCATTACAGTAGCCTCGTGTGGGGTGGGTCCACTGGATATACTTTCCAACGGGCTCCTGCCTGGTTTCCTCAGCGTGTTTCACTCATTCAGCACGACGTGTGCAGTGTACTGCTGTGAAGTGTGTATTCTTAGACATAGCTCAAAGAGCCTAGTTGTCATTGTGGTGCAGAGTTTGTAGTGTTTGTTCTACTCTAAAGTGGTGTGCCCTAGCTCACGCGTGGTACTGAAACTGAGGCCTGATCAACTTGTACTGCGGTGGCCCACCCCCTTATGGCTAATTGTTATGTTAAGGGGTGAATTTGTGTGTGGTATTTATTGTAAACCAAATGCGACTCAATGTTTTACTGTAACAAGAATAAAGATCGTACTTTTCTACTTTGTTAGCCAAGCCTGTGCTTGCTTCTTGTAAAATATTCCCCTTGCTTTTACCAGTCTGGTCCAAGGGGTGTCGTAGTCACCACTGCTATTGCCAGCAGCGGCTACATACATATATTTGACCATTCATTTTTTGACAATTATAGGGGAAGCTGAGCTTCCCTTGCAGTCTTAAAGAAATCGCGACTGATTTATACATACATATGTACTATAACAACAACACTCCTCTACTGATGGTTGTATTTGAAGGTGCAAAGCTTCGCAGCCAGTAGCACAGCCCTTGAAGGAGTGTAGCTATGGAATTTGCAGGCATATTTTCTCTTTTTATTCGCCATGTCTCTTCTTTCTTCCTTTTCCCCTTCTTCTGCTTCTTTTTCCGTTCTGAATTTGCCGCGCTTGACTTCGAGGTGTAACCTGTATTTTTGTTCGGTCTGAAACTGCGCCCAGTGACGGATGGTGTAGCAATATTGTTGTCCGGGTGGAAATCGGGAGAAATTCGGGAGAAAGGTCGGCCCGGGAGATTTTTGGGAGGGGCTTTGAAATTCGGTAGTCTCCCGGAAAAATCGGGAGGGTTGGCATGTATGGGTGTGTGTGTGTGCGCGAGTTGACGATGCCGACGGTAAGTTACCAGGTCCAGAGTAAAACATTTTTATATTCCGTTTTTTTGCCCCATTTTTGTACTTTGTAGATCAGCTATGCCATCCAAGAAGAAGAAAGGGGACATACGAAGCTTTTTCATAAAGCAGAGTCTAGGTAGGAAAAATAACTAGCCACACAAACAAACTAGCAGTAGTAGTGACTGACCAGGCTTTCAAATGCAGATTCTACTGTGGAAAATAGTATTAACTGGTTATAGTATGTGTTACCCAGGATGATAGAAGGCTATGTTAGCAAGTCACTGAATGTAAATTAGCCGACCTTAACTTAGAATCTTGCAGTAAACATAAACAGTGGATCTGAGACATTTTTCGTTTCTACATTCTGTTTATGTATTTGTGAGTGTAGCCTACCCTACATGCAGAGAAATAAAAGGGAAATCACCCACAGTTTAATGAAGGACTGTCGTTGCTAGACACATGTGCTGGAAAAACGTGTTGGCAATGTTAAAAAGGCAAAAATTAACACTGTTAGTTATTCAAATATAATGAATCATTATTTGATTGATAATATCCAAAAAACACTATCTGGTATAAACATGATTTGTTGAATGCATACTATGATACGTGTGTATTTTATTCATTAGTTCATTGAATTACATCTAGGAAACTCGGACATCTTTTGAAGATGTCATAGAGCATGTTGAGGAAGAAGTTGCTGGACCTTCAGGGCTTCAGGTAAAGTCTTTATGAACTATGAATTATTAAAGGGTGATTAAAGGAAATCCTGCATCTCAAAAGTTTTATAAACCATGTCCCCTTCATATTTAAATTGCTCTGAAATATAAACATGATGCGTTGAATGCATACTAATACGTGTGTATTTGATTCATTAGTAATTCAGATGTCCCCACCAAAGCTGAGACCAAACCTACGCCCATGCTTAGAAGGCCTACTCAAAGACGGGCCATATAATTCTTTGGAGAAAAAGGGCCCCGACGCGACATACTGCATTAGTTTCAAAGAATTCAACAATGCAAAACCCGCTGTTTATTTAATATACTGTCCTAAATAGTAACACAGTTACCAAGACACAATAATAACAGTAAAACAACCCAGTTCAAACTTTTACTTTTTAGATTGATTCCTAATGTGCTGTCTGTGTTTGTTTGTGATGGTTGTTCATGAGTCACTTCCTGTCCTGAAAATAAGCCCATTGTTCATCTGTTTTACACAAGCTAAAAAAAATTAACTAACCCAGTTAACTGTGGTGAGTGGCTCATGTATAAAATTATCTTAACATTTTGAGAAAAGAGAAATGTGAACTTACAATAAATTTGTGTCACATAGCCAAAATATGAGGAAATCACACGGCTGAGGTCTGAGGAGCAGCGTACACATTCAAACGCATGACCGTCCGTGAATTAGAATGCAGACAAAACTATGATTTTTTTTTTTAAAAGCGACCATGATTTAAAAAAAAAGATGTTGTCCTGCTTGCAATCTGTAAATCTGGAGTTCGAAGCTGCAGCGGTTACGTCATAGTCATGTTTGTATTACATAACAACAACACCGCAACAGTGCAAAGACCTTTAAAACAGAGGAGCAGACGAGCAAGACTACTGTTTGGATAAAGAGGACTAGACATTTTGGATTAGAGATATTTTCTTAAATGGACACTTGCATGGTAGGAAGATTTTTTTTTCTAGACAATCACTTGTATAAATAAAAAGACCAGATCGCTGCAATGTGTTTTTTCAGACAAGGAAGTAAATGTGGTCTTTTAATTTTAATGGTAAAAAATGTATTGCCCTTGTTTTGTAATTGGAATATGTCAAGTTTGCTGGTCAAAGAGTGAGAATTTATCCATAAATTTGCAGAAAGATTGTTACATAGTTTATTTTCTGGATGGGATTTGTTTTCTGGATTCCAGATATGCCAAAGCAACTTTGACAATAATGAAGTGTATGTGAAAGAACAAACAAACGTTACAACATGTATAAAGATCATTTTTTGGTAGCCTAATACAGGGCTTCTGATTTATTTCTTATGTGACAGGTTATAAAAAACATAGGTCTACTGAAGATGCAAGGAGGAGTCAGAGGCGATGACTGATGCCGTCCCATTCAAATGGTCAAAGTTCGTTCGACGATTTAGCGTTTTGCAGCAAGACAGCAATTGAAGTTTCTCTTGACATTACGGTCTTAACACCATTTTGCAAGATAAAACAGTCCAACCACCCCCTCTTTTAGTTCAGTATTTCAACTTCAGAACAAAAAACAAACAAGAGATAATTTACATATTATTGTGTATTTACTTTAAGTGCAGAATGCTGAGGAGGTTACTGTTGATAACCAGTGTTGTGAAAGTGGTCTGTAAATACTAAGGTAAATACTGGGATGCCTTTCAATGATGTTGCTAATGCATTCGGTTAGAAAATAAGCATTTCATAGGAAGATGACAGAGGCATTAAAATGAGGCGATAAACTGAGGCACACCAATTTCCATATTCAAATACATTTATTTTGAGCACAGATATGAATCCTGGCACCTGGTACATCACATGTTGCTATGAATAGTCAAATAAATCAAGGTACAGTAGAAAGCACTAAAAAAGCAGACGTACAGTAATGCGTGACAGGTCAAATGCCTACAACAAATCCCTTTCAACCAGAAGAGCAAATTAATTTGAGTATTAACTATGGATATCATACTACTGCACATAGTATGCACTTTTATATCAACATAAAAGCCTGTTATATTTTTAAATAATGAATATAATTTTATAATATAATTAATTGCATATATTTATATATACCTTCATTAACATGAGTTTATCATCATTTTACATGGCACATAGTGAGAACCATTGCAGTTTATTTTGCGTACTGCAGTACAACAACAATAGCACAAGATGGCAACCTTCAATTACATCTGTTTTTCACAACATCGGTGTTAATATTTGTAAAGAACTGCTTGATGCTGAGTGGATTTGAATATAAATACATTGGGTTTGTGTACTCACTGGCACAGCATTTCATTCTGTTTTGCTTCCACAGCAGCCATTTAAAATACTCGCCTTGGTTCCACAGTTTCTTTGCTTCCACAATACCTTACTCTTAGTATGCACACTAAAGTTGTTGAGTCTTCTCACTTTAACTACTGTGCATGCTCACAAAGTGCCATGTAACCCACCTATTAATTATACTGTAAATACAAGTCATATTTTATGTATATAGGATAAAAATGCTAGGTTATTTCAACCCAACATTGGGTAAAAAAGAAACGGACAAACCCAACCATTGGGTTATAAATATAATTGTGACCCAGACTGTGAAAACCAGGCTAAAGTCTCCTGATCAAATGATAAGAAAACTAGCATCGAAGTTTGATATTCATCATTACAATCTGGCCTTAGTCAGTCAAAATAAGAAAGATCAAAGTAATTTTTTCACAGAATGTTCTTTACATTATGTAGGATAACAAAAAAATGACTTGATGGACCAGAAAGTGAAATCTAGCAACAAGGCTGTAATTTGCGAACAGATCCCTCCACCCCTCCCCCTTCCTTTCATAGCACTATGACGACTGACACAACATGACGAATTTCATGTAAGGGAGCCGCGAAGTATGTAGGTATAAATATCTCATTCTAAGGTAATAAAAACATAACGTTTCATAATGTCTGGTCTTTATACACCTCTGAAGACATAGTTATGTCTATTATATTGCATTTCTGTCATAGATCCTCCAAAATTTTACACACTCAACCTTTGAAGGGGTCACATGGGGCGAATACATGTTTCGCTGTGTCTTTGGTGTGTTTTAAGTTGCCCATGCATGTGTTAACGTAAAATTGTAAAAATTACAGTGTCGGAAACAAAAGATGAATTCTATCTAGAAGCGAATTCTCACCCAGACTTGCCCGAAACGTATCGTGTTTGACTAATACCGCCCAATAGTATATGCAAGTAAGGTGGGCGTACCAGTCAGTACAATTGCTTTGGAACCTGATGATCCAAATTTGGTAAGACCCGTTACATTTCCGTCACACGCTTGCAGTATTCAACCAATCACTACGCACTGGTTAACTGGCCAATCATAGCACACTTCGCTTTTCAGAGCAATGAGCTTTGTAAAAAATCTGAGTGCTCAGAGAGGCGGGGCACAGAGGGAATACAACATGCACTGTATGTGGAAAAAAACAACGTTTTTGAATCTTAAATCCTTTCAACACATTCTATTACATCTAAAACAAACGATAATATTCATTTAAGCGTTGTCATATGACCCCTTTAAGCGGGGTTTTCAGACTGGGTCACAAGTATACTTTTTGAATATATTATTGTTTAAGCATATTAAATGTCATATCATATCATATTATAACATTATATCATAATGTCATATTATTTTTTAAGACCATATAGCTCCCTTCTCATAACAAGTGCTTAAATGATACAAACTGAGCTGAAGCAACAGCATTCAAAACAGGCCTAATATATGTAGCAAATATTGGTAGCAAGCTCGATAAATCACCCGTTAAGTAATTCTAGCTGGCGTACAACAAGAGCCATGATAACATTTGAAGACAAACAGAAAAGAACAAGAAAACCAATAAGCCATTCAATGCCATATTTGTGATGATAAAATGCCCAGGTGCAGCTTCATTTATCCTGTGGTAGAAATGGACATTTAAAGTCATGTCTTCAAAAAAACTTATTTTCTAGTCAAGGCTGTTTGTAGTCACTTAAGCCAGTTCAGCATGAAGAGCCACACACTGTACACTGTCGTTAAAAAGATTTCTATGTGTAGGCCAATATTTCTTATATTTAACTTTTGTATAACAGCAATGCATTACTTTTAAGTTCTTCTTAAAAACTGGTCAGGTTTTGTATCATTCTTCTTCGACAATGGCCCATTGCACACTTTCTGTGTGTGTATTGACCCCTAGGGGACTAGTACACTTTTATTGCGCATGCGCTTTTGTATGCGGCACGTCCGCGTGGTCTCAAAAAATGGGCTGTCCACCGACGGGGTGCGTGGACCTGCGCATACCATTCTAATTTCAAAAAAAAAAAATGCGGACGGATGGACCAACATACTTCCAGCTTAAATGGAAAGGCATTTCTTTCTTTAGTTGAAAAAAAACGAACAATCCCCAGTTCAATAAATCTAAGTGAAGAGGTTCCAATGTAGATTCCTCGCTGAAACACATCTGTCACAGATGTTATTTGCTCTGTTTTGGATAATATTTCCGGCATTTTCCAACTGTACCCCGAACAAGAAGAGTGTTGGATTCACATTTTGAATGGAGTTGATTTCCTCTGCTTTTTTATGGTCTCTTATATCTATCGAGCTCGAACTGGCACCCCACCATAAGAAAGTAAACGCTTGTCAATTATGCCCTTAGAGACTCGGTATACGAAGCAAATCGAGTTTGGTATTATCAGGCTAATTATAAGACACTGTTGTGTGTTTTATGTGGCTCTTTGCAAAACAAAATTCTGTCATCATTAACTTACCCTCTTGTAGTGACGTTCTTTCTTCCGCAGAACACAAGAGAATATATTTTGAAGAATGTATTTAACTGGCCCCCCATTTAATCTTTTTGTGCCCATACAATAGAAGTGAATTGAGGCCTGTGCTGTTCGGTTACCAACATTCTTCAAAATATCTAGATGATAGAAAACCATAAAGGTTTGAAATGACAAGAGGGTAAGTTAATGATGATAGAGTTTTCATTTTTTGGTGAACTTTCACTTTAAAATAATCCCTTTCAATACATATATCACGCATGACTGAACAAAACAAAATGGTGTAACATACCAAGATCAATCAGCATCACTGTCATCAGTTAGGGCATATTGTATTGGCCTGTGAGCAAATTATTAAAAAAAAAATGTTTCAAAAGTTTATACATTTTATGACAACACCTATAAACACTGTATGTGAATACACTTCCACAACTTTATTATTTCATTTGCATTACTTAACTTACTTTTTTCTCAATAACTTGTGAAAAAGAAGGAATACGACCACAAACAGTAGCACAATCCCTGCAATCACAGCAACAATAATCCCCCAGTCAGGAAAACCTGTTAAACAACATGTAAAAACAGAATATGTGACATGTGAAAAGTGTTAAGAAAATAAAAGCTTTAAGATAAATCTATTGCAGTCACAAAATCAAAGGTGAAATGAATAACAACGATGAGATAATCAAATGTAATAAGATAATCAAACACTTTAGATGGCTACCGTATTGATTTTGTTCCAGCAGGGTGTCCAAAGGAGGGTCTGCAGACAAATAAACAAAGAATTAATTACTTTGTTTGTAAAACTTCGGCAGTTTTCCTAATTTGTCTCTTATTTGCCTCTTTAAATGGTGAATGACCCTAATTACTACATTCATTACACAAACCCATTGTTTCACTTCAGAAGACCTTTAATAAGACACTATCATTTTTTATTTTATGACGGATGCCTGTGCTTTTTGGAGCTTAAAGGGGGCATGCAACGGTGTTTCATGCTTTCTGACTTATTTACAATTTACAACATGCAGGCTTCTCATGCTTAACATGGTCAACTCGATTTTTGACGAGTTGGATATATGACATAGTATTTCTGTGATTGATACTCTTCCCCAGCACTCCAACTTGTTTCTGAGTTTTTTATAAGTCTGGATCCCTGTTTCGTAAGAGGGATCCTATTACTTTTATTGGGCAATTCTCCTGGAAAAGCACCCCAACGGCAAGGCAAAAGAAATAGCCTGACCACGGGCCAACCACCAAGTGAGAGCCCCTTACTATCAATATTGGCTGCGCTGCGTCAAGTTTGGCTGCGCTGTGGGCCTGCAGCTGCAGGTCACTACTCTTGCGATAGTGAAGATTAGGTGTGTCTGTTTGTTCACGGCATTTCAGTGATGGATGTTACATAAACGGTGGATATAACGCTGGATTTGCAGATCGTTTGAAACTGATAGATGGCGCGGTCCCAGCGCTAAAAGATGGCGTATATGAATCGCATGCGGTAAGTGAAATTAAGTCATCTTTCTTTTGTTGGCAATCTGCGCATACGTGAATAATGTAAACAACACAAACTTATAGAGAATCAATAGTAATGTAGGGATAATGGGATGATGTAGGCTATTGTGTGCTGTTGATATTGTGTGCCACCCCCAGGATGTCGTATTTTTCCCGAAATATTCATAAAGCTATCTTTTATAAATGTGATCAAACTTTAATATTAAATTGGCAGATAACTGCGTGTGTTATGGCAGCTTTAAGAAATTAAAGACCATCCAATGGCATTACAAAGATATAGAGAGCTGGCATGTTTCGAAATAACTCTTTGTTGTGTTCAGATGAAGTAAGTTTTTACAGCTGGAACTACATCTTTAACCGCTTTAAGAGATTCATTGAACTTACAAGAGCACAGCAGCTTCCTGTTGATCTGCAACACAAAAGAAGACTATCAAAAATGAAGGCAACCGTTCTCAAAACAATAACAGTTCAGTTCTTCACCTGATATTTATTTCATTGCTTGACTGAAGTAAACGGCAGTATTTACAGTTAATAACATGATATCAAACTTACATTGATGTAGGGGCATTCAAGAGTATATTTAACTTCATCAGAGTCGACAGCCATGAGGGCAGTGTTTGCGGTCACGTTTAATATCGGGAATGCAAGTTGTGTATTTCCATTGCTTTCCCAGTATGCCATCACTGTTTTCTGATCAGGAGAACGGTATAATTATATAAAGTGTATAAAAGGCAGAATTATAAGAAGAATTTATTCAATCTAGTTTTTAGACATAAAATTATTACATTCACTAGCCACTCAGTGTCACAGTCCTGGATTTGCCTAGTGATGTCAGGGGAGACTTTGAAGAGGACGTGTCCACCTTGTCTTTTTCCCAGACATTGCAAGGCAGCTGGAAATCCAAAGGTCTCCAGAAAATAATACTGCAGCACGGTGAGAACTAAAAGACAACATACACAATCTTGATTAAAAGAAACTGTAACAGATACAAACAGGAGCATATGCAGGGTGATGCCCAACAGTTATGTTTTTAAATCAGAATACACAAGCTAAGAATTTAAATTACAGCTCTGAATTACGTGTTAAGCAGCAGAATTACTAGGAGTGTCTGGAAGGCGATGTGATGACAGGGGCTTATTGCTAACACGCTTTTAAGAGGCACATCTGCTAAATATAGTGATTACAGTAGCAGACACGTCCTTTAATATGATAAAGAACCGGTTAAGCCAATTGTGCAAATAGGCATAGAGAAGCTCTAAAGCTTTTAAAAAAGCTTTGGATTTGAAGTGTTGTACTTTCAAATAAACTACCCTGAACATCCACAGGGCCGTTGTTAACAAAACAGACAATGTAATAAAATGAGGATTATAGTCAGAGTAAATAGTATCTGAAATGCTATACCCAAGAGGATGACGACTTTCAGATGTGGAACTGTGCAGAGATTTATTTGGTTTTAATTCATGATAGCATGGCTGTACGTTTAGCTTGTAAGAGGTCACTTATGTATTTATAGGTTTTGATGCATTCATGAAGATCTGACGTTCAGCTTAAAACTAAGGAAATTACTTCTTATGATCCTGTAAAGCTTCTTGTAACAGGTATTATGACAGCAATTTAGCCTATTTATAGTGATAATGCAGTATGTGTAAAACAGCGTAAAAATAGGTGTTGGAAATGATGTAGCCTATTGACAGAAGCCCTTAGGTCTGACTTATTCAAAACAACTTTCAATTTATGTGTTTAATTGTAATTGGGCAATTTTGTGTTGATTTGCAGAGAGTTGCAGGAATTCTCATAGTTTTAGGGAAACCTCTAGCAAAGTGGTGTCAGAGTTGTTAGAGGCCTTAATGCTGCTTAAAGAGATAGTTAATCCAAAAATGAAAATTCTGTCATCATTTACTCATGCTCATGTTATTTCTTACCTATATAAATTAGGTTCCAATGAACACAGAGAAAGATATTTGGAAGAATGTTATTAATTTTCAGTTCTGGGACATCATCAACTAACGTAGTAGGAAAATAAATATTGTATTTGTTGAACAAATAATGAGATATTTTAAGAATTAAAGAAAACAAAGAGTTCTCGGATACCTGACTACCATTAAATTCTTCCTACTCATCAATGATGTACCAGAACTCAAAATGACTTACATTCTCCCAAATATCTTTCTTGTGTACATCGGAAGTCATTTATACAGGTATGAATTTACAGAATTTTCATTTTTGGATGAACTATCTCTTAATCGTTCAGATGGTTTATAAAGTAGGACATGATACGTCATGTCATTTCTGGTAGAGTAAACATGCGTGGCCTTGATCTCTGATTTAGCCTCTGTCAATTATTAAAGATGCAAAAATTCATGTGCTGTAGAGATTATTGAATGCATTGAAAACAACAGAATAAAGTCTGACTATACAGAAATAAGAGAGAAGCCAGCAAGTCTGGTGGGGGTTTTCCAATTCGCTGTTTCTGTACAAATGTTTAGTGAAATACATGTCAATCTGAGATATAATATGAAGGTGGAGCAAACAGAAAATGATGTGCCCTAATGTAATATTATATAAGTATTATTATTATTATTGTTGCTTGTTTTCAGCTCTCCTTTAAAAAGTGAAATCTTTACAGGTCACTCAACAGGGATGTCAAAACAGATTAAGATAACACTGATATATTTACAAGCTAGTCATAAACCGAAACAGACTTTCACACTATCAATCAAAGCACCTCACTGTTTGACTGTAGATGTTTTACTATGAAAAGGAAAGCGGAAATTGCATCACCCCTAAGAGTACTTAAACACTGCTCTACTTTTTTTAGTTTGTACTATGAGTGTTATTCTCCGCTGACTATTGTTTATGGAGAAAGTAAGTTAAATCAGTGTTTGTTGGGTCGTATAAAGTTATATATTTCAAACAATGACGTAATCTGACAGTAGCCATGACGATGACGTAACGTCCGATCCCCTCCCGAGAACAAGACAAGTTTGTGCGAGGAGAACAGCCGGTGAGCCAGGAGAAAGAGGGCGGTTAAATGTAATTCATTTATATATATTTCATTTATTTAAACTCTATTAAACTCGTCTCCCTCAAACAAACACACATAAATGTTAAAACAAAACACACTACCTCCTACACTACAGTAGTAAAACAACGAACCTTCCAAGCAATGTACTTTCGTGTGCGTGCCCAGGCAGGTGAAAATAACGTATACCTCCGTCAGTTCGATTTTAGAGGTGTAACATTTACTGGATTAAATTATGGATTCCTGGATTACAGGAATGTTATAACACATCTGTTCTGTAAATTAGATGGACTGTTAGATCAATAAATCAAATACACAACATCCGAAAGTCGAAAAAGATCGCTGCCAGATCAATAACAACTGCAAGCATGGCTCAGATAAATGTCCCAAACCTTCTACACGGACCGCCTGTCACTTTGATGTTTTGTAGTCACAACATCAATGCAGAACTAACTGCTAAATAACATTTAAAAATCTTACCAGATAAAACTTTCATCTCGACGATTTATTAACGCGAACGGCGCAGCTACCAAGTGAAATGATAAGGAACTGTCCGTTCTGCGCAGTGCGCATAGGCGTAATTTCCGGGTGTCTAATTTCGGTCCACAGTCCTGCAGAGTTTATTTCTGGTTTTACACACCGGTTTCGACGTTTCTAGTCTGCTTTGTGAGACCTTGATTAGCTGTTCAGGTGTGTTTGTTTAAAAGTGAAAAAGTGAATGTCAGGTATCGTGACCCATACCAATTTGTCACCCGAAATGTGACCTCTGCTTTTAACCCAGTCAGTGAGTAGTGAACACACGAACAGCAAGTGGTGAACACACGTACACCCGGAGCAGTGGGCAGCTATCACTGCAGCGCCCGGGGAGCAAGTAGGGGTAAGGTGCCTTGCCCAAGGGCACCTCAATCGTTACCCTGTGGCTGATTTTTTTCAAGAAAAAGTTACTTTATAAATTACTCACTGAATCCATATCTTACCCGAGTCGTTGAAAATACGGAGAGAAACAAATAAAAAAAGGGAGATTTAAGTGTTCATATGAATTTATCAAACTTTATAACAAAGTTTGATCCCTGGATGACGTGTGGGGTGTTTCCCCCCGAGAATAGTACAATAAAGGTCTAAGAAATCTTGTTATGTACCGGAAATTCATGTTAGAAAAAAACTTCCCCAAACCAATTCGAACCTTGGGGGATTGTATCGAGCACAGAAATACTATGTCATGCGTCCAACTTGTTTTTTGACAAGTTGACCATGTTAAGCATTAGAAAGTAGGGATGCACCAAATGTGTGGCAACCGAAAATAGCAAAAATAGCATGTTCGATGATGTGATCAAGCTGCAACCAGCAGTGAGAGAGAGCGAGAGAGAGAGAGAGAGACATGTGCAGTTGGGCCCTTTATTAACGCAGCAAACGTGTTGGTTGCATAAGAAGTAAGAATGCATGAAATGGCATGTTACCCCCTCCACCCTTAAGGTTCAGTACCTTGTGGTGAAAGTGCCAGGTTGCACATTTAGTGTGCTTCTCAATCCTCAGAGGTTGCATCCCAGGGATTATACGGATCTTTCCGGACCAGTCCTTCTGCCGCTTCTAGAGTCCTCCTCAGCATTAAACACTAGATGGTCATGAGCATGGCAGCATAACAATTTCTAACCCCTAGACCACAGTGCAAAAACTTTGAGATCTAATGTCATGTACTGCCACAAAATGGTACTGTATGATTTTCCATTGCTATTCCAGTGAATGACAATCTCATATCAACCACACGAGATGTTTAGAATTATGTGGTTAATGTACAACAAAATAAGAAAATAAACAAATGCTTTATTATCTAAAAACATTTTGTCCTGCATTGTATAGCTCAGTGCTGACTCATTTCCTGCCATGTTTTTTAGTATGAAGGTGCAAAGGATGGCGGTTAATTGGAGGATGCAAACAATACACTTCATGCAGCCTTTAAAAGAGCCCGAAGGAATGACGTGAAACAAGGGTGATTTCCAAGAATTATTTTTAATCTGAAATGGCTTTTCACAACACAAATCATTTCATGTGACAGACGAAATATGCCGCGTCAGGATGCAGCTGCTGTTTGAGAAGCACCCCATTAGTGTCTGTACTAGTAACTGTCTTGTTCTTCTATGTTTTTTTTTATTTTAATTTCCATGATCCTTGAATTCCCAAGGTGTGTCCAGTTGTTGTTGACACTTAGTTTGTAGGTAGCGGTTTTGCCTTGTATTACCTCTGCATGGTGCCTTGTACTTAGATTTAACCTCACCTATTTCTTTGTTGTCTTAGTCATTAGATTTACATTAAGCCACATTTTTGTACTCTTTCTTTCTTTTATGTGTTCTGCTAAAAGGTAAAAGTTAATTGCCATAAAAATTAAAAGAAGGTTCATTGTGTAAAAATAATATGTATCTTCTGGAAAAGATAAATATAAAAAATAAAGTGTATTGCCTTCACTCAGGAATGGAAACAACATTGCTGTGAGATCATCCATGCAGAGATCTAAATGAAATTGTTACTGTAGCACTATGAAAATATAGTCATGGTAGGGTAAGGGTAAATGAGAAACTAAATGTTTTTTGTGGTGGTGAGTTACAGCAGGTTAAGTGAACTGCTGACTCATAGGGAGAAGGGTTTGCCAGCTATGATACTTGCAATTTCTAGGAAACTGGTCCGTCTTGTTAGACTCTATTTTTCTTTTTTTCTGCCACACAAGCTGCCATGGACTGATGAGGTACATTACTCATGTCTTTATATTTTTTCATGGATGTGCCTGGGTTTGTGTGTTTGTGGGCTGGACTAACTAGAAAGGCACTGTTTCTCTTAAGCGCTTTGTGTTTACACATATTTTGTTGAGTTGCTAAGGTTACAGAAAGAGGATGTAGGGTCTAAAGTATTTTGAATGTAAAAAGATCATTTAAAGCTGAAGTAAAGCATAAATAAGAGTGCACTCTTTTCAGTTCATTTTGCAGACAAATTATCCACTTTCCACGGATAACATTCCTCATGAACATAAGGACCTCTAAAGATAATGGCTTTTGTGGTAATACTAATATCCTGGTGGAGGGGGGGTATGTATATAAAGGGTAATTCACCACAGGGGAATTAAGGGCTTACCAAAGATCAAGTGCTAGAGTCGCATAGACACTTGTTGGCCACAGAGTGTGGCGTATGCCCGTATAGAGCCTCCCAAATCACATTTCCTTGAATACTTGCACTTTCTTTGAAATACCAGATGTCTTATTTTCCCAGTTTGCCTGTGTGCCGGAGTGGTCCTTTTATAACACTGGCTTTATCAAGTCATTTCAGTACACCTCTACTTTAAAACAATGAAAGACATTGTCTGCCTGTGTTAATTATAAATCGACAAAGTACAAACTATGATATTTGAGGACAAATTAAGCAAAACAAAAGTTTCTTGACAATATGAAACTGTTTGTAGAAGGGTAGAAGTTCCCTGAAACTTTTGAGACAAAAGAGTAACTTGAGATGCAGGATTCTTCCTTCAATAGAAGGGTACGACTGTTTCGTTTGATCACATGCACAAGCTCTCTGCAATCCGATTATAGTAAATAAGTAATAGAGACCTTTTATCCCGGTAATCCACTTGACTGGTGTGTTGTTAATGTGAAGTTAATCATGTTTCAGTCCATCTGGGGCCAAAAGATAAATCGAGCAGCAGTCAATAAATCATTGATTTTCTCTCATTAAGTGTAACTATGCTGTTACCTTTCTGTGTAGCATTTGCATAAACCTCTAATTAAATCAATCTTTCTCTAGTTTATACATGTATTGACATAAATCTCGTTCAACAAGATTTTTAAACTTTAAATCGGGGCTTTGTCTGCATTGTCTTCTAAATCATATTGAGTAGAGGAAAGTTGGAGCATGCTACAAAACGTTGTGTTGAGAGACAGACTGGGGTTTGATCTTGAGAGGATCTCGAGAGGAATTTAACATGGTAATAGGCTTTGCGAATGGCACACGCATGCCAGTCTCTGCCCCGTACATACGGGTATAAAAGGAAGATGGCGGCGGTCATTCATTCACCCTTTGGGCTGAGGAACCCGAGAGGTATCTCCCAGTCGCTGCATCTCCCAGTCACTGACACTTGTGGCATAAAGGCACAACGTCTCGTTCCCTCCATCAGGGAACGGAAGTTACAGTCCTAACCGAGACGTTCCCTTCAGTGGGTCTCTTGACCTTGTGTTGAGAGAGAGACTCGGGACCCATCTTTACACGCCACGGCGCTGAGCCATATCACGGCCTCAAGCGGAGCGACACTGAATAGACTAACGAGTCACAAGTAAGCGCTACAGCGAGACGCAATCTTCCAGTGGGATCAGTAGTGGTCATATAAGAAGCCTGTACTGACGGTCATCATGGACAGTGGTGTTCGCATCTAGTAGCGAGGCACTGCCCAGAACCGTAATACTGGGGAAACACTGCTCTCCTCTTGAAGAGTGTGTTACAGAGACCACGTCCTAACACTAGGGGAGGTACATGTGGAGTAGCGATGCACGGATGGCGGTTAAATCCGCGGGCGGGGCGGATGATCCGCAGGTTGTGTGGGTCGGGTCATAAAAAAATACATTCTGATTAATTTCGGGTGGGTCGCTGGGTGGTTGATATCATATATAATATAAAAAAAATTTCTCAAAAAATACGAATATGTTTTAAATGCATTATTAATCAGGCGCTAATTTGCAGTAATTTAAAAGAAATACGCATGTGGCGGCAGTAGAGGACGGTCTATTTATTAAAGCCGAAATGAAGGCAAAACAGATCCGAGAGAATTTAAAGAGGGAGAATTAACAACAAAACAAAAGGTAGGAAAGAAAGTACCGTGTGGGGGCGTTATTGCAAAGTGGTTAACAAGGATGAATCAACTGCTGGGTATGTAATATGCAACGACTGTGAGGCACTGTGTGTATATGAAAGCCATAAGACTGGTCCCTCTTATATTGTACATCATGTGTGTGCTAAATCGAAAGATTAGATTTACATACAATTTACAAAAAAAAAAGCATTTACATACAAAGACAGTGCTAGAAAATTTACTGAGTAATTAAAGTGATGATCGGGTCCGGGTTGGGTGCATATATCTACATCAGAGAAATTATACGTGCGGGCGGGTGGATAATTTATTTGAAGCAGCGGATGCGGGTGACATTTTAGCTTATACGCGCATCTCTAATGTGGAGACACTAACATGGTCTCACCAGTGGGAAGAACAACATGCGAAAAAATGTGTCAGCCCGAGTAGGGTGGACAGACCCCAGGTGGGACAACCACCGGAGGGGAGGTCACAGATTCACCAACAGGGGAATCAGGAGTGAGGAATTCAACACACCGGACGACCCTGCAGGGGAGTCACTATGTATGGGGCAATAGTCCTAGTATACGGGTCCACCTGAACAGGGGTGACTCTACCAATACTGGACTCGGTTTCAGCAGACCGCTCCGCCCAGTCTGTTTACCAAGAATGCCAATGCTTTGTGATATATGGGATGCCTGTACTTCTTCCTAAGGGGGGGAAAAAGGGAAGCCATATAGCTCGCCTAGACTCACCTGGAGAGGGGGGAAGCGCTTTCGCAGGTGTACGCCCAAGCCAGATGCCTGTCCTATACGCCGGTAGCTATAAGACATGGGCTGATACTGGTTTCGCTCGGAGGTTGTAAAACCTTGCAAAGGTCCTGGGTGTAGCCCAACCCGCAGCGTTACAAATGTCTGCCAGAAAGGAGCTCTGACCCAGAGTTCCCTCGTTCCTTCCAGGCCTCGTTCCTTCCAGGCGCCAGGCATGGAGTTTCCAGAAACCTGGCTTGGGGTGCCAAACCGTGCCCTTCCCCTGCGACAGAAGGCTTTGTCAGGGGAATCGGCCAGGGGGGCGGTCGTCAGAACCACCAGGTCTTAGAGCCAAGTCTGGTTGGGCCAGTAGGATGAAACTAACAGTACTTGATGCCCCCCTTCCCTGACCTTGCAGAGAACCAGTGCAAGGAGGCTCACTGGGGAAAGGTGTACTTCCGGTTGTTCCGCTGCCAGCTTTGTGCTAAGGCATCCGTGCCGAGGGGACCCCCGCGGTCAGGGAGTACCAAGGCTGGGAATGGGTGGAGTCCGGGGAGGGAACAGGTCCACCTGCGCCTGGCCAACCACTCCCATATGAGCTGGACTGCTCAGGGATGGAGTCGCCATTCTCCGTGGGGCGTCCCCTGACGAGTGAGTGCACCAGCTGTCTGGTTCAGGTCACCCAGGATAAACGTGGCTCGCAGGGATTTGGTCACCTGCTGACTCCTCGGGCGAGTTGTGACATCAGCCGCGAGCGTTAGCCGCCTTGATTGATGTATGCCACAGCGTGCTGTCCGACTGGATCAGTACGTGTTTGTCCTGCACGAGGGCTCGGAGCCTCCTCAGTGCCAAAAGGACAGCCAACAACTCTAGGAAGTTGATATGCCACTGCAGTCGGGAACCCATCCACTGTCCCGATACTGCCTACCCGTTGCACACTGCACCCCACCTGTGCAGGGAGACATCCATCGTCACCACGACATGCCTCGAACCTACCCGAGCGGGCGGTTATCCGCCTGGTGCCGGTGTACCACGCCGTCCAAGGAACCCGACTCTGAAGTCAGGGCTTAAGTGGTCGCCTTTGTATCAACCCAAGAGGGACTACCTCTGTCGAGGACGCCATGTGCCCCAGGAGCCTCTGAAAGTGTTTCAGCAGAACCGTTGGAGTCCGTATGATCAATTTCAGACAGTTCAGCACCAACTGCGCAGTCTTGTGCTGACATACGGACAGAGTCTAGTTACATACAGAGATAAGAGGAGCTCTGTGCTGGGGAGAGCATGCTCTTTTCCCAGTTGAGCCGTAGACCCAGACGGTCTAGGTGCCGAAGCACGAGGTCCCTGTGCGTACACCAGACATCTCGCGCGTGTGCTAAGCCGGTCATAGAGATAGTTGAGTATCCTCACGCCTCACTCCCTGAGGAGCGCTACGGCAGCCTCCACGAGTTTGGTAAAAACCCGAGCAGTTTAGAAGAATCCAGCAGTTTAGAAGAAATCTCGAAGAGATGGAGCGCTTGACATGTACGTCATATGCAGGTTCCGAAGAACAAAGGATGACTGAATGATGCCGCCATCTTCCTTGTCTACCCGTATGTACGGGGCGGAGACAGGCTTGCGTGTGCCATTTGCCAAGCCCATTGGCATTTTAAATTCCTCTCGGAGATGATAGGTTCTCAAGATCAAACCCCAGTCTGAAGGGGAACTCAGAATTCCTATAAGATCTCTTTTACATGCAGTATGAATGACCTAGGACATTACTCTAAGATCAGTTATTTGTTTAATAAGTCGTATTTCCATTTTGTAAACTTCTCTGCGGTACAAAAAACAATTAACACATAAAATATTTGTATCATATTTTATTTACAGGCTTACAGCAATGGGGAAAAATTCTGAATAAACAGAACATTATAATTTTCAATTGAAGCTTGTTATTTTTAGCAACATGAGTAATAATATTGTCAACTTTCTACTTCCAGTGCTACTTTTACACTTTATGACAAATTTAAGACACTGAATAAATGACTACAGAAATGTATATTATATACTTTAATTATATAATATTACATACTTAAATTATAATTTAAATAGGTTCCCACATTTTTTATGTATTCCTTGACAGATTTTTATATATATTTCTAAAACTAGGTTCTGGACAGGTTCACTCAACAAAAGTGCTTAAAGAGAGCAAAATACAGCTTTTCCAGGCCTATAAATATAACAATTTTGATATTTAAATGAGGTTTGATTGTGGTAGCCCGAAATCTTATTTATCATTATAATATTACTTAATAAATAAAGATGCTAAAAATAATTATTCGCAATGATGTCATGAACTCTTCTGTTTCCAAAAGAACCAATCAAAGAACCCTTTTCTTATATTATAGTCTAAAGAACTTTAATTCACTACCAAGAACCTTTTGTGCAACAGAAAGATGTGGATGTTGAAGGTTCTATATGGAACAATACAGACAGAGAATCGTAATAAAATGGCATGTTTAAAACCATGATATAATTTATATTTTATAATATAAGTAGCTTGTCACAGACCAATACCATTGATTATGAGCTTTTGTTTGTGATGCTTATGCTAATGATTTAAGAAAATATTTATTTTCTAATTAGTAACGAGTGTCATTTATGTTTCTATGGATTTACAATACATTTTTGCAACAGAATTGTTAGTTATCACAGTCCTTTCTTGGGCCATGGCAGAGGTTGAACATTAGGTTTTTGTACTCACTGGCGCAGCATTTCATTACGTTTTGCTTCCACAGCATTAACCTGAAATACTTGTCCTTGTTGGATTTATTTTGCCAATCATTTAGGCATTAAAAATTTTGTCTGGATAATGCCAGCAAACACTGAACATTCCTCTTTCTTTCCTGTACATTTACTCTGCCTTTTCCACATATAGGTACGTCCTTCTGAAACCTTGTGTCCATATTTTTTTTTTTTGCCAGCTTATTATTATTAGTCACCATTTATGTTTGTCACTGGGTTTTGCAAATATCTAACCAATAAACGTATTAAAAAGATTTCAGAAGGACAGTGAAAATATATTTTATCCATGTTTTCAATGGGTGATTGCCCTGTGCCATGCCACATTAACATTTACAACTTATACAGTTACAGTAAAAATATAAGTGAGACCAGGGCTTGTAGTCACAAGGGAAATTGTAAAAAGAGCAGAAGTTAATACTGTTTAATTTGAATCAAGTCCAATTAGTGTAGTGGTTTTGGATAAACTTGATTAAATAAATATAATGTACAATAGTTTGTGAATCCTCTCCTCCAAACTACTGTAAAATTTCAATTTTTTATAGCTGTTGGTTAACCAAATGATTCCATTACTGTTGGTTAACCAAATGATTCCATTAAAACCACATTGGCATGTACTTAGAAAATAACCACCAATAAAATTAGGGCCCATTTACATACAATAATTGGTAAATAGGACAAGAACATCTTTCATCAGGTCATAGGATAACGTTGTTACATTTTTAGTGAAAAGTTGTGTTCTTTAAAAAAATATTAACTATATTTTTTATGTACCCTTGTACAACTAGCCCTGATCTCTTCTTAAGATATATTAATAGTTATGTAATGTACATGTCACCCCAACCTCTGTTCAAAAAGGCAAAATGTTTACCCTAATTTGCGTAACAGAACTCCTAAAATTCCCTATTTGCACTATATTGCAAATATCCAATATCGTTAAGTACACCACATCGTACATCAATGAGAAGCTTTGAATGTCCAATTGCATTTGTATCTCATGCCTAATTTGATACAATCTCAGATTGGGGGCATGTATTACATATACGATGATATTAAATTACCTATGTATATCTACATATAATATTAACTATATCTATATATATATAGTCTGATCCATCTCTCTAATTTGGTTCTCGTAATGTGTTGGTTCTTGTAAAATTTTAAATAAAAGGCATAAATAAAACCCAACAATGCATGATGCAACTATAGTATGCTACTAAATCAAGTAAATAGCTCAGTGGTACATAAGTGCCAAAATTCATAACTAAAAACTTAATTCATAGAAACTTTAAAATTTGAACCCTTATAAGACGTTGGTACACATACGCCAGGGCATTAAAGCGCTCAATGGCAAAGTGTAATCTGTTTGTCCACTTTTTCTGCATTAGGCCCAGATCTTCACCACTACAACACACCATTTGATCTGTGGGGAAAGGACAACACAGCAAAAGTCTTAAAGGCAAACTTATCAGTACATGACCTGGCGTTTTCAGCCAAGCTCCTGCAATTTTCAGCCACGTAAAAACGCCTTTGTGGACACAGTCCCTTATGCATTTGTTGATTCAAGTTATTACAATATTTTGATAGAAACTCACCCATTCCCACTTTGGAGACAGCATTTCCAAAAGGCAAACAAGCCACAAACCACCACCAACACACTTCCAATCCCAATTAAAATAATATTCTGGATGGGTAAAACTGTTGAAATACATGACAACAGAAACAGTAGGCAGTCAAAAGATGTTATAAAACAAGGCAGAATGGAAACATAACATTAACAACAATTTGCTGTTACCATTGATGTCTTCTTTATAATTACAATCTTGTTTATCTTCTGCACATGTCTTATTTCCAGCCTGGGAGTCATTGTATGTTGATCTGCTTAGATCTAAAACTTCAGATAAATAGAGAAAAGCATATTTACAGTAAAAAAACTTACATTGAAAAGTAAAAAACTGTGAGTACTTACTAGAAAAGATGATATTACAATGGAGCTGCAACACGATAAAAAATATTGTTAGAACATTCAGAATGAAATTTGATCAAACACCTTTAATGTACATATACTTTAATGTTGGAAATACACAGACACATGTGGTTTGTACCTCCTCGCTGTTGGGGCAGTCAACCTGCCATTCAAGGTTTAAACAGGTGCTCATGGTCAAATTCTTTACAGACCCTGATGTGTTCCCACTGTCAGTTGAATCAGCAATAAATGTTCCATTCTGGACACAGAAACTTAATAATTACAAGCCCATTTTAATTTATTTTATTAATATTTAAATTATTTTTTAATTGCAATAAACACACCAGGTAATACCACCCATGTTCGCAACGATCTGTTAGATGCATCACAACATTGTCAGGCACATGGTAAGTGTATCCCACCAAGGATGTGCGAATGTCCTCACATGAAGGTATTTCCTGCTTTGTGGGACATTCTGTCAAACAAAAGTAAATTTATTCTAAATAGTAAAAGGTGTGTGTGTAACTATCCCTCCATTTTTAGGAAGTATTACAAGGTCCAGCCCTTACATTTCCTTCCCAGGTCTGGACAACCCTTATCATTTGAATAACCATGTAAAAAGAAGTTTTTGATGTTTTATGGATGAAATCCATTTACATTTATACATTTGGCTGACGCTTTTATCCAAAGCGACTTGCATTTGATTGTATTATGCATTTGTTTCTGATTATGTGGAATCCCCTGGGATCGTACCCATAACCTTGGCATTGATAGTGCCATGCGCTAACCACTGAGCCACAGTAAAGAACTGATAATATATATACATGCATGTTGAGTATAATGAATTGGATGAAGGTTACTTTGTTGCCTTTTCCTTTATTGTCAAGCATCAGTCTGCACAACTATCCAACACACGGACGCCTGTTCCCGTATGACTTAACTGGGGTACACCAGGTATATGACAGGTTGAGGAAACTAACTATAACTGAGACCATGAGTTCCCAAACTTTCAGCCCGCAACCCCCAAAATTACAGTGCCAGTGACTCGAAGAATTATGTCTGTCCGCCTTTTCATCTTCAATCGCACGAGATTTTATCAAAGTTACTTATTACTATGCTACCTCAGCCACGCGAGTCAAGAAGCTATCTCCAAAATTAAGTAAGCAATCGATATTGGGCAAAAAAAGTTAACGCTTACCACTCGATCTCACGGCAGCCATTTCATGTCCCGCAGATATAAAAAGAAGAATTGCGCATATGTGCCTAATCCTTATCATTCTCATCGCTTTATAGACAAATCGCCGCTGTCACGTTCTTCCGGAAATTAAGCCGGCACGGTGCTGGGTTTTCAAAATGGGAGAGAGAGAGAGAGAGTGTGTGAGAGAGAGAGAGAGTGAGAGAGATGGAGAGAGATTTTCATCTGTGACATATAGAGAATCGTTTTATAGGTTTAAACCTTTAGCAGGACTTAATAAAAAGCATACATTTAAAAAGGTACGAAACAATTAATTAAACCTTTGCAAATATTAACCAACATAAACACGTTTTATACTATTAGTGCTAATTTCACAGTTCAAGACAAATTGGCAGTTTATCATTTTATAAACTATAATATTCTTAGTACAGCATCATTACTGAGACGAGAGAGAGCAATTGTGTAATGTATTAACGTCTGCATATTGCGCAGCGGCTAGTCGTCGCCACCCACATAGCAAAAGACTCCGGGGCGGATCCGCCTTCAAGTCATTTGGTCCGCTGTTCTCTCAGAATCAATTCAGTCATCCGCACAGAACACGTCCCGCCTCCGCACAACGAACTGTCAACTCGCGGATTCGCGACGGACGCTGAGCGAATTCTCTGACCGAACGCGCGCTTTTCAAACTGTCGCAGTCACTACCATCTCCTCACACAGTGGAAACGGTGGAGCCGGCTGGTCGGTGAAGACGGAACACGGTAAGAATAGTTAAATGTGCTTTATTAGTACAGTTACGTTAGCCAGTAACATTACCGTTGATGCTCTGTTTGATGTTTTTAATTCTGAAGTGATTTTGGCAAGCCAAGTTTCAACGCATTGTCATTCACGTTGGGTAAGATTGATTTGGTAAATAACCTTTTGAATAAAAGCGTTTTAAACGGAATGTCTTTATCTTTCTGGGATGGGGTGATTTAATCGATTTTTTAATCCAATCCTGAGACCGTATTTTCACCCCTTTCCAGTATAATAGCAGGCGAGATTAATTGATAGGCCTAACTTTAACCTATAACGTTACCTGTTTTTATCCACTGAACTTCTGGTATAGTTTGAGTCTTTTTTCATATTTTGACATATATTTTACACCTACCCATGTAATGTTGTGTCAGATAATGAATTCATTATATGAAGATACTGTAGGGCCTTGTTTTTATATCCGGATTTGGACCAAAATCGAGGCTATTTTGTCAAATACTAATAACGCACTACAGCTTTTAACATGTGGGTCAATATCACTATAGAGTGTCTTTGAGACTTAAAAATTTTCAAAATATTAATCTTAAATTTTCCATTTAACTTCATGTTTGTTGTATTAAGTAGACCTTTGGCTGTTAGAAATGTATGTTGGTCAAAGCTCAAGCCCATTACCTTAATGCACTTGTCCACCATATCAAGGAAGGCTTGATGACCGGCTGTGCATTTGTGGCAAAAGTAAGCATTTAATGAACACACGGCGTAGCTGCAGCTAGCAAAGGGATTCACTGTTAAATATCACTGTATACTGTTTAAAAAGCATATTTTCAATTAATGAAAAGTTTCTGTTTATTAAAATGTCACCAAGACATGGGAAGCCTGACAACATTTAACTACAAACACATTATGTTGGAAACTATAAAAAGGAAATATGAGTGCAGATTGCAGATACTGTGTGTGCAGAAAATGTTTTGACCTCCACTGAGGAAAGGCAGAATGAGGGGAAGGGATGTAACTGAGTACATCACACTATTTCTTAAAGGGGCGTTTACCCCAAAATGACAGGGTAGACGGCAAATACAGGGACGCATGCAAAAGTTGATTATTACTATGAAAATAGAATATAGATTATCCAAATGATTTGTTTTATTAAATACATTGCTGAGAACAATAGGAACTTTCAAAAAAGATTTTAATTTTTTGCAATGTATCCGCTTTTTAAACTCACTGAAGGTAGCTAAGCCGTGTGAGAGACATGCCAAAATCACACACATAGAGTCAAAGAAAATTGTTATAAAATGATAAAACACATTTTAAGAATCTTCTTATTGCAGTTCTTAGTGTGTAAATATTAGTACATTTATAATAAAACCTCAAAATGCCACTATTTTGCATTACATGATGGCTCAGTGTTTCTGATGAGGACACCAAATGGCACTTTATATAGTGATAATGACCCATGTAATAATATTTAATTTCATTCGATTCATATCAATAATTTAAGATTAAAAGTTTAAAACCTACTTTATAGTTTTATAAAAAAAAAATTTAAAAACCCACTTGCATTAGTAAACTTTAGTTCTGGTATACTAATTATTTCATGTCATATTAATAGTATAAATCAACTATAATATACTGTGTGTGTGTGTGTGTGTGTGTGTGTGTGTGTGTGTTCTGTTGCAGTTTACAGCTTGTTCTATTGCGACTGGTCTGTTTTGGAGATCTTCATCTTCTCAATTCATCTTTTCCAACCAAACTGGTAAAGTAAGATTTTATACTTTTTTAAACATTATTTAGCCAGCTATTTTGTTAAATATGACATAACGCTTGTTGCTCCCTAACTCTTTGTAAGTTGCTTTGGTTAAAAGCGTCTGCTAAATGACTAAATGTAAATGTAAATGAATACTGGGTGTGTTTACATGCACATTCTTAAGCTGGTTGTTTAATAAGCAGACAACCAAAGGCTATAGATATAGAAAGATGATTTACTACTATTTCTATGAATGGGAGAAACTGTGACAATATGGCAGAACAAGTCCCATAAAAGAGCCAATTGCTGCTTGTTTAAGTAACAAGCTATATAGAAGCTTAGGAGCTATATATACACTCGCACTTACGACTGCTTATGCGCATTGTCGAGTTTAGCCTGAAAAATAAGCTTTTCTAATGTTCATTATTTTATACCTCATACAGGTTTGTCTTTCAGCATGAAGAAGTTTTGTGTGTGCAGCATGTGTCAGACAGTGTGCAAATAATATATAGTTTTTTCGAATCTTCCTTTTGTGCCTTAATGGACAAATTCACACAAATGTATCTCAAAATGTCTGCCTTTGCACTAAGTATTACAGAAAGAACACACGTGAAACAGTACAGTATATTGGATCCGTCCATTTGTCTTAAAGGGATAGTTCACCCAAAAATGAAAATTCTGTCATCCTTTACTCACCCTCAAGTTGTTACAAACCTGTATGAAATTCTTTGTTCTGTTTAACACAAAATAATATATTTTGAAGAGTGTGAAAAGTTCTGGGGTACCATTGATTTCCATAGTATTTTTTGCCTACTATGGAAGTCAATGGTGCCCCAAAGCAAACTGGTGTAACAGTCACCAGGTCATTCAACTTCAGCCCTACACTTCCAATAATCCTCTTGGCCTACCACCGGCACACATTCTTCCATACATTCTAAAACGGACTGTGATGGCAAATGGTCCAGAACACATCCTTCATATTTAAGAACGGCCCAACGTTGCCTGACAGTCGATAGTCGGTTTGGTATGTCCCGGGTTTAAGATTCCACTATCAGATGGTCCCATTAAGCACTTGTGGCAAATCTGAGCAGATATATTATTAGTTTTAGTTTTCCCAAAACTGTCAATATCTTGCGGTTATTCACACAAAATATTAAATATGTAGCACAAGGGAAACAGGTTACTTGGTCATCGAAGTCTTAAGACTAAATATTTTTATAACACAACATTTATTTTGTAAATTATTTTACCAGTGTTAATTATAAGAAATTGACAGGATTTTTTTACATTTCAGATTTCCTCCCTGGCTCCTATTGGGGCCCATGACACAAAACGTGTCACATGGAACATTCTTTCCCACATGTTCCGTGATGATGTTGGGAGGAGGATCAACTGGAAGGCCATGAATGGGAAAAAATCTTATAATCAGATGGAGTCTAGGAAGTTCCTCCTGTGTAAGTAAATGTAATGAAATTTGCCTGGTTTAAAACAATAAGCACAAAACATTTTTTGGTTAAAAATGTATCTAGCGATACATCATGTATCCTTCTTGCGAAGTTTGTTTTTGTCTTATCCTGAATCAATCAAATACACCTAGGGTTTACATTCAGACTATTTTAGACTGTCAACCGCTGTTGAGTACCCCAGTACCTGAATGACTTGTCGTAGACAAAGAGAAGTGTCAGATATCACACTTTTGTTTTAAAAACATTGGTTGTGTGTATCCTTACAGGAAAACAACACCATTTTTACATATGCCATTATGCTCTTACCTCAACCTAAAAGAGTTGATACATATCTGTCCCGTTTCAGTGGGTGCACTTAATCGCACCATTCGTTCCATTCATTCATTAGGATCCAAACAGGGATGATTTAAGAAGCCAGCAAACAGTTCATAGCGATTAAGTGCACTCACTGAGATGGGACAGATACATATCAACTTGTCTAGCTTGAGGTAAGACATATGTAAAACGGTGGTGTTTTCTTAAAAAAAATGGTAGCTCCTATGTGATTTCATGAACTGGTAAAATAATAATTCTGCTTGTGTATTACAGGTGCTGTGAGAAAGAGCCATGTCTCCCGTGCCGCCACTGATGATGAGATCACAAAACATGTGATACGGTGGTTCAACCTGCCAGCAGACAGGGGTGCCGTCCCAGTGTCAGCACCCAACAGTAGTGTTTTACTGTTTAACTTTAACTTGTGTGTTCAGTGTTCGTTTACCAGTTAAGATAAAGACAAGTTTACTACTTTAAAAAGTATTTTTTAAGTTTATATTGATCAATCTTTTAAAAACCCAGTTTACACAAAAAATACATTTAATTAAATGATTCTTGAGCTACATTAAAAAAAGTGTTTTTTTACTTAAATAAATAAAAATATTTGTACAATTTATGGTTGCATTTCATTTTCTGTAATACAATTGTATACATAAATACAGTCTGTAATGACCTATTTTTAAAGTTTAATTGTTACTGGCTTAAACGGGTAAATTTACTATGCGTTTTGAATGATTTCCTCATGTGTTATTAATATTAATAAAGGCAGGCATATTTAAAATGAAAGAGAAATCCATTCTATCCAATGTTGGTCAACTAGATTTGAAATATTTCTTTAGCTGGTTTTGGCCAGAAAACTATTATTAAATGAGGGATCTGAAGATCCGTGGCGGATCAGCTGCTTTATAAACGGGTCCTGAACGGATCCGTGGCGGATCAGCTGCTTTATAAACGGGTCCTGAACGGATCCGTGGCGGATCAGCTGCTTTATAAACGGGTCCTGAACGGATCCGTGGCGGATCAGCAGATTTATAAACGGGTCCTGAACGGATCCGTGGCGGATCAGCAGCTTTATAAACGGGTCCTGAACGGATCCGTGGCGGATCAGCTGCATTATAAACGGGTCCTGAACGGATCCGTGGCGGATCAGCTGCTTTATGAACGGGTCCTGAACGGGTCTGCCCCGGATCTGGTCCGGATCCGCCATCCTTATCTGTTCTGGATCCGCTGCGCTGTGCAAGTGGACTCCATTCCGGATCCGTTTTGCTCATCCGTTCCGGAGCTTGTGGTAGATCCGGGGCGGATCCGTTCCGGAGTCAATTTGCTATCTGGGCACCTACTAAGCTACTACACATTTCTTCAGTAACTTTCAAACAGACGAATGGTAACATGCATAATACAATGATGCCCTCTACTGCCCATTTAGATGAGATGACGGAACGAGACATTGCGTAATTGCCCAATGTGGTCCAAGACAGCGATTAGGGGCGTGGTCGCCACCCCTCTATATTACAACGTCTGGGACACATCACCTCAGTCAGAATCCTGCGACGGAAAGTTACAGCGCCACGATCAGAGCACACGAACAAGGCAGTTTACGCAATGTCTTGTTCCCTTCTCTCAGGGAACCGAGGCAACGAAAGTAACAGGAGACGATCCCTTTCGACAGAGGTCTCTCTACATTGCCTGAAACACATTGGGGAAACGAATCAAATCACGCCGTGAGAGTAGCAATGTGGAACCCAGCGCTCTCACAACATAATCACGAGGCAAGTGAGAGGGAACCCCCTCAACCAATCAGCGTAGCCGCAAGCATGCCAATGTAATGCCAATCCAGCCAGGCCCGGATTAAGAATTCAGAATCCCTGGGCACATGTGTTTTATGGACCCCCCATTCATACACATGTGCGCAATTAAGTTTAAAATTATTCTGTATGGTACTGTGTATGAAACACCTCTATCCTATACAGGATTACATTGACAAGTTAAAAAACTATGATCACATCCTGACAATTTCAACACCTGTACACAACCTCAATCATACAGGATTTACACCACATGATTGCAAGAATATTAAGACATTTCCCAGCATACTGTAACTCACTGGCATGCAATCAGCGCACACAATACCACATCTCTATCAATTCAGTTCTATCAGATTCTTCTATTCACACACAAACACGCCGGATTCACAAAACTGTTCTTAAGAGAAAATATGAGAACTTTATTTAGATAAATTATAGAAAGTCCTTAAGAATATTCTTTGGTGCAATTTTCAAAAATGTTCATCTTCATATTTTCTAATGTAGTGGGGTAGAAGATATAGCGACTATAAATGAGATGGACTACAAATCCCACAGTTCAGATTCTTATAAAAAGGAAGTCCAATTTTAGGGACTTCCTCTTTGAAGCACCATGTGGTGTGGTAATTCAAGGCTGTGTAAGAGCTGATGATAAGACCATTGATTAACAGAACCGAATTGGTGAGTGCCCCGTCAGAAAATGTTTGTTGCTTCAGAGAGTTAAGCAGACCTATTTTAGAGCATACATGGTAATTTTACTCAAATCCTTTTTTCTATAGCCATTTTGCTTTGTTTTAATATTTATATCTGCCGTGTGATTTAGTGCCTGTTTGGATCAACATGTGTTGGGTGTCTCGGAGAATTAAGCATGTAAATACAGGTATTAATCCGTTCTAAATTCTTGGATTGAGTTTTAACTTTTCATATTTTAATTTGTGTTTTATACTTGATTGTAAATGTTTTAAATTATAGTAACTTTTTATATGGTGATTTATAAATTTTGTTTCTTCTTTTTGCAGAGAATGCATGATTGCCGTTTACTTCTTGTTTTCTTTACCAGAAATGATGGTGGCTTAATGGGGATTTTGGTATGATCCAAATGTTAAACCGATTCCTTTATGGCAACGTTATTTGAGTTTTTGTTGATTGTTGCTTATTTTGTTTGTTTGTTTGCACGCATGGGCCCCTGGCACGCAGGGGCCCATAATGCCCATTGGATAATTTCCACTTACGCAGTGGGCAATGTGTTCAATCACGCCATGAGAACAGCGAAAAACAGCTCGACTTTAGTGGAGCTAGCACATAACCCTTAGCGGTAGCACACAGCACAACTCCCACTGACAGTGCACACCTTACATAGACTCTAAGAATACCACATTCTGCTAGGGGATCCAATCAAAACACTCAGAACTTTTGGGCCACTACACTGAGCAGAATAACAAGTATAAAAACCGCAAGTGCCAGGGTCGAGCAAGATAGAAACAAACCCTGTATATTTAGTGCTAATAAATAACACAGGGCCGAGGCAACCGGTGTACATAGTGAGGACAGAAATGGGTACAGCCTGGTATGTTTGCACCCCAAGCAGTAAGACAGTGACTGTGAAGGACATGGTTACATATTGTATTAGAGTAGTAATATCTTAGAAACCCGCACCGTAAAGAACTCAGACTCTGGGCAGTAGATTTGGAGAGAGCATGGGCCAGACCCGGGCAGAGTACACAGTGAGCGTGCGTGTTCCGTTGGTCGATGGGCCCCGAACATAAGGAACACACCGGCATGCTGGAACACACGAGTACGAGGATCCTTGTTCTTCTTCGTCTCCTGGGTGTATCCAAAACAGCACGTGGAGGTAGGTGAAGGAGAAAGATTCTGAGGTTATGTGGCCTAAACCGTGTAATATATATGGGTGTTGACCACACCCCTAAACGCTGTCTTGGACCACATTTGCTAGTTACATTTTCATTTCCACTGGCGTTATTCAATAAGGTTTAGAGAAGTGGAGTCCCCAATGCGTTTCACGCGATGTAGAGACCTCTCTTGAAAGGGAATATTTACATTCGCTAGCGGCTAGCATTTTACAGAGGTTGACTTTGGTCTGGATGTCCTATCGGGCGTTTAAAGAACAAACAGGCTTTTGGACAATCAAAGAAAGCATTCATATAGAGAATTGCAGGAAGAAAGAAATTAACTCCTGAACGTAGAAGCGGGAGGATCCTAAATATTCAGTCCTGTAAATCATCATTAAAACGGTACCTGTACATATATTGCAAATCTAATTTCAGTTGTAATATTGAATATGTGCAAGACAATCACACAATACATTGCAAGTTATTTTTTAATCTGTTGTCAAACTTGCAATGCATTTCTATTTATAAACCTACACCTACAGGTAGCCTACTCCCTACACACAAACATTTGTTACAAGAAATAGAAATCTGCAGAGTGAAGAAATGCATCTGAGGAGGAGGACTGGTTCAAAGAAAAGTGGTGCATACGGGTTGGAGCAGTGTTACTGATGACTCAAGCGGTAGGATACTTTTTTTTTCATTTGTTTTTTTTTCATCATTTTCATATATCATACTATCATCAGTGTCCGTGTCCAATACATAAACTGCATTTTTTTCATCATCATTATTGTTGTCATCATCATCATTAGCGTCTTCATAATCATATATTGTAATTTCTTCTACTACATAATTTCTAACCTCTGCTTCCCTCTCTCCATAATCATCCGCTATAAAGTACTTTCTTCGTCATCAAATTCAGCCTCCACTATCTTTTCTTCATCATTCTCATTTATTCAATTATCATCATCATGTCTAGATCACCGCTTGCATGAACAAAACTGGTAAGATCATATAACATTACATATTTTGATACTGTGTTTGGATCCAGAATAACAAGACCTAGAAAAGTACATCATTGCAAAAAAACATCTGTTAATTAATTGTTTATTGCCACATGTACAATTAATGACTACTTACTAAATACAGAGGTTGGTCAAAATAATATGAACACTTGGGAAATGTATAAATGAGTCTCTTTATTAATAGTGAAGACTGCTGCTCTTAAAAGACCACAAAGCTGTTACAGGTGTTATAGGTGCTCCTGCTCTTCGTAGTGGTACGGCTGTAAAACTCACTGTATTGAGCAATACTTTGCATCTTCTCACATTCTCTGATTTTCAAATTGCCCAGATGTTTTGCTACTTCCATCAGAGATCTAGAAATCTTTTCAGGGTCTTGTGGTGTGCTTGCCTGCTGGGCCCTGGTAAACATTCAGGAGTTGGAACAGGTTTGAGGATGGGTTTTATACAATAGAGAAGAGTGTAAAACTGATTTACCAAAGAACATCTTAAAAATTTTAACTCATGATTTCTTTCTGCAAGTACTGTATGAAAAACCTGTAATAATAAAATGTCTTCAGCTTTCAGTTTATCCTTTAGGAGTTGGATTATATCTGAAAGATCTGCTATTTTCATCATCATCTTTCCTCTCCTCTCTTTCATGTTGTGGCCCTGGTTCTCTTCCTCTCTCAGTGCAGCTAACCCAGAAACCAGAAACTGGAGAAGCTTCTCAAAAACATGTTAATTTCCTTTTCTGTGTGCTTTATCTGAAACTAGAATTGCATAAAAACAAAAGGTAGAGCAATGCAACATTGTAAAAAGCCTCATATAAAGCTTCAAGTATATACAGTATATACTTGAAAGAATGTTCGTTACTTTGATATATATTATGTAGTGTGGCTGTTTCTATTTTTAGTAAAAAAAATGTGGAACAAAAATATTGTTCATGCAAATATTCTGCTTGCAATTTTCCAATCTTCATGTTTTTCCCAACCTATAATATTTTTGTCTTTTGTCTTCCACGGGACACAAAAGGTGAATCTATGTTAGCAGAGTGCTTTTTTTTCTTTAATTTTCTAAAAAAGCACCTTGAAAGTACTGCAAACATAAATTACTGTGACTTGTTGTTAACATTTTTATTTAATCTTCTGAAGCCATGTGAAGTTTTGCATTATGTCAGTTGCCTTTCTACCAATAATTTAAAGGTTTGGCCAAGGACAAAATAATGGAACACGTATTTTACCTGGAATTTAAATGTTAAGTCAGTCAGTTCATCAAAGAAAGCTGTAAGCATGACAGAATTGTTGGTACATTTCTTCTAAATGATATGCGAGAAATCCATCTTACCGTAATGTGCTCCATGGTATGATCATTATTGAGTTTCAGTTTTGCTGTATTAACATCAGTACAGCCTTGAGCTCCACCTGGAAACAATCAGTGAAAGGAAAGCTGTGACCATTATGAAATTTCAAGATTGTATTGTTTAAATGAGGAGAAACTACACGAGCCACAACAACACTGTATGTTTCACGAAAAGGATTTGATGAGGATGTGTCTGCTTAGAAAAATACATTTAATGTTGTCTGGCAATGGATTTAATTTCTTATGTTTTCTTACGGTTCTTACCCTCTGATCTTGCACGATCTCAACAATAGAACAAAGGTCATGATTTTTATGTTTTTTAGATGTTTGACATATAAGACACACAGGCTGTTTATCCTCCAGACAGAAGAGCTTTAGTTTCTCATCGTGCAAACTGCAGAACTCCAACTTATCTAGAGCTTTCAATTAAATTCAAGTTTATTTATATCATGCTTTTCACAATGTGCATTGCTCCAAAGTAGCTTTAAAGGAGCAAAGAAGAAAACACAGAAAGGTAAAACACAGAACAGTGCATGGTGTTTATAGAACAAGCAAGATCAATCTAATAAATAATATCTAATAAATAAATAATTAAATAACTAAATGCAGTCTCCCGGTGAGCGTGCCAACACTGCCCTGCTGTGGCGTGGACCCCAAACTCCAATGATTGATTAAAGGAGAAAAAAAAACCTTGGGAAAACCAGGCTCATCCGGGAGGGCCAGATCCCCTCCGACGTTTCAGCTGCACTCAGTGACCCCGACCAAAAGCCACCGAGCAAACATCCACGAAGAAGAGGGAGAGCCCGCCACCCGCAACCCAGGAAGTCCCACTCGCCAAAACCGTGCAGGTCCAACCCGTCCCACTTCGCAATCTTCACCAGAAAACAGAGGAACAACCAGGGAAAAACAGTAATGGCATAATGTAGCTTTATTCCTCTGCTGTCCAACATCATCTACAAAACAAGTCCAAACCAGACCCACACATCCCCCCCAACCACAACCAACGAGCTCCCCCACTCCCCACAAACACCCACCCAGCAACCTCCAATCAGGGCCACTGAATGCAGCTATAACTTCAAACTGCTGTCATGTGGTGTCAATTTATCATTATAAACCAAATATTGTAACTTTAGCATTAACGTGACAAGTAGTCCATCTTTGCTTTTGGTTGGGGATGGAATTGTCTGAGCTGGGATGGTCAGATGGTCACCCTTCTCTTCGGTGGTGATGGAATTGTCTGAGATTGAGCTGGGATGTTCAGTCAGTCCGCAAGCTGTAGCGGGAGGACGGCACGGGGTATGTGCTACGTATGAGAAAGCTCGACCCACTCTGGTGGATTTAGTTATTTTAGATGTTATCAAAAGTCCTGAGTTTTGAGATCTTAGAGCATTATGGGATTTAATGTGATAGAAGATCTGTTAAGTAGGTAGGGGCTAAAACGTTTAATGCTTTGTAAGTCATTAAAATAACTTTAATACTATACCTTATGAGTAGCCTGCGAAGGGATGATAAAATTCTGGTTACATGATCGTAATTTCTTGACCTGATTAGAACTCTGGTAGCTGCATTCTGAACTAACTGTAGTTTGATTATTGATGATGCAGGACAGCCACTAAGTAGAGCATTACAATAGTAGTCTTGAGGTCACAATTGCATGAATAAGTTTTTCTGTGTCAACAACACATAGAGTCTTCAGCGCAAGGATGCATGGGGGTCGAGATTTTGACAATTTCTACTACAAACAGGACACTCCCGAAACTCATCATCAGTCCTAGTGGTCCAGAAATTTAGCAGACAGGTTTTACACATACTGTGACTACAAGAAACACAACTGGACAGGAGAGATCCTCATCAGAGAAAAGGGGTTTAAAAGCAACACATATACTCTTTGTTAAACAATGATAAATATGCAGATTCTGGTTCTTTTTTACTTTTCATATAACAAAATTGTCAGTTCAGGCCCACAATAAATCTCTGTTTCTATATGCTGTTTGTAACATTTTACAACTCGTTGTTTGACTGCAGATATCTTACTGTTTTTCCCTCCTATTTGTTTATTGTTTTTAAACACGAATGGTTCACAGTGACAAAGCACATATAGATATGAGGTGTTCCAATACAGACTATAACAAATATGAAATATTTAATAACAAAAATATATCTTGAGGAAAAAAGCTCCACCCACAGAACCCGAATAAATATTAACTTACTTTTTGATGCAGTCGCAGTCCAAAGTCCAGAAAGGACGTATTCAAAGAGAGAAAGATGGTGCTGTCACTGAATTCACTCAAAATGAAAGTAAAAGGGAATTCAGTAACTCATCCATCTTTCAATATGGGTTTTCTGGTTCTGAGAAATGAAACCTATAACATATTCATGAGCCTTCATGATGACATCAACAGAGGTAAAAGCACACAGAGTGAGATCAACAGAGTAGAAATGTCCACATCCTTTGCTGACTACATATCCATTACAGCATTATGGAGATTATAACAGTCAATAATTCAATCTACCAACACATGTGCATTCTCTTGATTTTCCACACACACAATTTTAATAATCTCCTTTGAACCAATAGGTTTTGTAAAAATACTGTACAAAAAATGAAATATCATTCAGAAGATTTTTTTGCAGCTCTTTGTATTTCACAAGAAACTCTAACACAAAAGCATTGCACACAAAGCAAGATTTTATTACATTTCAACAAATGTATTCAAAGCAATAACACCACAGTTTCCCTTTACAGAATTTGAATAATCATAGAAGTTTTATAAGGGTTTCAAGTAGAAAATTATTGTTTCACCTCTTTAGTCAAGATGGCCATTTTTTCTTCCAAGTAGGTGAAGTTTTTTATCACTTGGTATACTTGGAAACACTATTAAAAAGACACTTGGCATTCGGCAACCATATTCAGAACAGCTAATAAAAAGCATTTTAGCTACGCGGTACTGTTCAGCAGCAGTTAGGTAGCATTGTATATTTCTTCATGTGTCTTGTAAAGAAGAGCTTACAGTCAATGGCACACCCTCAGTCCCCGGGGTCAGGAAGTAGTCTATGTTATGCAGGTGAATGCCCTCCTGTTCCTCTTGCTGATCAGGAAGGAAACGTTGCTGGTTGTGGTTGATAGGAGACATCAGAGAATTCCCCTCTTCTGGAAGCTGCACAGAAAGTGCCGGAGGAGGAAGAGGGGGAGAGGAACGAGGGAGGGAAGAAAAGGCCAAACTCTCTTTCCCTATTGTAAACATAAACCGTAGCCTATGCCTGAGAAAGAGTTAAAGATATAGTGAAATGATGATATGAGGAAGTTACCATTTGTTTACTAATAAAAAGACAATACAAACAAAAAATATAGCTAAATGAGTTTTACCTGAAGAAATTAACTGTGAGCATCAGGAGGGCTACAAAACAACACAGCCCACAAACTGCTGACACACAGAGCCACACTGCATCGCTATCCACTGCTCCAACTATGACCACCGAATCTGAGATCAAGGGCAAGAGAAAGTGAGGACAGAGATGAAATGCCATTTGGAGAGGAATACTGGCACATTGTTAAACTTCAGGAATGTTTCTAATAACCTTTTCCTGTTTTGTATTTTGAGGTACCACATAATAACATTTTAATGTTTTTTTATTGAATTAACAGATGTGGGAGAAACAATATCTGAATTAGAACAATGATGTTCAGGTCATGTTCATGCTCCGGTCATACCCACTAACTCTTACACAGACTCACCTAGACCAGGACCTTCTCCGGATCCCCCTGAACCTTCAGAAAACATCTCCTGCAAAAGATTGAACAGATGTGAGATGTGCTGCTTTGTGCATGTGGATGCATATCATTGTGTTTTTGTATTGATATTACATTGAATAAACGTACCAAGCTGTTGCTTTCAAAGGTGGTAGTGATCTCAGGAGCTACAGAAAAACATGACAAACAAATATTAAAATGTACAAGTAAATATTCTTTGAGGAACAATAAATAGTGCTTTGACTACAAAGCTGCTCCAACATTAGAAATATCTATATTAAAGGGATTAATCACCCAAAAAGGAAAATTCTGTCATCATTTACTCATTCTCTCATCATTTCAAGCCTGTATGACTTTCTTTCTTCCACTGAAAACCAAAAAAGATATTTTCAACAATGTTGGTTACTGAACAGTGTTCCCCCTTCACTTCAATTGTATTTGCACAAAACCAATGCAAGTCAATGGGGACCGCTGTGTTTGGATGTGTGGATGAAAGAAAAGATTTGAAATGATAACGGGTGAGTGAATGATGATAGAATTTTATTTTTGGTGAACCATCTCTTTAAAGGAGTCATATGACAAGGCCAAAAACGAATGTTGGTTACAGAAGGCGTTCCAGGCAGGTCTGGGTGAGCATTTGATTCAAGATAGAATGCATCTTTTGTTACGACAATTTAATTTTTGCAATTTTACGTGTCTAACACATGCGCAACTTATAACACACCAAAGAAAACCATGTATTCGCACCATATGACTGCTTTAAGATGTTTTTAAGCACGTTTAATTGCATGAATCTATTATATTTTAATTTTGTTTTATTTGATTGGATAATTTTGTACTTTTAACCATTAATGTCATTACATTTAGCCAGTGTAATAATAGGATTTTTTTAAATATGTTAAGATAGTTGTACTGGAAGTGAGATAAGAATACACATTTTTTAGATGTGTTAGTATTTACCAATATGTATATCGTTGTTTGACCAGGTCATTTCAAACACAGGATCAGTCCAGTCACTGAAACGGCCTTCAAACTCTTCTTTGGCCTGAATCTGAATCTCATACACAGTGTGTGGCAGAGCATCAGAAATCTCAAAAGATAGGCGTCTGTACAGAGTGTCTTTTATCAACACTTTCTGGTACTAGATACACATACCAACAGAACATATAAAAAAGTATTAAACCCACAAATCAAGATGCACTTTGATTAATCTACATGCAAGCAAATACATCAAAACTCTCATATTACCTTTTCTGCCTGTTGTGGTCGGTATCTCAGATGGAAGTGCAGGATATAGTAGCTATTTTCCCAAGATCTGGGATAAGACCAGGACACTTTTAAAAGGTTGTTTCTACCCTCAACTGGTCTCACTTCCACTTTGGTAGGAGGATCTGGTTTAACTACAAAGAAAATATGTGTTTTTATAAGTAAATAAGTTTTAAAACGTCTTATTAAAGGTGCTGTAAGCTAAGACCAGCATAAAGGAACACATAGCCACTGGGATGAGAAACAGAAGCACGCACGGATTTCTTGTAGCGTGAAGGGTATTTCAGGGCTGGTGGCGCTGCCCACTGTGTTTGAGACACAAAGTGTTGCTCTATGGAGCGTTTTGTCACCCTCCTCCACGGGAAAAGCACACCAACACCGCAAACTGGAGATTGAACACTGAATTCGAGTGACGTTACCCAATCTTTGTAAAGAAAAGGAGAAAAAAAGGGCGTTATTATACTGTAAACGTTTTCAAAACAGATATCATTTTTTGAATAGAACAAAAGCTGTTCATACATGTACTTTAATCTTCTGAAGCCTAATGTGAAAATGTGTTAAGCATTTTAAAACAACACCTTGTTGGTTTTCGAACTTAAATTAATGTCTCTAAAATTATTTCAGTGGTAGCAACTCTTAACCGGACGAATTCAACTCCCACTGCTAGCAGAGCAGCCTCATAGCGACTACAACCACACTAGCTGCGTCCCAATTCGGGGCTGCCTCCTTAGAAGGCTGCATTTTGAAACAGATTGCTGTCACCACGCAAAACGGGCAGTAGGTGATGCAATTACACAGAAAAAAATCTGTCAGAGTAACATGAAAAAATGATGTACATTGGTTGCACAAATTAAGTTATGTTTACATAATGTCATTATGTTCAAGTTGCCAAATTAATGTTTGTTAAACAAACAAACATTTCTTACTTTCATTTATCGTTCTCAACATAATTTTGTTTAGATAATGTGAAATAACATCTTCTTTTATCTGTAACAAGATATGAAGCTACCCAAGCTAACAGATATTCATATTCAAAAATGTAACCGACCACTACCTAAGCAAAGGCAACACTTTCTAAACAATGGTTACCACAAAACTTAAAAATATAACAAACTCCTCTATAATTCTCAAAGATAAACGAAGATTAAACCCTAACAAGTATTTCTCTTTATGAAAAACACATAAAACAACACTTAATTAAGAAAATAACTCTCAAAATGCAGTCTTACACAAAGCATGCTGGGAAATATAAATCCCCTGCCAAGTTGTAACAATTATGTTACCACAACACAAATCATGTATGTAGTGCCAACATGACTGGATTAAGTTACATAACTGAACATGAAATAATCATGTTCTGATAAAATAGTACAATTTTACTTTTTTTTGTTGCTGATTTAACTTTTTTAAATTAATTAAATTGGACAAGCAGGAATAATTATTTTTTTTCAGTGTAAGAAGTCTTCTGCGACTTTTGAGGCTGTGTGCTTTGAAGAGCAAGTCCTTGTTTTCATCTCCGTGACCTTAGAAGGTTGTGGCCCCCGAATTGGTGGTAACCCTAGCTATGGCACACTTGCACAGCGAAAAATTTCAGCAAGCAACAAAATTAAAGAACATCCAGTTACCTGTTTATTCATTAGATCATCTATGATCAGTTAATTCACGATTAGATACCATTAGAGAAGCTTCGTGTGTACTTCTTCCCTTTGACGCCTGTCTGCTGTCTGATTAAGAGGTCAGGCTGATCTGAACCCAGCTCCTTGAGTTAGGTCCGTGTCCGGATTTACCTGAGCCTGCCATTGACACACAATTGGAAATTGCGCCACAACAGACCAATCCTGAGTTTAGCAGTTTGAGGCGACAGAAAAATTGCCCATTTCAGATAAGATTTGTTGATGCTGATTGGGTAAATTTTATGTCACGTCTTCAATAAATTGTATATCTGAATCAGGATTTGACTAAATTCTACAAAGTCCCGCCTTCTGAGGGCGAGTTCTCGATCGCCCCTCAGCTGAAATTGAGACGTGCAGACAGGCAGAGAGGGCATATTGTGATGGTGAAAACATAATTTTTCCACAGGTGACTATCTATAACATTACATTACGCAAATATACATTAAAAAAAATTCTATCATTATTATTTTGTGTATATAGCTCAGGAAGGGCGGCGCCCTGGCCCCCTCTATTGGCCAGCCGCCACTGGCAACTATCCCTTCAAGACATCTTTTCTTTTAAGGGAATACTGACACAGTTGTGATAAGTGATGATTAGTTCAATATCAATTAGTTTCATGTTTACAGACACGCATGCCCACACACTTACCTAGTTTTAAGGATGAGGTAACAAAGTGGGCGTGGGGTTATTGGTTCTTTGGATGTCCAATCACAGCGGACCTTGCTAGTCTGAGTCTTCCTGTAGCAAGTGATCGTGGGTCTCTCTGGGGATGCTGTAAAAATAACACAAGAATGTGCAGGATTCAGTGTATGTCTTAAATAATATATTAATACATCTGTTTGTGGAAGAAAGTCCTCACCCCCCACAGTAATGTTAGTTGTTGAAATCAGTCTGTCTCCTCTGTAGCAGCTGTAATTTCCAGCATTGGCCAAGCTGAGATGGGGAAGCCGTAAAATCCCTCCCCTTTCAACACCCAAACGCACTTGTCGGCCATTCAGAGTCCACCGCGTTCGCTTTTTGATGCCCCTGGTCACCCTGGATCTTTCTTCATCGTAATCGTAGTCATCATATTCATCTTCCTCTGAAAAGAAGTTTGTTCCCTTGGTAACCGCATACGCCTTCTCCTGTCTAGCTCCACCGGCCCCATCTGATTGGGTGGGTTGATCAATATCACGCAAGACACGCCTTGAAGGGGAGTGTTCCTCTCTTATAGTTACAGAAGGTTTAACAGTGACCGTTGTGTTCTCTTTAGGTTCAGTATAAATTCTGGAATCATCAGTCTTTGTGTTTTTTCCAGTTGTAGCACTTGCTTTGATCAGATTACTATTATCTTCAACATATACGGAATTGCTTTGGGTTGTAAAGCCAACATTTAAAACTTCTGACCTATTTCTGTGTTTTTTATGCACGACTGTGGCCGAAACCAATTGCACATCATTCACAGTGACATCACCTCGGCAGCCCAGAACAACATTGCTTCCTATCTTCAATACCAAAACTCCAGGAGGGGGCTCTGAAAATATAAACATTCCCCGGTAGTCAAACAACAAAACAGTTGACCCTTTTAGATGAATTCCTGAAATATCTTTGTCTGCATGTCAAATGTACAGAGTGTCAAGTCTGAGCACATACGTGAGTGTATTTCATAGTTCATTGAGTTAGTTAAATATGGAACCAAATTATGCAACACAGAGCTACTTTTGATTTCAGTTCCTTTTACTAAGATCTCCCAGATTCTTCCCCACAAACTTTCTGTCTATCTAAATTAGTCTAACTAATTAGTGTAACATGTAGCACCAACAGATAGGCTACAGGCTTTATTTTAAGATAACACAATTCCCGATTACTTGTTTTCACAGACATGGTTTATAGCTTAAGCCAGGACTATGACTTAGTTGAATTAAGATATTTATGTCGCTATTATAGAAATGGCTTAGAAGAATACATCACTTGTGTGCATCGTGAGACAAACCAATGGCACGGATATATTTTTAGATATTTCTGGCCAAGTTATGTTGAGTTAGGCCAGGTAACACATTCATTTTAGGACTAGCCTGAAACCGGGCCTTAAATTATTAGAAAATATAAAAAGCATATTAAATATTTTTCCAGGTTCATGGTAGATTGTAAATAATATGCCTGCAAGTTAAAAAAGGTACTATCCCTATAAAGTATTACAAGTCATGAATAATAGTCAATCAATTTAGTTGTAGTAGGAAAAGTCATTCTTACATGTTAATTGATACCTTTAATATAAGCAAGTTCTCATTTTACTTATATTGCTCATGGTACATTTTCTATAGATGTTTAAATAGAATTAAGGTAAAAATTACCAAAAGCTCACAATATTAATCATTAACCACATAATCAGACCCTAATTCGCAGCAGAGGTTAAACACAGATAACAATCTTCTAATAAAACTGACTGAAAATATACAGAATAGGTAAAAGAAATACAGTGAACTGGGTCCCACCAAAGCAATAAACGAATAAATGAGCTTAGGTGAAAGTTACCTTTGCGAGGACACATCTCATCTTCTTCACGATAACAGTGAACTTTTATCGCAGACAAAACAAAGACGAGTAACTTCAATGTCGATCTGCTCCACATCATACTAAATGAGAATTTTGCTTCCAAAAACAATGAGGCACAAAAAAACGCGCATAACGGGACATGTCAATTTAACAAGTTCAACGTGTAGACTGTTTACATTTTCCTCCATTAGCATTTAGAGACCAAAGACTTAAGTTAACTTATTCATTGAAACGATTCATTTGAATTCTTGATCTCTCCGAACTATAATATTTTCATTTCGGCTCGGGGTCTTGTATATATGATAGATCCAGAAGAGTACAGCCCCTTCCTCTCACTCCGCATATTAACTATCAGCTACTTAAACAAATCCGCTCTTGCGAAACTGTTGAACCACAAAGACAAACAAGTTCCTATTTGACAAGGCAAAGAGCGTGAAACTAAGTGTTCTGTTTGCGGTCAGGTTTAATAACAATAGTGGGACGGTGACCCAAGAGATCTTATGTCACTGACAGGCACGAGATCATAAATTTATAAAGAAAGACATCTACTGTAAGCTAGTTTTCATTGCATAGCCTACACAACAATACTTTACCTTAATTTGTATTTAATGATTTATGAAATTTTGATGGAGCAACATAATTTTAAATAACAATATTATTATTCATAAGAAATATTATTACATTGTATATTATTAATAATAAAGTATTAACAATTATCTTTATAATAGTAAAAACCTAGTAATTGTATGTTTAAAAATTAAACACAATACATTGCTTGTGAAAATGTATATAAATGCAATCAGTTCGCAGTGAAATAACAATTTGTCTCAATGCAAAAGCTCAAGGTTTTTAAACAGCATTTTTAAAACTAAAACAACTTTTTCATAACAATGACAACAACAAATGGTGTACTAATTTGTGTTATCTTTTAATATTATTCTAGCAAATGGAGTCTGTACAGTATACATCGTTGAGCAAATTTGTGAGGATATAACCACTTTGCATATCCAACACAACAAAATCCCGCCCATTTCCCACTGGACATACATGATTACGGAAAATGGTTTGTTGTTATAAAAGGATTTCCTTCTCTGCCAAACCAACAATTTATTAGGATATTCACACCCAATCTCTCTTTGTTTCAAAATAATTGTCACGTTTTGGACAGTTACGCATCTGATATAGATTGTATTTTATCATTGCATGCACTTAAATTGTCATGGTGTGGAGGTGTGTAAACATTTAAAAGGCTGTTTGCCATATTGTACCTTCTCATGAAATTATAATGTATGCTGATGCCAAGATTATAATTTATTATATTATAATATAAATTATTTCTTGAACAATAAAAACATATTTCAAGTCATTCACACACACAGTTAGACACATAACCGAGATAACCTTATCACTTATTACTTGAAGTTATTTAATATTTTCATTTTTCCAGGCTCATCTACTGTTCACATTACAAATAAACATTAGACATTAAATTCACGCAATAGAAACTGTGAAAAAACAAACATTTGACATTGACCCTCCTATTGTATCAGACAAAATAATTTTGTAACAGATGAAATATTTTTATGCTGTGAATGGAAGAAGGTAGACATTTTAAACACTGACACGTTTTGCTTTTAAGGCATATAATAGTTATCTCTATTCATCAGTATGAGATTTAGATCTACTGTAAGTTACACAGGGTGCGTTTGAAGTACTGTACCTAGAAGCTTTAAGTTATCGTTTGGTCTATCTGTCATTCACAATAAACATACGCACGCACACTATTCTTTTACATTATACTCTCATTAAATTACTCTCAATCTCATCCCAACATTGGTGAAGGCCACATTTAGACCAGGATGGTCTCCATTTGGTAACTCGACGTTTAAGTTGACAAGTTTTCAAAGTCCAATCATTCACTATACCAGCCCACTGGATCCATGCACAACAGCTGGGCAAACAGCTGGACTCCAGTAGATCAGAGTTAAGGAGTGTTGAAGAATCAAACTTAAAGTCCAGACAGACGTTCAGGGTTTAAGCACCAGTATGGTGCAAAGAAATGGATGAGGAAGGAAGGGTTTCATCCAGTAAAGTCACGTTCTCACTGAGAACGATAGTGTTTCCTTCAACATACAGAATCTTAGTGCTATTCTCAATCTTGGGAACAGAATAACAAATCTGTAGATCGCTATAGTCTCTGCCAAACAAACCTACACGTCCTTCTCTCCAACAGCACAAGGGAACGTTCATTTCACAGTTGATAATTCCACATTATATGCAATTAAAGAGAAATTGTCACTGGAGCATTGTTAACAGGCTTAAGAACGGCTGAGCAACAGACAGATACTAAAAGAAAAATATCCTTTTCTAGGCTAAGAAAAAGGCATTAGACCACATGAGAGACAGTTGATACAGAAAGAGACAGAATTAACTCATCTGAATACTGAAACAAAACTTGATGATAATGTGCACTACTACTACTTTGTTAAAGGGAAAGTTCACAAAGAATGAAAACTCTTTCAATATTTACTCAAACTGTCCCTTTAAGGCCTGTTTAACGAAGCACATTTAAGCAGTGCACATTCTTACACTTTTATAGTAGGAAGAGCACTTTTTAACAAAGACAGTGTTGGATGTTCTTCTCTTGATGCAGATGGTAAGCTTACATTTTTGTGGAGTGTATAAACATTTTGCTTGGTGTTTAAATAACCAACCAGGTAATAGCCTACATAACTACTGATTTCTGACTATATTCGAAAGCTTTATTTTGTTAATATAGAGCAACAGCTGTTATGCAGGAAAGACACTTCCAGTATGAAAGTGCTGCTTTTGTTGTCACAGCTTCACTTAGTCTCGGCTAGCATGTGTGGTGGAAGTCAGGCCTGATACTCATATTACCAATAGGTTCAAATGGATATGATGTATTAAGGTCAACCATGACTCAGAAAAAAGTGTCTTCATACTGATTTTTATTTTAAACTGACCTTTTTTGCACAAAAGGGCAACTAGCTATGATAGAGAGAAGTGTTTGATATTATTACCATTGGCAATGTTATATAGTGGTTTGCTGTTTTTAACAGCTTGGCTAAAATGGAAAACTCATTAATAAACATATCAAATAACTTAAGAGATAATCAAGTTATCTGAGATCGTATTTGAATGCAAGTGAGTACCACCACACAAAAATAAAACTCTCTTTATCTTGTCTGGTTGCACAGTTCGCCCACAGAATTGCATTTTTAGTTGTTTTGAAATAGTTATGCACCCGAACTGTCTGCCGGTGCTCTATCTTTACTGGCCATGTCCTCACAAACATGACCAAACAAACACCAGGAGGTGTGAGGATCCACATCAAGGATTGAAAACGATATATCCACACATGAAACATTATTTTCTCACTCGCCGCTGGATGTTTCCTCTGCAATGGCAAGTTGGCTACCGGCACCATTGCACCACAACACAGCTCCCCTCTCTACAAATACTGCTTCCTACAACAGAAGAATTCATTTTCTGTGAAAATACTTTTAATTAAGTTTCATGTAAAGATCAAAAGGAAAATTTTATTAGCAAAAATGTTTTTATCATGTTTTTTATTGTGTTGGCTGCCTTTTTGATTAGTAACTATAACTTAATCAAAACAACTCAACTGCACTTTGATTGATATTACTTGGAATATTACACAATAAAAAACATGATTTTTGCAAATGAACTCTTTATCTGATTATACATAGTACTGTTTCTTATATTGTGTATTAACACAGTTGCATATTATGTAACATAATAACCCATATGAATATCAATAGCCATATGAATAGCAATGATGAGTCATAAAAATTTGACAAGCATATCTTCTCCGCTTCTACCAACTCTACTTGCTGTCTAAAATCAAAAAACTTAAACTCTACAATGTTAGAGATGGCCGTCCACGCTTTCATCAACTCTCTGTGTTGTGGTATTGCGCAATCACAAATCATTCACTTACAACTGGTTCAGAATGCTGCTATGAGATTTATTATAAATAGCCACAAATATGACCACATCACCCCTATTCTGCAGGCCCTCCACTGGCTGCACATACTTTTCCGGATTGTTTTTAAAATTCTAGTATTGGTTCACAAGTCTTTACACAACCAGGCCCCAAGATATCTGTCAGAGTTGCTACACCTTTATACCCCCACTAGAAGCCTACGGTCCTGCGCTCAAAATCTCCTTTTAGTTCCCCAGTCCAGACTAAAATGTAGAGGAGATCGAGCTTTTTCAGTGGCTGGGCCTCTGCTGTGAAACAATCTGCCACAGAGTGGCACCTTCTCTTCCCATTTTGATCTGGCCTACTAATAACCCACTTTTATTCAATTTTATTTTGTATTTCTATACTTCTTTTCTGTGCTCTCTGGATGCTGATCTCCTTTCCACTGGTCTGTAATTGAATTGTTTTATTTTGTATTTCTGTACAAGTGTTATGACTACTTATATAATGTTGGTCAGTCTTGTTGCTGTTTTAAATTGTGCTCTTTAAATAAATGAACTTGAACAATAGGGTTCTCCTAAATATTGGGGAACTTGTGAAGGCTAGAACAGAGACCACTACTACACCCCCCCCCAAAAAAGAGAAATGAAAGTGTTTTTAACATTCTGCTGTTTCCCGTCACTTGGTCCTTAGGGGAAATTAACTTTTTGACAGTTCACAACATTACTAAATTAGTATTACACTTCATCAGCATTCTAACCCCTATTTCATCTAAATTTACATTTATGTAAGCGGCACTGCAGTTCCTCTATTCAATCACTGCTTTTAGAGCACAAATATTTCCCTAAAACATATTTACCTGAACAGTTCCAGCACCACATCCTCCCACCTCTCTTTCTGTACATCTAACCACACCGAGAGCAATTCCATCAGGGCTGTTTTTAATGAGAGATTCATTACAGGCTTGCCCTGCCTCGCCCAGGGTTGCGTCCTGAGGGCTAGTCACAGAGGATGCTGCAGAAAGGGGTGGAGCTTGAGTAGTATCATCACCATTAGGTGGTGTGCTATGTGAACTTGTGCTGTTTGCATGTTTTTTCTTGCGAAGAGTGTCAATCCAACTGCTGCTGTGGCGAGAGGCAAACGTGGCGAGAGCCATTGAGCTCAGGCGCATGTTCTTTCCCGACGTGATCAGCTCTCCGAAACCTTCCTGGTGCGCAAACGCATACCCAGAGCGCCGAGAGCCACCTCTCCCCAGACGCCCGAGAGCACAGCCTCCAGCTGCTTCGGTCCTGCCCACTCCACGACCCAAGCGGCCACAGGGCTTCCGCTTTTTCTGCCGTACGAGTTGAGTGTAGCGCACCTGCAAAAGATTGAGCGAGAAATAAAGAGGAGGGGTGAGTGTGTGGGGGAAAAATGTGTCATACTTATGCAATATTACACATAAGAATTTTTTTTTGAACTTTATGTTAAGTTTCTAAATGCTTTATTTAATGATCGTTTATACATTTGCAACTAAAAAGGGAAATCAATGCTGTTTTGTGGAAAACTTTTAAAAAAAGCACATTGTTTGTATTTGTGCGTCCTGAAATTGATCCCATTAAAGGCAGTTGCACAGCGGACGCGGAAATGGCAATTGGTAGAATCCATCAATCCATCTTCTTCAGCTTCATCCTGAGCCGGGTCGCGGTGGCAGCAGTCTAAGCAGGGATGCCCAGACTTCCCTCTCCCTAGACACTTCCTCCAGCTCTTCCAGGGGGACTACGAGGCGTTCCCAGGCCAGGCGGGAGACATAGTCCCTCCAGCATGTCCTAGGTCTTCCCCGGGGTCTCCTCCCAGTGGGACATGCCCGGAACACCTTCCCGAGAAGGCATGCAGGGGGCATCCGGAAAAGATGTCAGAGCCACCTCAGCTGGCCCCTCTCGATGTGGAGGAGCAGTGGCTCTACTCTGAGCTCCGGAAAGTAGATTTACCGGTAAATGGAGAGCTTCGCCTTGCGGCTCAGCTCCTTCTTCACAACGACAGACCGGTACAACGACCCCATTACTGCAGAAGCTGCACCGATCCGTCTGTCAATCTCCCAATCCATCCTTCCCTCACTCGTGAACAAGACCCCTTAAATACTTGGACTCCTCCACTTGAGGCAGGAACTCTCCACCCACCTGAAGTGGGCACGCCACCCTTTTCCGACTGATGTCCTGGTCAGATGGGGCCAGCACGAGAACATCATCCGCAAAGAGCAGAGATGAAATCGTGTGGTCCCCAAACCCTCCGCCCCTGGCTGTGCCTAGAAATTCTGTCCATAAAAATTATGAACAGAACCGGCGACAAATGGCAGCCCTGCCGGAGTCCAACATCCACCGGGAAGAAGTCTGACTTACTGCCGGCAATGCGAACCAAACTCCTGCTTCGGTTGTACAGGGACCGGATAGCCCTTACCAAAGGGTCCCGAATCCCATACTCCCAGAGCACCCTCCACAAGATGCCGCAAGGGACACAGTCGAATGCCTTCTCCAAATCCACAAAACACATGTGGATTGGTTGGGCAAATTCCCATGAACCCTCCAGCACCCTGGAGTGGGTATAGAGTTGGTCCTGTGTTCCACGACTGGGACAAAAACCACACTGTTCCTCCTGAATCCGAGGTTCTACCATCGGCCGGATTCTCCTCTCCAGTACCCTGGTATAGACTTTGCCGGGGAGGCTGTGAAGTGTGATCCCCTGATAGTTGGAGCACACCCTCCGGTCCCCTTCTTAAAAAGAGGGACCACCACTCCAGTCTGCCAGTCCAAAGGCACTGTCCCCGACAGCCACGCGGTGCTGCAGAGGCGTGTCAGCCAGGACAGCCCCACAACATCCAGAGACTTGAGGTACTCAGGGCGGATCTTATCCATCCCCGGTGCCCTGCCACCGAGGAGTTTCTTGACTACCTCGGTGACTTCAGCCCGGGTGATGGACGAGTCCCCCTCCGAGCCCTCAGCCTCTGCTTCCTCAATGGAAGACGTGACGGCGGGATTGAGGAGATCCTCAAAGTATTCCTTCCACCGGCCGATGATTTCCCCGGTCGAGGTCAACAGCTGCCCCCCTCCACTGTAAACAGCGTCAGTGGGGCACTGCTTCCCCCTCTTGAGGCGCCGGACGGTTTGCCAGAATCTCTTCGAGGCCGACCTATAGTCCTTCTCCATGGCCTCACCGAACTCCTCCCAGGCCCGAGTTTTTGCCTCCTCAACCACCCGGGCTACAGTCCGCTAGGCCTGTCAGTACCCGCCAGCTGCCTCGGGAGTCCCACAAGCCAACCAGGCCCTATAGGACTCCTTCTTCAGCTTGACGGCATTCCTTGCTTCCGGTGTCCACCACCCGGTTTGGGAATTGCCGCCTCGATAGGCACCGGAGACCTTACGGCCACAGCTCCGAGTGGCCGCGTTGAAAATGGAGGTGGAGAACATGGTCCACTCGGACTCAATATCTCCAGACTCCCTCGGGATCTGGTCGAAGCTCTGCCGGAGGTGGAATTTGAAGATCTCTCTGACAGGGGATTCGGCCAAACGTTCCCAACAGACCCTCACAGTACGTTTTGGGTCTGCGGAGTCTGTCCAGCTTCCTCCCCCGCCATCGGATCCAACTCACCACCAGGTGGTGATCAATTGACAGCTCTGCACCTCTCTTCACCCGAGTGTCCAAGACATACGGCCGGAGGTCAGATGAAACAACCACAAAGTCGATCATCGACCTCCGTCCAAGGGTGTCCTGGTGCCATGTGCACTGATGGACTCCCTTATGCTTGAACATGGTGTGCGTTATGGACAAGCTGTAACTAGCACAGAAGTCCAATAACAGAACACCACTCGGGTTCAGATCAGGGGGGCCGTTCCTCCCAATCACGCCCCTCCAGGTGTCACTGTCGTTGCCCACGTGGGCGTTGAAGTCCCCCAGTAGAATCGAGTAAGTTATTTAAGTTTTTCTGTATTAATAAGTTGTTTTCTGTTATTCCTAAACACATAAATGCATCTTGCAGCTTATGGGGAAATCAGTTTTTACATTAAAGCTGATTAAAACCAGCGGCCAAATTTACCTTTTCCCAATTCTAAACACATACACAAACAAACAAAGTGTTTACAAAGCGACGTCGCTAACTACTGGCCACGTATGCATGATAGCACTGTCAAGTGCATGTGAAACAAACTCTTCTGTTTCTTTCCCATTGTTGTTATGTATACTTACTCCTAGTGACTATGGGCTTTTTAGAAATGTTATGCATAATATCTTCTCTTCTTTTGAACAGTTTAACATCAACAACTCATGTTTAACATAAATATTAGATGTGGACCAATAAATTAAATGAATAAAATTTTTAAAGATGACAGACATGTCACACACATACTTACAGTATCAGACAGCTGAGGTTTTAAGTCTAGTTTGAGAAAGCGGAAGGCGAGGACTGGAACAATACAGATGACCGTTGACAACGCAATGGTTAACCACACCAATGGCTGTCCTAGCGTGTTATGAGCACTACCTGTGGTCACAAATAATACACACAAACAATAGCAAACGGTCACACAGATTACCAAGTTATATGCAATATGCATTTTAAACCAAACAAGACTCCATATTCAGTTTAAAAGCCAGTCTCTAGCATGTTAACCATATTAAGAAGGGTTTCAATCTCACTTTTAAATTATTCCTTTCAAATTCATTCTACATCCTAATTAAACCAAACAAACATTTCCAAAGACGATTTCCAGATGTAAGAAGGTATGTCTAGTAAGCTAGTGATTCTGGTAGATGTTACCGAAATACTGTGTGCACAGCTGGCTGAAGTATTGACTCACCCAGGAAATGAAACTGCTTGGGGAAGATGCTGAAGAGAATACTGGAGTGCATAGCAAAGAGTATAGTAAAGTAGGTACCCAAAGAACCCCATATAAAGAAGTGATTGATAGCTGTCCAATAACCAGTGTCCAGAGCAATCTATAAAACAAGTCACAAAACATTTTTACCAGTTAAGAACTCAGAAACTAACACGTTTGTGAGTAGTAATATCAAGCAGTCTGGTTAATGGCAGTGTGACTTTAACTGAAATCTATTATCTGTCTACACAGACTCACTTGCACACTGACGACGATGACAAGGGCCGTCGCTGTAGTAACTGCAAAAGTCTGATAGTCTGCAAGGGGGACGCCGTTGCTCTGCGTGGCATGAGACAGAACTCCATACGGGATGAAGAACAGAACCACAGAGGTGTAGATTCCTTGTGCGATGCAGATGAAGAACTCGCGTTTATTAAACAGCAGGTTCAGCTGACCTGGCTCATACAGCTTTGGATACTCAAGGCTCCTCTGCTCAGGAACATCCTGAGGGAAAGGAGGATATTGTGAGGTGGTTAATAAAATAAATAGGTTACTGTCAGTCATTTTTGTGGGTATCTATGGAATAATGAGTGATTTACCTGATCGAAGATGCCCATGGCCAACACAGGCAGGGATGTGTATACAATATTATAGAGTGTGATGAAGTACTGGTCGTAGACAGTCTAAGCATAGAAGGACAGTGAACATAGCAAACAAAAACTTCTTAATATATACAGACACAGAAAAAATAAAGAGACCATTTCAGAGACCATTTTTCAAAATGTACTATCTCTAGGTATGTGTTTAGGTACAATTATCGTTTTTGTTTCATTCTGTAAACTACTAACAATATTTCTCCAAAATTTCAAATAAAAATAATGTGTCTCGATTTTTATCACAGTTTTCATGTGTTTTGTCATGCTGCCAGTCTTTCACACTGCTGTTGGATGACTTTATGTGATTTTGTTGAAATACAACAATGACCACAATTGATCTAGAAATGCTATTTAAATGAAAATGGCAATGCTCTCCTAACAAAACCTGTATAATTTTTATAGTTATCAGAAACCAGCTAAATTCATTTTTTAGATTGACAATTTTCTACATAAAAGTGTCCAACATAATGGAAAGAACATTATATAATCTCGAGCATAACATAACCTTAAAATATGATTGATATCTTTGATATTGTCTGAATGTTTAGGAAGCCAACTTTCTGTATATAAAGTGTCAATTAAATAATTAATCTCAGTATTATATATGACAATTCTCAACGTTTATGAATCTTTCACTTACAGTGATAAACACACATAACCTATTTTCTTTATTTTATAACTAAAACTACTTTGATGATGGTCCTAATCTCATTTAGATTTTGAGACTTTATGATGGATTTCACAACAAAGTCACATATATATTTCAATAAAACAATCAAAATTTCAACTGAATTGTATTTTCACTGTACAAAATTCCTTTAGTGTTGTTGGAAAAACATACAAGAGCTCACCCCGTATGTCTGATTCTAAATGGAAGTATTATTACTAGCTTTTCCCGCTCTCACCTGTGCTGAGAATCCACAGAAGAATCCAAACCAGAAGTGCACCATAGTAAAGGCGAAGTTCTTGTAGAAGAAGTAACAGAGAAAGCGACACATGCGCAGATAGGACCAGCGTCCGTGTACCAGCAGAAGTCGTTGCAGGAAGCGGAACTGGGAAAAGGAGTAATCTGATGCCAATACGGCCTGAATCCCCTCCTGACCGCTGATGCCCACGCCGATGTGAGCCGCTACGGGAAGACACACGCAGACACGTTCAGCTGGGTGACATGATAGGGTACGTTTGAGGGTACTTTAGTTCCAAAAAGTTAAGAAACACTAAACTAAATTTCCTCTAACCTTTTTCGATAAATGTTTTCTATCTTAAAGAAAATGAAATAACTTTTGCGTAACTAATATATTTGGGAATATACTTCAAAATATAATGCAAATTATTATATAAAACATTTCCATATATCGGAGGCTGGTTTATATATTTTTCAACATACAGCAATATATGCATTGACAATATATGCCTAATTATTGAACCTATATATTCCCATATAAATGTGATTTTATAGTATACAAATATATGGACACATTCACAGAATGAGCAGATTTCTGGTTCCCAGTATGCTTTGCTTCTGACAGCTAAAATAGAGTAAAATTGTTTAAAAGTAGGTGTTGTTTCATGTCTTTTTACTGGATATTAATATATCTGTTAGCGTTTAATGTTGTATTACTTCTAGTATGTGTAAATGTGTGGGGTTACCGTGGAGTAGAGCCTGTGGTTAGGATAACGATTGGCCAAATATCATGAAGATTATATGTTACTTTATTTAAAAAGTAAAGGGTGAGCACTTTTCAGTGCAGTGATTGTGTGTTCCCTAACTGCTTTTAATTTGAGCAGGTGTGCTTATGTTATTGTAAACTGGCTATGTTTTAAAATATGAAACATGTATATTGTAAATAGTTGTTTAAAACTACATAACTAGGGAATTTTTAAGGTTCTACTTTGGTTTATGGAGTGTCCAACAACAAGTTTAAGTACATAGAAGGTGTAAAAACACTTTTATTTCATAATAATAGGCAGTTATTCCTACTCTACTACCTCTGTAGTCCGATGTGATTGGCCAGATGGTCTAGTCTGATGTGATTGTTCTACCGCGAATGAGGCTCACGAGCTACAGTGTTTGGGGGAGAAGAGTGAAGTTTTTGGGGAAAGTCCTAGCAAAACGTAGACGGGGACTATATGTAGTGGCGTAAATCCGAATGCGAATGGGACTAGGGATGACTCATTTGCGTGTCTCAGAGTCGACTCACTTTTTTCCAAGCCAATAGCTTTGTTATTCATTCACCTTCGGATTTACAACTTGCCAGACTGCTTACTTTCAAACACAGCAAGATTACACACTGCATGAAATCTAATTTTCATGATCTCATGTTATGTACTCTTTAACATAAGAAATATATATTCCCATCTATGTGTGTGTATATATAGCATGAGTAAATATATTATGGTCAATATCTTTTTACAAATCCAGTACCATATCCTATCACATGTACATCAATATATTATAAAGTATATTACCGATTATAAAATTACATATATTTGGACATACAAGTAAATATATTGTCATATATTTTTCAATGTACGAAAAGAGGCAATTCCTTATTTATTATTCAATATATATAGTAATATATTTATTTTACACAATTTATTATTCTGTATATTTTCTAATATACCATTATGTCATTTAATATATTTTTAATTCATATAATAGGAAATATTTTTAACAGAAGGATAAAGGAACTCTTCTGTTAAAGCCTTTGAATTCAATGAAAATGGTAACAGAAAGAAATCAGAGACTAGATTTTCAAATAGATGACTGGTGTCTCTGTAGATGTTAAAGGATGACTCCAGAAACAAAAGGGTCTTGGTTTCGACCCCAAAGAATGCACAGACTAATAAATACTGTAGGTATCCAATAACTTAATATGTCAGACTCTGGATAAAAGTCTCTGTCAAATTTATAAGTATAAAGTCATGTGAGCTAGTGAAAATGCATTTTTTCTCAATAGTGTTATAAATCTTATGATAAACTGAACTGTCTGATATTTAATGCTAATGAGATTGACCCTTGACCTCTGCACACCAATAAAATAAACAAAACCCTGCACAGACCCACTGCAGCAAACAAACAAGATTATGGAACACTTCTGCAGAGGCAGCAACCTGTTCGTGTTTGTGTGTTTCAGCACAGGATGGTGCAAAAAGATTTAGACATAAACCACATCCGTCACATCTTGTTGTTATCCATGTTCACAGGACCCTTATGAAATATAGTTGTGACACCATGAGAGCCCACGGTAAGAATCCTGAGATGTTTTTGCTCAGCCAGGGGAAGTGACACAACAACAGAACGAACGAACATCTCAAACATTTGGTTTCTGTGGCCCGACTCAGGTCTTCCATGATCTGGACTAACAGTGGTGGCCGAATGTAATGTCTGGAGGGGGGGTCTTTGCACTATATTTCCCCCCTTACTTTAGATTAACCAATCAATATGAGATGCATGGTACAATATGGACAAAACTAAACATTTAAAGTATTTATCAGATTATTTGTCAATAAGGCAAACCACAGTGTATCAGGGAATACAGGTTTCACTGTAATATACAACAAAAACTGCATGGACAATACGCCTTCTACATTTTTATCAGTTATTAATATTTCTTGATAATCTCTAGTGGTAATATTTTATAGTTATTTTCTGGGGTGTGTCTTTAAAAACTATGCAAATCGCTGCTGTCCTTCTTAAACCTTGTGATTTTAATTTTTTGCCACAAATCATTATTATTAGTCACCCTTTACGTCTGTCACTGGTTGTAAATTTTCAAAACACAGTGTTTAATATTTTTTAAAGTACGGTGTTTTTCCATATCCTGTAAAACAGAAATTTGGACATCCAAGGTTAAGGGAAGGACAGCAACGGTCTGTGTTGTTTTCAATTTTGTCAACTCCCTTTATTCTTTTCAAAGCTGTTCAGTTTATTCTCCAAACACATCAACATGCATAGGTACTTGACAATAAATCATTTTGAGATTCAAAAACAAACAAACTGTTAATAATACATTGTTTTAGATATTATTAATAATTATCATATAAAATAGCATACTAAAGATTTATCTTGATTATTAGTTTTTTTTCCAAAAAAACCCCATCCCACATTTGCATATTAGTCTGTCAAATACATTCATACAAAAGTTTTAAGATATACAGTATGAATGATGAGCCAAGACTTTAACTGTGCTAAGTCAGATATCACTTTTTGACACCACCGTATTTACTGGAATACGATACAACAATACTCACCATTGATAAAGAATCAGTGTTTAATTCTGTCAAAATTGTTTAATAATAATGATCTGCAAAATGTTTGATACTGTGACAATCTCTGCATTGATTTATGATGCATTCAACAAATCTGCATCTTTTGATCGATTGAATCAGAAAAAACAATATACCTTTAACTAACCACAGTGACTTTGACAACTCAATTCACCAGGCAAACAGAATGTTTAAAGAAGTCTCTTACTCTTAATCATGCTGACGTCATTAGCTCCATCTCCAATGGCGAGTGTGACGGCTTTCTTATGGTGTTTAACCAGCTCGACCACCAGCGCCTTCTGTAGAGGAGTCACCCTGCAGCAGATCACTGCCCTACACGCACATGCAGTTTCCAAAAACTCCCGCTCCATATCCGCCTCCAAAGCATGAGCCTGCAAAGAGAGTGAGATTCCTTAATATGTCCACACAGACTAAACCAATATCGTGTATTTGTTTTGAAAATGCAGGAACTTTTTTCAATCTAAGGAAAGTGAACAAAATTAAAGGTATACAGCAAAAAAGAACATAATTTTTTCCTCCTTCACATCCTCCAATTTCATCTCCGGAATCAGGGTCACCCACCAGGCTGTGTCCGCTGATGACGAGGGCAAACTCTCCACTGATGGACTCTAGCAGGGATGAGGGCGGGGCTTGAGGAGCGGGACATTTGCTCTCATCAGGTGTGCAATTAGCTGCACCACTTTCACATCCATCCCCACGCCCCACCCCAACCCTGAGCCTCCGCTTCCTTCCCTCCATCCCTGGTGCGTGCTGACTCTAGCATCCGCTCTCTGGCTTTTCTGTAAGATGCAGCGACAAGAAAATGATGAGAGATCAAAAAGACACTCCTCATATTTCAGTTACTGATGGATGGACGGATGTCAGTTGTACCTCAGTTCTTCACGCACACTTTGGACAGTGTGTCCATTAACAATGAAGATCTCCGTCATGTCGTCTCTCAACATCTTACAGGAATACCCAATATTCACTGCCGTCTCTGTCACAGAGAGAGAAACAACACAATAAGTTACATTACACGCACAGCTTGTTTCATCTAATCGTGATGCAAAGATAAAGCTGTTGTGGTCATGTGTGCCATATCTAGACGTGACTCTTACCCTGCTTGTCTCCAGTTAGCACCCAGATCTTGATGTTAGCCAATGAAGAATAGCAATTGTTTCAGGAACGCCCTCTTGTAGTTTATCTTCTATGGCTGTGGACCCCAGCAGCTGTAACAGGTCACATGTAAACATTAATGATTATAAAAAAATAAATGATTCAAAGCGAAACCAGCACATTTTTACACAAACACACCATCATGTCCTGTTCGATCTCTTCATAGGCGGCAGACAGCCGGTCATCTCTGCAGTCTGTGGCTTTATCAGCACCACGGTAACGCTCCGACCACTTCTCCCACTGTTCCTCAGACAGATCCCGATACGCACAGCAAGCGTCCGCAACCCATCGCCCGCATACTCCTACATCAACATATAAACTTCTCAACATGAGCTCAAGATAAAAAATGTTTTGTTATTATGCTTTCATAACAGAGTAAATGATAGAAATCAGTGTTACCCTACTACTGTAGTTGAGTGTGGTGCTAAATAGTGTTGTGGTTCTCAAGACTAGTCTAAGACATTTCTCGGAGGTCTTGGTAGCATCTGTCAATCTTGTTAAAACTAATCTTGACTACTTAATTTATTAATTGTTAATCGTGTTAAAAGTGTTGATCAGATCTCTGTGTGGAGCACTGGATGTTGTCAGACTCATGGGGTAAACAAAAACCTCACTGGATTATTACAATTAATGGCAAAATAAATGTTTGGAAATGTAAACTGGTATTTCCTTCAGACCACTACAGCAAAGGATGTAAATAACAGACCTTAAACCATTTTTTTGGAAGGGGAAAATACTAGTATAGTAATATGGCACCACTGTATAAATGAATCACTAAAAACACCCACTAGAGGCTCTGTTGTTTTATTGATAAAAGGAAGTAGACTGTACACCTCCTTGAGTGTAATTTTAACCATCAGCCACAGGAAGACAGCCAGGGTGAAATCAGATATTATAATACTAGATCAAAAAATTAGATGGTTATAAATAACCATAGTTTGTGCAAATCTGCTGGTTCAAACTCTCTATAAATTTAAATGCAAACACATATTTATACACAGCAAAAACACTTACATTAAGATGGTCT
>CM017916.1:25359459-25413917 GCA_008369825.1 Triplophysa tibetana
TATCAATGTCATAAAACTGGTAAGTTTATATTGATTTCTTTGTTTTCTTTAACTTTAAACGGCGAACGGTTTCTGATTTAGTTTATGGAAATCCATATGATCTGTGTATTATGAAACCATAACATCTATTTCAGAGAAGGGTGTTTAATAAGAGCACCAGAGGTGAAAGGAACAGAAGATGATCCGGGCATCCGTGAGTCTGTATGGAGATTATTGTGGATGAAGAGATTGAGCGGGCAGGATGACTGAAGACAGCTTTATCGTCTCAATGCTGTACGCTCATTCTCAGTCAAGCTCGGGGAAAAGGAAAATAGTCGTTCATCACATTGCCAAAAGTCAAATATTTACCTAGTGTAGGGTGACTGTGTTCCCTTCAGAGTACAGGTTAGCGTTTCAAAACCTGCTTACAGTAAACACACTCAGTGCACCTGTGTTCTGAGAACAAGGAACAGGTGGTGTTGGTTTTCAGTTTAAAATGTATATATATCATGCATAACTTTGTGTTGGCTTCAAAAAGCAATTCTCTGAGGGATAGAGAAGAAAATTTGAAGAATAATGTTGAAGAAGTACCGTTGAAGTGGTCGGTATAATTTGTGCAATATATTAGAAATTTTCTCCACAGTTCTCTAACTGAGACGGAGAAGTGACTCATGTTTAGGTTTCCTGGGTTGCATGCGCTGTTTAACTGGATAGTTGAGTCCCTTCACACACGGCTGTCAGGCTTTCATTGATAAATCACTCGGGAAGGAAGAAGTGACATCATCTGAACAGCATTTAAACTTGCATGTGCGTCAGTGATTTTGACTGTTTTCCTGTGGTTTCTGTTGGATTGCACATTGCTTTTTGTAGGTATGTTTTCAAACTTAATCCTGTAATCTTAACTCGTATTTAAGAGGAAATGCTCTCATAAATATATATATATATATATATATACATATTAGGATTTTGTGAAAGTATAGTATTGCAGTTATACATACGTTTGACAAATATCTTTGCACACAGAATTTAATGCAGGCTGCAGGATTATTATTATGTATAGACGGTTTTCATCTTAACAACATAAACAAACGTTACTGCCATGCGCCCTTTTGTGACCCCCACTTTAACTCCTTAAATATGAAATAAGCCTCTATGTATATTTAGAATGTGGTTGTAATGTGTTAAATTGATATCAGACTCCATTTCGCATGTTCTTCTTTCACCTTGCTTGAGTGTTAAGAGATATGTCTGTTTTGTTGATGGAAATGTGATTGTTAAACTGGAAAATGTTGTTACTTTCATTTATAGCTGTCGGAAAACCATTTGAACGGCTGACAAATAATCGTTATCAATCAGACTATGTCGAATCTATTTAGTATTCTGTAAAACGCATTTTCTTCTCCGAATTGTTTACATGGAGCCGCACGAGTAAGAGCTGCATGAAAGTTTTCCAAAGGAAGTTTGTTTTCTGCAGTGGCTTCCTAAAGGAGCCAAAAGTTCCTAGAGGAAGGAAAACCAGTCCATTGTTTTCATTGGCTGAAGAAAATACGTAGGGGGTTATGTGTTATTTTCCTGTTGAAGATTTCTTTGAAAATGAGGAGAGCCAGAACATTTTTATTTTTTTATTTTATGTAATTAAAAGGGTCATGCTTTATACAATAAATCACTTTCTCTGGTTGTTAGTAATGGCCGTGTCTTAATGGCTGTTATGTGCGCTAATTGTTTTTGTCTTACATGAAGCTTAACTCCAATAAAATTTAGACTTAACCTCAAAGCCATCTTATTACACCGTATTATAGTGAGGTTTCACAAAAGCCTCTCTTTGTAGTTGATCATTGTTGTGCAAAGTGCTTTTGTGCAATTCAGCATATAATAGATTTTTGCAAAATAACTCTAAAATCCTAGAAGTTTTATAGGAAACATGACACTATCTCTCTAACTTTATGTTCTGTTTCTTGTACAGAGGTGGCGCTGAAGGTTCATCTAAGTGACGCCAGCACTCATCAGCCTCTCTCTGGTGTCACTGTAGAGATCTTCGCTAACCACACCCCTGTTGCCTCAGATACCTCTGGTGCAGATGGCAACGCCTTTATCAGGTTTCCCTATCGTCTTGGCGATCTTTTTGTAGTCACGGCAACCAAACGTGGCTACGTACCCAACTCCATCCCATGGCAACCAGACAGGCTACCTGGTAATTTAAACATGTAATTTATTCACAATACCGCCCCCTATTTTTATATTTATCATATAGTTTCGTTGACACTAAGCAAAACGTTTTAGGACGTTTTTCCAGCAATGTTTATTTTTGCCACCCTAATGCATGCAAGTATAGTTTGCTGTTGTTTGTTCTACAAACAACTAAACCGATTAGAGTCGGGTCTGATTTTTGCTGCCTGTTTGAACAAAGCCAGATTTTTGTCTTTGAAGATTGTGTAAGTAGGATTGGTTAATCCTCCTGTAACACCAGGGGACTGTCACACTGTGGGTCAGATGGCACAGGGTTAAACTGGAATGCAGATCGCTATCAGAATAAATCAAATGTTCCATTACAGCTAATGAGATTAACCTACTAATAGTAGTACGCAGGTGTAAATACGTCTGTACACACCCAAACACAGCAGGCCTGATCCATATGACTTTATACACTTGTGTCTCTGTTTACAAGTCTTCTCATCTCTGAGTCTGGATCTGCTACCTGAAAGAGCTGCAACTTTGATGGTGTATGATGACTTGGTGGAGATTGTCTCTGGATATCAAGGTAATGTTTTATGTTTTAATTATGTCAGGTTATGAATCAATTACAGTTGTTGTTATGATTATGACATGCTTAACATGTTATGATTCAGTCAATAAGATATATGTCTAACAATATGTTAAAGCACAATTTTTACAAATAATATGCAGTAATTATAAAATAAACACACTATTAACTTTTAAATAGACACACAGGAGAAGAACTGGTAGTAAAACATGTTGGAAACTTTTTATCCGACTATTATAATTATGGAAACAGTGTATTAAGATGAGTAGATCATAGATTTAACAAACCAATTGCTTGGTCAGCTAAGCTTTATTTGCACATACAATCAAGCATTTCTTTTGTAGACCAGGGACTGAGTGTGTGTGTCAACATGTTTGCAATTACTACATTTTAGACATTCCATTGAAATGACATGTGTTTATACATTTATGATGTAATTTGTCTGGATAATTCTCATGTGGTATGTGTAATGAGACTCTTTCTGTACTGTAGTCGACATGACTAATTCATTAATTAAATAAAAGTTTCCAAGTGAGCTGTGATACCACAATGAAATGAAAAATGGTATGAACACACACACAAAGCAAAAATGATGGTAATCCACTTTTAAAATCAATCCTTCCCATTTTCATTTTTTTCCCTTTTTGTTGTTTTCTACCCACACGTGCTTCTCCTTAACCAATCTGCTTCATGCAATTATTTTTTTTGTCTCACCCAAGACCAATGTTTACAGCTATGGTTGTCTATTACCTCTTATGGTAACCCGTCCATCAGTGTGTGTGATAGGAGACAGACATGTTTATGGCTCTCAGGAGACCACTAAGGCTGCACTTTCATTTAGAGCCATTCCCCAATTCTGTTCCAAGAAAACATTCATCACACACACACATACCTATTACTCAGAGAAGTCCCATCTACTGTGGCATTTTGATATAACACAGGACCATTCTCACATGTGGACATTACATTTCCAATCTTATTTGAACCATCCAAGGAACCTGGGGAATAAAGTGAACAAATAAAGAGATTGAGAATTGGGAAGCAAATGAATAAGATTACTTGTCTCTTGGGAATAAAAAGGTCCGTTGACAAGATTGTGGAAGCATTAAGGAGATTGCATTATGTCCATTCTGTCTAATGTTGAATTGGTTGTGTGGATGTCATTAACATAATTTAACTATTCATTATCTCATTTTATATATAATTCTACAGAGATGAGCTGAAATCAATTACATTGTGGGTCTCAGCCAGCAGTGTTTAGTAAACATTTTTAAATAATGAAAACCTAAAAATGCAAGGTTTATGTAAAGTTAAAGGTTAGTGGAGGGAGAACATCACACTTTTAGTGGACTAACAATAGCAGTCAATGAAAAGCTCCTACTATGAAGAACATACGAGTGTGTGTGAGACATGTATCTGAATCAGCTGCTTGCCGTTATAATAAATTATCTAAGTTTTACACTGAGGTTTGGCATGAGTGTCCGCACTATAGCTTAATGTCATGTCTATGGTATGTACAGTTAGCCACAAATGAAACATGATGACATCACTCTCAAGACCCAAACTGTACTGCCTAGACTCCATCAACTCTAAGGAGAGAAAGCGCATGTGATGAATACTGTGGTTGGGATCACAGACCTACTGTAACGTGGTTGTTTCCTATTTTTAGGTTCAAAGCTTCAGTTCCCGAGAAGAGCATTGAGTCTTCCTTCTAATGCAAGCTACGCCAACTTGACAGCTTTTCTCACAGTGAGCAGCACGTCCCGAGACACACAGTACTTTCCTTACCTGCAGGGTCTTCCTTCCAACTACACAGGTAACACGCGGAAGGATATCGAGATCAAAGTACAATTGAATTTACATTATGTACTTTAGATAAAAGGGTATTCAAAGTATACATTGTGTATCCGTGTGGTCACTGGAAGTCAAATCATGGTTGGTGAAAAATAGTGTATATTCAAAGGAGTAGTTCACTTCTATATTTCACTTTCCATCCATAGTATTTTTTATTCTTACTGTGGAAAGTCAATGGGGGAATAATTTTGAAGAAATTATGAGAAATGTTTCAGTGTTTCTTTGTCCATACTATGGAGGTTAACTCACACAACCCACCAGTTTAGAATAACTAACAAAGTTTTTCATATCTGTCAGCAAATTTTAAATGTTTCAAGTCTTTTAAATTGTTTTCAATAGTCTTTTCTATTCTGTTAGCTCTTATCCATAATCTCTGTTTCCCTTACATCCTCGGTCCTTCTCTCGTAGGCAGCGATCGAAGGTTTGAGTTGACTCCTATAGCGGCTATCAGTGTCCATCTTTTGGGCAGTGATGGGGCGGAGCTTCACATCAGTGAGCCAATCACTGTGAACGTGCCTCTTCCTGCAGACAGTGATCTGAAAGAGAATGATCACATCCCAGCCTGGAGGTTTGACCCTAAACTGGGTGAGTTTATAACATGCATTTTTATGTTTATAGCAGATACGAACTTAAATTACAAGATCACATAAACATATTAATAAAATCTTTATGTAATAATTTGTGACACGAGAGAAGGCTTGTATGTAAGAAAAGTCGTCCTTTCTCGCCAGATTTCCAGTCTTCCTGATCTTTTAGGACGATTCGAAAGGAAGTGTTAAAATGTGTGAAATGTGTTTGAGTTTGAAGCTGTAAGGATGTGTTACTGAAGTCATGGTTGGCAGGCAGAGGAAGAGGTCTTAAAAACGGACTCAACTGAGTTTTGACACCAAATATCTTACAAGTAAATTTAAGCTCTTTAAATTGTATAGCACCAAAATTATTCCTTATTGAGGAGATAAATAGCTGACCTAACTAAGCGCAAAGCCTGCTAAAATTGCAGGTTTTATGCAACTATTTTATAAGATTGTGTAGATTTCCGCCAACGGTTGCCTGGAAAGGGTAAATCCTCATAATAAAATAACACACTGACAGAATAATACAAATGCTTGTCACACAATGGTTTTTATTCCTAATCCAAGACTGGGTTTAATTCTTCTAAAAGTGCTTTACATTTTTCCAGACATATTTTAATGTTTTGAAATCATACGTGTTGCTTTTAAATGTATTGCTAAGCATTTTGAAATGTGTATGGTGATCCGACGTTATCGAAGATGATTTGGTGAAGGGCTTTGTTCCGATGTTTTTATTATTGAAATGTTTCATCGCTCGTACAAATGGCCGTACCTGCATTTAACTTAATCATGAACCACAACCTCATGAGAATGGAACATGGCTAAGAATCGAGTTTGAGAGACGAGCAGCATCACAACAACCAGTTTATTATCAAACTGTACATATCTGCCATTCTTCTTATTGCAATATGCATTGCTGTTCTCCAGTTCTCTGTATTTATGATTAAAAACCCTCTTTTCTGCTTCTCTCTTTCTTCTGTAACAACTGTTGAAATGTTCATAGCACTAACGGGTTTATTAAACTTAAAAAATATAATAGTATCCACTCGCAGAGGATACTGCTATATGCTGCAGCATTTGGCATGGCTAGTCAGAAAATAAAGTCCTACATTTTTACCCAAATTTCCTACATTCAGACAATTTTGTTTGTTGTTTCCGGTTTCTTTTTTTTGCCCTCCAGAAATGCACAATAACGGTTTATTTTTTTATTAATTTGCTTCATGGAATCTGAAGTTTATGCAGTGATGGTCGTTTTTTTTTTTTATCGACTATATTATTTAGATTTACACTTAACATTTATAAATTTTATAATAAACATTTTGTTGTCTGCTCTTAAGTATTTTATTGCTTGAAGTTTTTTTAACTTCCAAGCTATAAGACGCATACACAGCCTTGGAAAAAAATAAGAGACCATTTCAAATTTTCATTTAATCCATATTTCTGTATTGTTTCTTAAAAAGCTCTTTAAAGTTATCACCAGACCCTGTGTGTAGACTTTGTTATCAAAGTTGTTTCCTAGCAGCTGGTTATAAACCAAGCAGAGAACAAGGTGGAAAACAGTGGCTGGCGCTAACTCGATTTCCTCTTTCAAGCAAAGAGATGTGAGCTGCTTTGTTGTGTGCAGTGTGCTGGGAGTTAGGGACATTAGTGAGTATAAAGACTAGATAGAAAAGCCCGTGGCATTCCACACCACATAAATATAGCCTTGTTCCTTTATGTTTTCATCGTCTTTTTTTTATAATGGTGTCTTTTATAATCTGTTAAATGTTTGGAAAGTTAAATTTACCCCATAGTTTAATTTGGACTTGTCCTTCGTGCACTCTTGGTGGAAGTCTATGAGACAAAGCATGCTTGACCATTGCACCACCTGAAACATTTCTTTCAAACCCTTAATGTTATGTTTTTTCCAGGTTAGTTAACAATTTGTCATTATTACTGCTTTGACGTAAAGTGTATCCCTATGGTCTTCTGATCTGGACTAAATGTGTTTTGTGGTTACCTCAAAGCAATATGAATTGAATCAAAGGCCATGCATTAAAACCTTGTGTAAATATATTTTGAAATGCCATAGACACCTTACGTAAGAGCAAAGAGCACAAAGTGGTTTTAAACAAAGCTTTTTTCAGCTGACAGATTGATAGATTGCACGGTTCTGCATGAGACTTCATTGTGAGCGTGTGGGAAAATGTTGCTGTGACATTTGTGTGCCGGGCAGTGTGTATGCGCAAACAGCCACGTGTGAATACAGGTTTAGTGATCGTGTGTCAGCACGCTGTGTTTGTGACGTGTAGTCGTCAGTTTTGTGCATGTTGTCCCTTTAATTATGTTGTCTACACCAAGCAAACAGGCTTTTCTTTCTGGCCTACTGCAGATTTGTTGCACTTTTATATATTATTTAAGAAGGGCGTCCACTGCCATCAGGAGGCCATTGAGAACATTGCCTTTATATTTACATTCAGAATGGATTTATAAAGGAAATTAAACCTTTTAATGGGGAAGTGGATGACAGCCCATATCCAAATCCAGGCACTGTGACATGCAGTGGAAATTAAATTGAGTGCACTGTAAATATGAACAAACAGAAATGTGAGGTGAAGGTAGTGCGAGTTGTTTTCACTGCTCATAATATCTAATATTTATTGATTTGGACACATATATCTAAAATGCTGAAACCCCTTGAGTATGCTTGTATTTTGCATTGTCTACATTAATATTTTTCTTTAATAACAGATTTAGTATAACAATTAGAGTTGTTAGCTTTAATGGAAGCAATGAAATCTGACCTTTTGTGCAAAAAAGTTTAAATAATGTATTCGATTACGTGAACATGTTAAATAGTTGTTCTTTAAAATAAAACATAAGTTAAATGTCCATTGTTCGAAATTTAGTGGCATTTAGAGTTGCTTCTTTGTCGAAGTAGATAACGTATTTACGAAACATGCTCTGTAGATCAGTTTCTCTGTTCAGGGCTACTGTAGAAACAACATGGCGAATTCCATGCAAGGGGACCCGCTGTGTATGTAATGTAGATAGAAGCAGCTCATTATAAGGTCATATAAAAACATAATAGTTCATTATATAAGGTACACCTGTAGTACCTGAGACGGATCAGACACGCATAACTACTTAAATTTCTTAAATATTACAACAACACCCCTCACCCCACCAGCACGCTAGTCGCTTGGGGGTCAACCCCCAATCTGCAACTTACACCAAGGGCAGGACAAGATCTCTGGTGACCATAGCAACTCACACCAATTCATCAAGATAGAGTATTTTACGACCCATTGGAATGTAAGGAGCTGAACTCTCTTTACTCACTTTGGGGATAGACCTACAATTATAAATGCATTTATATGGAAATGTACACATTCATTTATAACATTTCCATGTATTAATGTTCATGTTGTTATGTCTGTTTTAACATTAATCCAACGTATCCATGAATGTGTGTTTAACTACTGGAATTATTAGATTTGTAGTAACTCATTTAACCAAGATTTAGATCATGTTTGGTGTCTATGAGCTACATTTGTGATGTCCTTCGCGTTGATGTTTGTTGTGTTTTGGTAACTCTTTTCTTATTAGTTTTATCAAACTCTTAGTAGTCTTCTAGTGAACATCCAATCAGCTTTCACATGCAAAACACCATTTGAAAGACAAAAACAGTTAACTTTCCCTCCAAAGTTGCCATCTCCTGATTGGACCAGTCACGTCTGTAGGATGTGACATCCTCACAGTTTAAAAGAGACCACGAGAAGATTCTTTCTCTCTCTTCCTCGCGCTTCCTTTTCTCTTAGTCGTGCTTTTCTTTGCGTTCTGCATCTCCAAAGGATGGACTAGAAGAAGACTTCACCTTTAACCCATAAGTTTGTGCCAGGCTGCGGCCTCGTCTTTCCAGATACAGATCCTCTGCATAAAACTGGTTCTCTCTGATCACTTTCAGCCAAGATCAACTGGAGCCTTAACAAACAAACTGCATCAGGACTCTTTCTTTCTTTGATGGGCAAGACGTGCAAGTATCAAACTTAGTCTTATTAATGGATGCATAGGGCATCATTAATCCTTTTAACAAAGGTCCGTTACAAGAAGAAACTGATGTTTAGTTCAGGCTATCGATCTTCTGAATATCATATACTGCCATAATCCATGCTCTATTCTTCTCTCTGCTTCAACTTCAACCATCTTCTAATGCTTAACTGTATGTGTGTGTATGTTAGATTAGTATGTGTCTAGTCTAGATAATAAAGTCCTGTTTTATTTCACACGTGATGTTGTTTGTAGTTCATGCTCATAATCCGGAGTCCCTAAACATGCCGATTCTTGCTACCTGCTCGTAATGCTAAGTGATTTCCCCAAATCATGAATTTGATCCAGATAATTATAATTGATCATTATTAATTAAATTCATCCCAATTTGGATTGATATTTGTTTCCCTTACAAAGGGTGGTGGAGAAAATATTACTTATAATTGGGATCAAAGCTCATGATAATTCTTACATATTTGATGAAGAATAGTGTTTACATAATTCTGTTCCTCATTGAATTCACTACATAATTGGTGGAGAATGCGGGCACAGTTTTAAACCTTGTTTTGTGAGCAGAACTCAGTGACTATTCATGTGTGTTTTTACGTGTGTTTATTGAAACCGAATACTCTTTTAAATGGCACTTTGATATGTATGAATGAAGGTGTGGACCCGCCCACCTATCCTTGGAAGACTCTTGAGCTTCTCACAGAGAAAACCTCAGCGTCTGTCAAAGATTTAGTGACAATATAAAGACGAAGAAATCTCTTTATAACGCACTATATTATTATTTTACCGCCTACATTGAGCGAAGAAATCCTCTTTTAGCGCGAAGAAGACAGAGCGAGCGATGTTCCTCCCTCGTCTTATCTAAAGGCCTTATTGTTAATGCATAGCTAGGTGTAACTGATGTGTATTCCAGTGCAAATTAACTAAGCTATTGCGCTCCCTGGGGTGAACAATCAGTGTAGCTGACTGATAATGTTTCTCCCATTCGCTTAACCCAGCGGATTTTATTAGTAAATAACTCCGGGTCAGTTTTACTATTTAAAGGGGGGTTTAACAAAAATCTTGATCAAGTTGTGTTTTTGTTTTATGTTACGGTCGGCGAAGAAATCCCGACCAAGTACACAAATAACTTTCAGGACGGCGAAGAAATCCCGTTAGTCAGTTATAGTGTAGTTTTGTGTGTTTATTGTTCATGTAGGTTGGAAAGCCATGTACCCGTGTTCAGAAAACTGACACATTAGACACGCGATGAAATTACACTCGTCGCCATAGAAATTGCGCGTAAACGTAAGTTTAATTCCACACAGAATTGTGGAACCGGAAGTTCGGCAGAAGACATATAACCTTCTACTAACACTAGAGGTCAGTTTGTCTTAAAGTGTCTTAACACTTCTCCTGTCTCATCTCTGCACGACTTTCCCATTTTGTTTGGGCAACGCTTTGTGTGCAGTCTCAGCCAGTCTCTTCTTTTGTTTTATTTTACCGTTTACTGTATGAGAATGTTTATTATTTGTTATTATATACAAACTATAATGATAATTAATATTATTCCATTATTGTTTTGATGGTTTGATTTTTCTTTATTTGAATCAGGGTTTCTTACATTCTGTGCCTGGCAGTTAGAATTGTATTTGATAATACTTAAATTTTAATTAAACCAACTTAATTTAATTTAAACTTTGATCAAAATAATCAGATTGCAATCTTTAAGGTGTTAGGATTAACTCCCAATTGCCTTATTTTCTTTATTTCAGTTATTCATTTAATGATTTTACTGACTTTTCTAAGACTCCATAGCGCCCTCTACCTATGGGCCCTATCGTAGACCTTAGTGTGGAGCCAGTTCACCCCCGCACGAAGAAACCCTCCTTCTCTATCCTAACCTCTCTTTCTCTTGACTCATCTGACTTTTATTCTTCTTATCACCAGAGACTGAACCTGTCTGAACATCAGTAAAATTTTTGGTAAATATGTTGATGAATCGAATAGCCTAAGTCATAGAATGACCTCATAGGTAACACTCTTCAGCAACATTATTCATTATTTTCCTGTGTTTCACCCACACAATTATCCACCCCCGCCTTAACGGCTAGGATAATAAGCGTTTAGTTTGCGTCACTAACTGACAAACTCAGTTAAGCATTCAACACATAGCCCACATTTTTATCTCAGTAGATCTGTACGGACTTGCATCTTGCTGTTGTGCCTTTTCTCTCTCCCCTGTGTCTCAATGTGTCCAGAAGATCCAATCCTGTCACCTGCCAGTCTAGCTAGAGACCAGGCAAAGCGCTGCAATGGACTCCTGCCTGGGACCAGCATCGGCACATGGCAACTGCGCTGAGAGCAGTTGGTCGGACGACCTAATCCAGCGAAGGGACCACGATCTGAACCAGAGCTACAACTACAGAGAGCCAACAAACTCATCTGAAGTGCACAGCCAGGATCATCGGTGACCACGCCCACGACCAGATCGTCCTACTAGAGCCAGAACGAAGGAAGCCGGGAGGAGCCAGAAGCACGTGCAGAACCGCCTAGACCAGCTGGACCTGCATACGACAGTGGATGAAGAAGACCAGGAGCTACAGGAGGAGATGAAAAGCTACATGAGTCCTTTGCAACACAGACTGAGCAAAGAGAGCTATTGGAGCAGATGCCAGAGAGGAGCTGGTAGGAAAACTCCAACAAGCAAAAGCTCTCTATAATGGCCCCGGCAGACAGCAACACAATGCCACGGCCAAGGCCTATAAAGGCCCTCTGCAAGCAGTCCTTGCTGAAGTCCAAGCCATGACTCAGCAATGGAATCTAAATGAACTGAACTTCACTTGCAGACTACGATGTGAACAGACCGGAGAATGCAACAGATTCTCTCCTGTCGAGTCCCCCAGCTAAAAGCCCAAAGCTGCGAAAAGGGGGGGGGGTGAAACCCCACTGTTCACACCTTACTAGCCAGCAAACACATAGGGGTGGGGCAGGAGCCATCCAGAAGAACCTGCAGACACACACGCTGCATGGCCCCACAGACCCCAGCAAGCTGGCCAGAAAAATGACAGCTGTCACCACTAAATGCTGTCACCCTGAACACTGCAGGAGGCCACAACAAATGGCTACCTGCATAACATTGACTCTCAGGCATTAACACTGCCAAGTGTGACCACAAGAGACCGGTCAACTGATTAGGATCACCTCCAGCCAAGAGGACCACAGCATCCTATGCCAGCAGTCGGAAACTGTCAAAGCGGATTACAGCAACTACAACACATCTGCTACAGCCAGCATCCGAGCCTTCGTCAGACGACAGAACAGGCCGAAAGGGAAGAAGACTTCAAAGCAAAACTCTTCTCCCTCAGAAATCCGCATCACACTTTGAGTCAAAACCTAAGCGCTACAGCCTTTTTCCGCCACGATCACCTGATGTCTGCGGAACTCAGCCCATAAGGCCTACAGAGAACATAGCGCCGCCTCCATAAAGACTGTGTAAATCCTGCCTATCTCTGATCATCACAAAGAACTGACTATGTAGGGTGCACCACAGTAGCAGATCTTCAACAGAGACTCAGCAGATGTTACAGCCTGCCGGGAACAGCCAAGCACCAGACAGGAGGCCCTGAGACAACACAGTGTCACCACTTTCGTCGAAGTCGGAAGACGACGCCCCGTGGAAACCCAGATAGCAACCTAGGAGCTATTGACCTGTTCCGGCCCAACAGTCATCGAGGAATTCATCTCAACACCATGGATGACACCTGTACAAAGAGCAAAAGAACCGTGTAACTGCATCTGAGACAGCAGAGATCCTGGGGACATCAAAGGAGCTGATTCTACAAGAAACCTCAACAGGAGGATTTAAATCCAAATCAGACTCTTTTTGACCACGAGTAGTATGTGAAACAAACAACCCTCTTGAATGCCCTCCGTCTGAGAAAAATGTCCAGATCTCTGTAACCTGCTGGTCGACCACAGAGACAGTCACCTTACAGGAACCATGGGCAGATATCTCAGACATCAACTTTACACTGTTCACACGCTCTCCACAACAACACCAGCTTCAGACATTTCCTCTTCTGTCAAGTGCGCGCAGTTTCCATTGGACTCATGCCTGTCAACCACAGCAACGGCCCAGGACACCTGTGCCTTGAACTTGAAAGGGAATAACCAATACTGAACCTGCTACATCCTGGTTCTTGCAGATCTCACAGCCCCATGGGGGGCCCTCTCAAGTGTGAGAACATTCTACGATCTACTAGAACAGCTCAGAGCTTTGCACTCTGGTGAATAAATGAGACTGTTGTACCTGCATTCACCAAAAGGGGTCCCTGTTCAGCTCAACACACAGTGTGACCAAGCCTTCAACCACACATATTCAATGGAATACGTGGAGCATGGCCCACTCTGGAAGCCACACCCCCTTTGTACTGAATAAGTCATCTTTTTGCAGCGTGCATACTGTACAAGTGAGTACATTTACCAAAGATTTTGAACAATGTCTTTATGAAGAGCATGACAGCGGATTACCACTCCAAGGAGATGGACCACGCCCTGCCATCAACTGCCAGTGCTAGAGCTGCTCGTCACAAAAGACAATGATGCAGAATTAATGTCAACTATGTGGCCCCACTCACAGAACCACATGACATTACATCCCAAACTTGCTGCATCCTGGGCTACACAGGACACCACCTACAAGGTTCGTGAAATGTTAAAAGAACTGCCCACTCATGTAAATGAGCGCTCAAGACGGTGCCATGTACACACCAAATGGCACCTGCGCTTCACCACATGCCTGATTTACCCTTGCTGAACGGAGTTCCATCTGAAAGCTGGACTTGCCAAACACTGCCTTAACACTGGTCTACACTGACAGCGTGACCAGAACGAAAGGGGGGTAAACCAAGCACCAGCAGAACATGGCTCTTACCACAGCCTGAGTTCAGACGGCACCACCACAACATCGCCAGGGCCAGCAATGAGACCCCAACCTTGTCCTACACCGCTCACCAGTACTTCAATGAAAGACACCGGAGTGTGCCACCTGCCTTTGCCCGGCAGTCCCTGCTGAACATGTGAAGGCCAGAGAGCATGCGGCACCCGGCAAGATTCACAAGAGGAAAGTGATGTGAGTAACAAGATTTGGTATCATAACTTTGCCCAGCTACGTGAGACGTGGGGGGGGTAGTTAGACAACACCCCTCCTCATGACACAGGACTACAGGCATTTGCATGGAAGCCAATCATGCCATCCCACCTGCTGTTTCATCAAGGACTGCTGCTGTGCATCTCCGTGGAGACAGGAAACACCCTAACCAACCTGTTGCAAGAACCAGCAAACAGGTGCAGGGGTGCTCTCCCTTGATGTCTAAGCAGGATCGAAAAGATGAAAGGTACCCAATTAAAGACAATGCCTGACCACTCGGGAGCATTCTCTGCCTGTATGTCGAGATCCTGTGGACCAATAGGAACCTCCAGTGATCCCGCCATCATGATCCAACTATCCATCGTCAGCTGAAGTTTACATTCGCACTTCCTCTTCCGAAAGGGGGGATATGTAGTGACTGGATCAGTGTGAGAAAAGCCATTCAACCTCTCATTCCCTTTTGTGTCGGTCTCAAGATAACATGTTCAAAGAACAAAGCAAACCTGGCTCCATAGGGTCTGGTTTTGCATTTTGAACTCGCACCGATAGTGTGATAACCATTTGGTTCCTCTGTAGGACATTTACGACTCCTTAGCTTCAAAGCCTTGGTGATGATTATCTGTATCATCTCTAAGGCAACATCTGAGGCTAACCAGAGAAACTTCTCTGACAATAGGAACATATGTGCTTAAACTGTCCTTTTTGTATAAATGTAACTAAATGTCTGGTTATATGTTGGCAATCATGCCATCTTAAATAGTCTGTAACTCTTAGATATTCAACTTTAATTCAGGCGTGGTTTGTATTAATACATCCGAAAGAATCATAACTTGATACGCTTCAAACCTGTCCATTTTTGATATCCAAATGTTTCTCTTTACAATTCCTCATTGTTGATACATATTGTGTGACCATAGAACACATTACAATCATTATGTTATAATTTGGATTTGTATCTTGTAAAGTTACCTACAGGTCATAAGATGGAAATTAGCTGTTGAGTGAACAAAGAATCTCTTTCCCCACTCAATTTTGATTGGCCGACTCAAACTCTGAGGGCATGCCCTTCATGAAGTTAAATGTCGACCAGGACACAGTTTCTTCTCCTTTTCTCCTTGGCTCTTCTCCTTGGGTCTTCTCCTTGGCTCTTCCTGAATCGTTGGACCTTCCCTCTCACCTCCCCCTTCCGGGGGGGTGAGGTAATTCTTCCCTAACTGGAGAAGGAACAATGGACTCTGCTGCCACGCACACCTCGACGAGCCATGCGGCCGGTCATGAGGGCCGAGGCCCGCAACTTTCAACAAGGACGCAACTTCCAGAGGCCCGCAACTTTCAACGAGGCCCGCAACTTTCAGCAGGACCGCATTCTGAAATCATCTGAACATTTCCATCACTCCAAGCGCATACGAGTACATCCAGCACAGAGCTTTGCAAGTATTCCGTTTCTATAGAATAGCTGCGTTAAGTCTGTGCCTCTTTGTTAAAGATGATTTTAATGATGTTCAGAAATCGTTGCTGTGCTCTCTCTCTCTCTCTCTCTCTCTCTCATTCTCTGCGCTTCCTAGCGCAATTGTGTTTTATGTTTTTGTTTGTTCTCATTTTTGTTTACCATGTAGAGTAGAGTTTAATAAAAACCCATAAAGGCATTTGTGATGGGTTCTCTTTGTTCACGCTCACAAACTTGGTCACTTAAACTGTGTTTCGATCTATGCTACCTCTGCTCTTAATTCTGTTTGGTAAAGTCACGTTACTTATAGTCATGAGATAACGTTAGTGTATAAAATCATTGATGTATTTGCTGGACTAATACATATGGGATTTGTATCACTATACTGCTAATCAGAATTGTAAATATGTATGTATAATGACGATTATTATACATATTTGCCTTTGAGCTAAACTAATTCCTTGACTGAAATTGATGTTATAAATAACTCATTTCATATATGTTTGATCTTGATAGATCTGGTGGAGAATCATTTGGTGAGTTAAACTCATCCTTATTTTAACATGCAGCTAAAATCGCTACATAAATTGGTGGAGAATGCGGGCATGATTAAACAAAAGTTATGAGCTTAAACTACTGTCAGCCTAAGTGTGTTTTAAATCAAGACGTTATGATGCAACATGCTATACACATGTATGTTGCTATTTGCGGCTTGTTTAATGTAGATAGTGATAGATTGATTTGGTAGTTCTGCTATGAATTAGAAAAGTCTTAACATAGATTAAATGGTATCAGTGTAAGGTAAATCTGATTTGGCGAAGAAATCCCAATTTCAGTATTTAATCAATGCATAAGTCTATTCTGACGAAGGAATCTCAGATAAGCTGCATGTGAAACTGTTCCAGAATCAATATGCTTTGGCGAAGAAATCCCAATTGCAATATTGTTTAACCTGTTTTCTGACGAAGGAATCTCAGTACAGTGTTATGTAAAGGTAGATTTGAGTGATGCTCCTCTTTCTGCGTTGTAAGGACCTTTAAATTATAGTCAGAACTATGCCAGTCATCTAAACTTTGACTCTGCATATAAAAGTTTAGCTAAATGGTGATCAGTACTGTGTTACAATTGCCGAATGAAAATAGTGTGTTTCTCAATTCTTCAGTATTTGTGTGTAAGCCACAAACAGCTGTCTGTATGTAAATGAGTGTAAACCTACAGTGAATGTGTAAGTACTCCTTAAAGAAGGACAGGAAACCTGTTTAAAGTACTTGTTTACAGAGAAGCGAAAGCATACATAATAAGAATTAGTGAATGCATCTATATTTGCATTTAGGCTTGCTAAAGAAAAGCGTTGAATTGATTTAATTGTAAGGGCCATGTTGTAACCAACTGTGTACCGCTTTTATTATTTGAGATTGTTTGAACGGTGCAGGCACTCTTTGAGAACTAAAGTGCCCTGGGGTGCACTGGTTCCCATGACAACGACTTGTCAACCAGTTTGACTCCACCTAACATAGGTGTCATTGGCTGGTGCCATTTTGTTGACAATCGATATTTGTTCGCTAAGCTAAGCTAACATGACCTAGCGGCCTTAGACGAGCTTACTAATACCTAACTTCAATAGTTAGTGGTTAGCATAGCATATGTAATTGAAGTCATTAAGTAGTGCTTGCGTGTATTGCAGTGTAAAGTGATTTAAACTATTCCCTCTTAACAAAATCTCTATTTTCTGATTTCCACTCTCTTTCCTTAATTCTTCTCAGACTCACTTTAACTAACTTCAGGTGCATTCCTTCCTGAACATTGTTGCTCAGTTACTCATTTAATTGAACTTAATTAAATTTTAACTGCCTACTCAGAGAATAATTCTTATAGGTATTGGGGATTTTGAATAGAACATTGACCCTAAAGTGCACACACATGTAATGGCATAGGCATGGGAGCTGAACACGCAGCAGCCTTAGCCAACAATGGAGTGATGCCCAACACTGACCTATATGGTTAAATGTCAGTACTATTAATTATTCCCAGTACTAGATCACTTCCCTTCTATTTTATTTTTTACTGGTTAATTTTACTATTAGCAGTCATCTATTTTTTTATTTTATTTATCTATGTCCAATCTCTTTTTCTTGATTTTGCTTATTTTAAATATGTGCTCCAGAAATATGACTCCTATTGCTACACAATCTAGATGATTAATAAGGCATAAGTATAATTCTGAGCACCACTAATTGACATAATCAGAATCGGCAAGGCTCTCTTCTCTCTCTCTCTACTTCCTGTTCTTCAATATTCAGAGATCAAACCTGTTAAGAACCATCAGTATGTTTTGAGTTTTAATTAAATGATTTAGACTAGTCTTACATCATTGTTAAATCTCTGGTTGCATACAAATCTTGGCTTCCTGCCATAGGCAGTTAAGATAATAATAGTGTACACACTTCACTAGCTACCTAAAGCAGTTAACCACACGTGGTAAAACCTAGCTGCACAATATACACCTAGCTTTATTTCTAAATCTTTTATATGGTCTTGCATTAGTCTCTTGCCCTAACTCTCAGAACAAGTTTGCCCCAATGTCTCAGATGGAAGATCTAATGGCCTGGCAAGGCATGGTGATGGACGCCCTACCACCTAGAACTGCTGATGACCTTCCTCACCAGAGACAGGTGCAACTGGACAAAGAGGGAAGAAGACAAATGACACATGGTCCAAGCCAGAGTTATGACCACAAGGAGCTGACCAGCATTATCCTCTCCTTAGCCCACAACCTCACAGACCTGAGAAATGAGGTGAACGACCTAAAGCTGCATGCAACAGAGTCCCAAGAGGAACTTAAGCATGCTCAAAGTCGCATAGCCCAACTGGAAGGTGAGACCCAGACCACACGAAATAAGTCTGGTAAGATGGAAGAACAGGAGGAGGTTAACAGACTTCAGATAGCTCTCTCAGCTGCTGAGCAAAGAAAACTACTGGAAAAAGCAGCCAAAGAAGAGCTGGAAAAAGAACTGTTTGATGCAAAGTCATTATTAGTAACAGCCCATTTTGAACTATCAGATAGAGATGCCAAAATTGAATCTCTGACACAGCAGCTGGACAACACAAGAGACAAGCTTGACAGGGTCCAAAGAGAACTCGAACACTCATACAAGCTGCAATGGGAACCACAGTGGAAGACACATCCCCCACTGTCACAGCAGGTAAGCAGAGCAAACTCCCTCAGCCCAGTTCAAAGATACAAAGGGGGGGGGGCTGACCTCTCTGCTTAACACCTCACCAGCCAGCATCCTAAAAACATCTGAAGCCATAGAAGGGAAGGGACTTCTCCAGATAATCCCTGTAACGGTACATGGAGCGACCCTTAAAGACCTCAACAAACTGGCTAGAGTCATCAAGTGCTTCATTCCAAATTCTGCAGGAGACCTCGATGTCCATGCCTACCTGCGGGATATAGACTTTCACCTGCATATTATGCCGAATGTGACCACACGGGAGAGACTCCACCTGCTTTGGATAACTTCTGGTACAGAGGTAAAGAGCTTTCTAGAACGGCAGCCTGACGCTGTCAAATCCGACTACCACCGGCTGAAACAAGCTCTTATACAAGAATTCTCAGACCCAGAAACAGAATATGGACTGGTCGCTGCCCTGGACCTCAAACAGGGAAGACAGGAAACTCCCCGAGTTTACCTTAACAGACTCAGACAAGCTTATTTTGGAGCTCGCAATGAATCCGAGATGGAGGAGGATATCAGCTTCAAGAGCCTGTTCCTCAGAAATCTACATCCAATTGTTAGCCACCATTTAGGCATCATGGCCTGCCCTCATACGATGACCATTCATCATTTGCGGGACCTGGCACAGAAGGCCTTTAATAAACATAAGGCCACATCTGAAAGAAAGGCCTCTATGGCACCATTGAGTCTGAACTGTAACATTCAAAAGTTTGCACCAGAAGGCAGACATTGTCACTACAACACAATGTCCTTCAACGATATGCCAGGAAAGCTTCCAGCCAGAAGACAAACCCGTCACCATCGTAATAGGCCCAGATACCAGACCAACCACTGGAAGAAACCATGGAGACGGCAAAATTCTTCTTTGGAAACACCACTGGCTGTCCAACAGCCACTGACAGCATCATCCGATGCAACACACAGGTGCCGATCTGAGTCCTCACAAAGAGAGCCGGACTTAGCTACGCCTGAGTCACAGGAGCTGCTGAAACTAGTAAGAGAGCTCTTCACACAGCTCTCACCCATGATGTCTTGACACCTGCTGTCCCACCTCTCCAGGAAGCACCGATGGCCAAGGAGTCCACCCGAGCTACCTGCAGTGCGTGCGGGACACGTCTGATCATCATGTACATCTTAATTGTCGCTCGTTGTTGTCTATTAGGTCAGACAAAAACGTGCGAAAGGGGGGATATGTAGTACCTGAGACGGATCAGACACGCATAACTACTTAAATTTCTTAAATATTACAACAACACCCCTCACCCCACCAGCACGCTAGTCGCTTGGGGGTCAACCCCCAATCTGCAACTTACACCAAGGGCAGGACAAGATCTCTGGTGACCATAGCAACTCACACCAATTCATCAAGATAGAGTATTTTACGACCCATTGGAATGTAAGGAGCTGAACTCTCTTTACTCACTTTGGGGATAGACCTACAATTATAAATGCATTTATATGGAAATGTACACATTCATTTATAACATTTCCATGTATTAATGTTCATGTTGTTATGTCTGTTTTAACATTAATCCAACGTATCCATGAATGTGTGTTTAACTACTGGAATTATTAGATTTGTAGTAACTCATTTAACCAAGATTTAGATCATGTTTGGTGTCTATGAGCTACATTTGTGATGTCCTTCGCGTTGATGTTTGTTGTGTTTTGGTAACTCTTTTCTTATTAGTTTTATCAAACTCTTAGTAGTCTTCTAGTGAACATCCAATCAGCTTTCACATGCAAAACACCATTTGAAAGACAAAAACAGTTAACTTTCCCTCCAAAGTTGCCATCTCCTGATTGGACCAGTCACGTCTGTAGGATGTGACATCCTCACAGTTTAAAAGAGACCACGAGAAGATTCTTTCTCTCTCTTCCTCGCGCTTCCTTTTCTCTTAGTCGTGCTTTTCTTTGCGTTCTGCATCTCCAAAGGATGGACTAGAAGAAGACTTCACCTTTAACCCATAAGTTTGTGCCAGGCTGCGGCCTCGTCTTTCCAGATACAGATCCTCTGCATAAAACTGGTTCTCTCTGATCACTTTCAGCCAAGATCAACTGGAGCCTTAACAAACAAACTGCATCAGGACTCTTTCTTTCTTTGATGGGCAAGACGTGCAAGTATCAAACTTAGTCTTATTAATGGATGCATAGGGCATCATTAATCCTTTTAACAAAGGTCCGTTACAAGAAGAAACTGATGTTTAGTTCAGGCTATCGATCTTCTGAATATCATATACTGCCATAATCCATGCTCTATTCTTCTCTCTGCTTCAACTTCAACCATCTTCTAATGCTTAACTGTATGTGTGTGTATGTTAGATTAGTATGTGTCTAGTCTAGATAATAAAGTCCTGTTTTATTTCACACGTGATGTTGTTTGTAGTTCATGCTCATAATCCGGAGTCCCTAAACATGCCGATTCTTGCTACCTGCTCGTAATGCTAAGTGATTTCCCCAAATCATGAATTTGATCCAGATAATTATAATTGATCATTATTAATTAAATTCATCCCAATTTGGATTGATATTTGTTTCCCTTACAAAGGGTGGTGGAGAAAATATTACTTATAATTGGGATCAAAGCTCATGATAATTCTTACATATTTGATGAAGAATAGTGTTTACATAATTCTGTTCCTCATTGAATTCACTACACACCTCTGAAGACATAGTTACTGTATGTATATTGTATTTCATTTCTGTCAATTTATCCTCCTGACACATTGGACTTTTAACATTGTTGAATCCTGAAACCCCCAAGTTTTAATATGATCTCAGACATTCAGACCTCACCTTTATATCTGCTGACTGTGTGTCTTTTTGTATCTGCAGGAGCTTGGCTGAAGAGCAATCTGGGACGTGTCCTTTGGGAGGGGAAGCAGTTAACTCTTACATTTACAGCCCCTCAGTTAGGTTATTGGGTAGCAGCCATGTCTCCTATAAATACAGGTAACACTCGTTCAGTTCTGTGCATTTCAGTTTCTTATTCAGTTCGCTAATTCTTTAATTGAAGATGACTGTGCAATATCTGAACTTTCACTTGGCCATTAATGCCCAGAGAGGAGCCTGATGGGCGGACGTACAAGTACTGCAGCAGACAGATTTATTGAATTGTGCATTCGTTGGCATATTCACTGTGCTATTTATATCAGATGAGAAAATGTGGTGAATTTCAGCACAAAATGATGTCAGTTATCATAAAAAAAATTGCAAATCTATGGACGTTAGTCGTTGAATGACCTTATGCTGAAGATAATGTTTGTGTTCTGTTGTAGGTCCTGTTGTGGCAAAGGACATCAGCACGTATCATACAGTCTTCCTGTTGGCCATATTAGGAGGCATGACCCTGATATTGCTCTTCCTGTTCTGTTTACTGCTCTATTATTGCAGGTGTGTCTTTATTTAACAGAGGAAGCACAAACAAATATGCAAAGTATACGTTTTTGTGATGAATTGCTTCCAAATTTTCAGTTAAACATGTTTCTGTGCTTTCAGGAGGAAGTGTTCACGCTCGCGGGCCACCCACAGGAAGTTCACTCTATCCTCTGCTCTAGATGCTTCTAAACGAGATCAGGCTACATCTATGTCCCACCTAAACCTCATCAATGAGACACATCTCGACCACAATGGGGCAGAGCCAGACATGCACACACCTATGCTTAAACCCACCCCCTACGACTCCTCCACCAATGAGCTGGCAGCTTCACAGGATGAGCTCCATAGCCGAAGATCAAACCACTACAAGCGTTCAGTAGAAATATTTACGCACAAATCAGCTTCTTCAAACAATCCTTCCGAGGGCTACGATTCCCCTGCAGCACGCGGGGAGTACCGACGTAGCTACGCCTCCATCACGACTTCATCCGTTCATCCCCTCCACATGTCCGTCTCTTCATCATCGCCCCACCCTTTACATTACACTGCCTCAGCTGGACGTCTGTCTTTAGAAAGTAAGTCGAGTCTGCGTGATCCACGTCTCTCTCCTGTTTCAGCAACATCAACGCGTCCCACTGGGTCACCGGAAAGGGAGCTAGGAATTGAGCGGCGACAAGTCGATTATATGCTGTCTCGCTCCGTAGACCACCTGGAGCGACCTGCCCCCCTTCCAAAACCCGGAGCTCTGCTCTGCTGTACCTCTGAACTACATGTCAGCCAAGGGGAAGAAACCTACCGCAAGGCCCGTCCCACGCTGGTCATCCCCGGCCACTACATGAGATTACCGGGGACACACCCGCTTTCAGGCCAAGCGCTTCTTTTGCAGTCAGATGAACAGAGCGAGTTAGAAAGCATTCAGGCGGAGCTCAGCGCGTCCCATCAGCCGCAGGGACAGATGCCACACCAATGGGGTAAAGCAGAGCAGGGAGGGGGAACGCAAGAAGCAGGGGACGACCAAGGATGCGGAGGGGAAGAGTGGACGTTGCAGACGGCAGCTCTTCCCGCAAATCTCTCCATTCCCAACTCTCTCAGTCAGGGGGGAATTGATGTTGTGCAGATGAATGGAGAAGATCAGCTCCTAGCCGAAAAGACTTTGATGGAACTCAGGGGAGGAAAGCCCCTCCCTCACCCGAGAGCTTGGTTCGTGTCATTGGACGGCAACTCCAACGCTCACATCCGTCATTCGTACATTGACCTGCAGAGGGCAGGATGCAACAACAGTAGTGTTGGCAGCAACGATGCCAGTTTGGACTCTGGGGTGGACATGAGCGATCTCACTCCGGGACGCCGCGTTCGCCACCCTAGCAAACTTGTTGTCAAAGCTAGAGATGCAGCTAAGCCTGTGGTCAGATATCCACCTTTGGTGTCAGTAGAAGGTTCTTACCCTAATGGTACCAGTAGCTTACCTTCAGTTAGCAGCCCCGAAGAAAACCCTGTTGGGCCTTTGTTGCAGGAAGAAGAGAGAGAGGAGGATGGTGAGGAGACTCCATCGCCCCCATCTCTCAATCTTCCCCCAGAGCTTCCTTCACCACCTCCTCTTCCAGAGCCCGTGGATGAGACGGTGGATGAGACGGCAGGTGAGACACCAGAGGAGGCAGAGACATTCAATGAAGTTTTTAGGACTGAAGATTCTCAAATGCACACAAGCAGTAGCTGCCCAAACAACCTGGTCGTCGCTCATGATGGCGGTGAGGACGAGACCAAGAAGAGTCCTTGGCAAAAACGGGAGGAGAGACCCTTAATGTCCTTTAACCTGAAATGACAACATTTTTCCCTCGATAGACTGTTGAAGGGAGTTGCCTTATGAGCACAGGTCTGCGTGTGGCTCTTTGCCGTGACGATAAACGCCAAGCAAACCACAGCACAACTCTTTCGGAGCAGACTCACGTTTGGAAGTGAGAACTGAGTTATCAAATGCAAAGACACAGTTACTTGCCATTACAAGACTTAAACTGCTGTTACTTTTCTATTCATGCAAAAATATTGCAGATCAATGCAAGCCATTGTATCGGTGGAATGTTGATTAAGCTTTATGAAATGCTGCTGTTTTTGAGCAATATGACATCTAGTGGCAACATGTGTATACTCTTCAGAAAATAGTTTCCCAGCACTTATTTTGGGCTGACTGGTGGAATGTCTTCCACATCTCATAATGTTGTTAAACATGATATTGAACCTCTGTAACAGGATCACTTTGCCTCACAATCAACATTTCTCTTTTTTAGTTCTTTCATGGATTTACGAATGCAGGTAAAGCTTGCGAGACCAAATATGTTTGCATGATCCAACATGAGTTCCTGTCAATCATTTATTATCTCTGTGTTGAGCACAGATTCGCAAACGTCCCTTTCCTCCAATCATCGGTTGCCATCACAGTAAGACTTTACGAAATGAAGCTGTGTCGATGCGCTTCAGACCAGACAGCTATGCATTGCTTTAAAACTGAAGGATCATGTAGTCTTTATTTTAACCACTGTATTGTTATGTAATTTTCAGTTATTTTGGTAAATGTTTAATTCAGGGGTTTTTTTCTCGTTTGGAACTGCCTTGGTGTGTGAGTGAAGTGGACTGCACAGAGCTAGATAAACACACATTTGAACACACGCTCACATTAAAACGCCACCAGCTTCTCCTTCCCGATTATTTTTCTTAAGTGCCTTTTTTAGCAATCATTTCAATCCAGCGTTTGTTTCCTTGCCTCTTTTTTAATCAGTTTGTGTCAAATTAAGATTTTTTCACAATGTGTTTACTCTATGTAGCATTACACTCCTCTTGCCATTGATCACATGGAGTGATTGTGTGTGTTTTAATGTTTTACCTGGGTGTATGTTCAGTGCATCAGTGTGTCTTCTCAAGACATGCTATGCAGCGTATGTACTTGTGAAGGACTGAAAGCAATGCGTCATGTTTGAAAGCGGCTGGTTTGTTGCCAAGGTAACCACTAGGAATGAATACTTATGTCATTATGTCATTTAGCTCTTCAACGATCTCTTTTGAATGTCTGGACTGGTTGCTTGTATTCAGGCCTATTATCCAAATAAAGCCAAAAATCTAATGAACAATTTTCCAACCATCACTTTATGTTGATTCAATTTGAGACTAAATAACTTTTGATAGATGTCCACTGTTTTGTGTGTTCCTCAAATATGTTATCAACTTCGGCCATTAAGCGAAAGTGGTTTGTCCTGTGAGAGCCACCGTTGCGCTTCAAAAGGGAGCGGAAAAAAGATAACTTAAAAATCTTGTTTTTTATGGTGCATTGCGAGTAACATTCATCAAATTGCAGTTAAGTTAAATAAAGTATTAATTACTCAAAAAGTACAGCTGATTAACAGAATAAAATCATAAACATAAAAACCATGATTTTAGACAAATGAGTGGACTGTTTTTGTAAATGAGCTCTTTAAAAGCAATTTAAGGAATTGAGAGGTAAAGTGGAACCTATAGGTTTCATGTTAGCACTGGTAAACTGTCCCAGCCTTATAGAATATATAAACCTATACAATTGTATAGTGGAATTAATATAGTCGGGGTGTAACAAACCAGAGCAATGTAAGTAAATTAAAGCGATATGTAAACACGGTGGTACTTGTTTCAGGTAAGGAATTGTAATTGTTGTGAATTACTGACTCTAGTTGTTCCAATCCTGTATACATTTCCTTGTTTGGTTGAACGCAGAGAAAGACATTTAAAAGAATTCTCGTAACCAAACTGTTCCTGGCCAGCATTGACTACCATAGTAGGAAATAATGACAATGGTAGCCAAAAGTGCGTAAGAAATGTTAGCTTTCCTACATTCTTCAAAATATCTTCTTTGGTGTTTAACCGAACAAAGACATTTATAAAGCATGTTTTCCTATGGGGGCCAATAACTGTTTGGTTTCAGGTATTCTTTCAAACATCTTTCTCTGTGTTCATCAGAACAAAGATATTTTTACAGATTGGGAACAACTTAAGGGTGAGCAAATGAAGACAGAACTGTGACCCTGGATCACAAAACCAGTCTTCGGTAGCACGAAAAAATTTTAGTCAAATCAAAAATACATTGTATGGGTCAAAATTATCGATTTTTCTTTTATGCCAAAAACCCTTAGGATATTAAGTAAAGATCACATTACATGAAGATATTTTGTAAATTTACTACCTTAAATATATAAAAACTTTATCTTTCTGAGTGGACGGCCCACAGTGAACCTAAACAACTTCAAAGGCAATTTTCTCAATATTTTGATTTTTTGCATTCTCAGATTCCAGAGTTTCAACGGCTCAGTCAAATATTGTCCTATTGTAACAACTCGTGTATCAATATCATTATAAAGCTTATTTATTCAGCTTTCAGATTATGTTAACATCTCAATTTCAAAAAGTTGACCCAAAAGACTGGTCCAGGGTCACAATTTTCCTTTTTGGGTGAACTTTCCCTTTAACAAACTCAATTATTGCTAAATCACACAAATAGTATAGTGATCTTTAAGAAAAAAGTACTTTTTGTGTGCGACAATATGTAAAGGAGCTGAAGGAAGGTTATATAAGTTCAACTAACTTTTGTAACTAATATTTAACTACAACAAAATATTACAAATGTTAGTATTTCAAGCCTCTGGTGAAAGGAATGGAGGAGAGGATTAAAGGGAAAACTGAGTCTTATTTTGTTTGGTTATCAGACATTCTTCAAAATATCTTCTTTTGTGTTGTGCAGTGCAAAGAAAGCCATAAAGTTTGGAATGACATGAGGATGAGTAAGTGATGAATGACGTGTGTCTCATTACACAGTTTAGGTCATCGGTCATGTTAAGACAGACATCACAACATACTACTCACATTAATGTATAATATTCACACAAATACAAGTCTGATGATAACCACTTCCATAAAAGTCATATCAGAGATAGCACATACATCTTCAATCCATGCAGTGTTAATAAAACGTTTTCATACTTTTTGTAAAAAAAAATATATGTTTAAAACAATCAATGGACACTGTGCTATAGTTTAAAATAAATTAAATCCTATATCATTTTGACTGAAGGTCCCATCATTTACAGTAGTTATGAGTAGGCTAATCGGTAGACGGTGCTGTTTTTCGCGGTTTTTATTGACTGCTTTTGGTCGTCAGGATTTGCGGTAGATTCATCCATGATGGCGGAGGACAGCGAGTCCGCGGCCAGCCAGCAGAGCCTGGAGCTGGACGACCAGGACACCTGCGGCATCGATGGAGACAACGAGGAGGAGAATGAACACATGCAGGGGTGAGGACACGAGCACATGAATGCAAGTGTGAGCACATGACGGCAAGGTTTCTCTTTGGCGACCTGTCGTCGTGTAACCGCTCAAGTGATGTAAACAAACGGTTAGCTTAGCAACCAGGTAATCGGATGGGAATTGGTCCATATTTTAAAATCACCTGCTATTTAAAGCGCTTGTTTAATGGTCGCACAACGCATATATTGGTTTTAAAACACGTAGACACGTATAAATATGTAGTTAACGCATCGGGTCGGGTTAAATCTAAATAGTTCACGTTAGCAATGGCTCCCTTTAAATTAATGTGAAGGATTTATGCGCGTTCAGCAGTCAAGCGCGCTCCTGTGAAAGTATACTTATTGGTTCCTTCGGGGATTTTAAACCACTTTTTTTCATTTTGATTATGGTAATGGAAAGCATCTATGAACAATACACCCAGCTGCAATATCGTGGATTGTGATGATGTCGGATCTATGAATACCAGTTTCCCTGTTGTCAGGCAGACCAGCGTCTCTCAGGCCCATAAAGTTTGACATGCTTGTATTACTCGTGCTTTATAGGTTTCATGGTGCAGTCACCGCCCAGGCCATCGTTATCGCATCACTGGACACCAATGTGTTTTGCATGTCTAGGTGCTGTTTTGCGTGGGAATGATTTCCATACGGGATCATATACACGTCGAGGTGTGGTAGATTAAAGGTCCTGTGATTTTTGTTAAGGAGTCCTGGAGGAGATCTCGGTGCAAAGAAGAAGAAAAAGAAACAGAAGAGGAAGAAGGAGAAGCCAAGCTCAGGAGGAACCAAGTCTGACTCTGCCTCTGATTCTCAGGAGATAAAGGTTTGAAACGTAATACGAATTGTGTAATCGGATGTTTGTTCTGTAAATCTCTCATTCCCTTTGTGAGACCGCAGGGAGATTTATTAAAGATCATTCACCTGACTGATTTCCTTTGTTTGACTCTCAGAACCCTGCCATTCCCATGCAGAAGCTGCAGGATATACAGAGAGCTATGGAGCTTCTGTCCACCTGTCAAGGTCCAGCCAAAAACATAGACGAGGCCACAAAGCACAAGTACCAATTCTGGGACACTCAACCTGTGCCCAAACTCAGTGAGTCGTGCATTACAATCGGTTTGTTTGCAACATCACAAACGTAAGCTACTTGAGACGCTCAGATTATTTGTAGAGCCGTGTGTCATTTTATTCATGCTGCAGTAATCCTGCAACAGTGTTGCTTTCAGCAAACAAATCATTATTGAACAATATTCATTGTATATAAACACAAGCTCAGCGTGGATTAAATCAGTTGCTGGTGCTTTTCAAGACTGGGGAGGTACAAATGTGTACCGCAATCTCAGTTATCGTCCATTTGCTAAAGCGTCCGGTCGATTATAGAGCTCATCCGATAGAGCCACTGGACTTCCAGCAAACTAGATAATATTGTATTGATTGAAAGGCCAATGTCTGTTAAACAATTAGATGTTTTTTCACATGCCATTGAAATGAATGGACTTCACAATCGCGCTATACAAATTCCCTGTTTTATTGCAGATGAGGTAGTGACAACTCATGGGCCAATTGAGCCAGATAAAGAAAATATCAGACAAGAGCCATATACCCTCCCACAGGGATTTATGTGGGATACACTGGATCTCAGCAACGCTGAAGTGGTATGTAAATGTGTGTGTGACAGAGAAAGAGAGGGTGTGTGAAACATTTGCATCCTTTGAAGCACTTATGCAGTATATACTGAATGCTGAAATGGCCTATACTGTGTCATATTAGTCGAGTTATTATATCATCTTATGCAGTAAAGTTTGACATTCATTCTTTCCGTTTTGTAGCTGAAGGAGTTGTACACTTTGCTGAATGAAAATTATGTTGAGGATGATGACAACATGTTTAGATTTGACTATTCTCCTAACTTTCTGAAATGGTAAGATATCAAGTTCAGTCTCTATTTATGTTTAACATGACAAAAACGTCAAATTTATCCTACGCCGCACCCAATTCTTCTCTTCAGAGATATCAATTTCAAGATGCCTTGAGCAGAATATTTGCTGACCATCACACTTTGCATGCATTTTAAATGACTGTTTTGAGGCTCATCAGTTCCTCTTGCAATTCCGCAATATCAGGGCGTTACGTCCCCCGGGTTGGCTGCACCAGTGGCACTGCGGTGTCAGGGTCTCCTCCAATAAAAAGCTGGTCGGGTTCATCAGCGCCATTCCTGCAGACATCCACATCTATGACACGTGAGTTCAGGACGCATCAGCCGAGAACTTACACTGCTTTTCATCCAGGCTTCACTAAATCGCTCATTCTTATTATGCTTTAAGGTTGAAGAGGATGGTTGAGATAAACTTCCTGTGTGTACATAAAAAACTGCGTTCAAAGCGCGTTGCACCCGTCCTAATCCGAGAGATCACGCGGCGGGTGAATTTAGAAGGAATTTTCCAGGCTGTGTACACTGCTGGTGTGGTCCTGCCCAAACCTGTGTCCACGTGCAGGTACCAAACCGAAACGCAGCGCAAGATTAATTGAAGTATTTTATAAAGATCTTGAACTTGTAAGTCTGTGTTTTTGTAGGTACTGGCATCGCTCTCTTAACCCCAGGAAGCTAGTAGAGGTGAAGTTCTCCCACCTCAGCCGTAACATGACGCTACAGCGAACAATGAAACTCTACAGATTACCCGATGTAAGCCTAATCGTTACATAAACACGTTCACATGGGGAGTTAAGCTATATTCATGGGTTTTATCTTCTAATTCCATCTTTTTCTTCTTGTAGAGTACACGTACCCCTGGTTTGAGGCCGATGGTAGAGGGAGACTTGAAGCAAGTGACTTCGCTGCTGCTGAAATACCTGAGCAAGTTTCACCTGCGACCTGTGATGTGTGAAGAGGAGGTCAAGCACTGGTTCCTACCACAGGAGAATATTATTGACACTTACGTAGTGGAGGTATCTGGTGGGAACATTCACAAAAGCGTACAAAACTGCCGCGGCTTATATATGGTTTACTTATGAGTTTCATATCTTGTTTAAAGGGTTCTGGCGGGATGCTAACAGACTTCATCAGTTTCTACACCCTGCCATCAACAGTGATGCATCATCCTCTGCACAAAAGCCTGAAGGCCGCTTATTCCTTTTACAATGTCCATACAGAGACGCATATCATGGACCTGATGAATGACGCTCTCATCCTAGCCAAACTGGTAGGATCACTAGTAAACGCATGCTCAGAGGAGCTCAAGAAAAACACACAATACTTGGCATTGGTTTTAAATTGTATTGTGATAATATTGAAATTCATATTCCTTTTCTTTTGGGGGCATGTTTCGGGATGACAGAAAGGTTTTGATGTGTTCAATGCGCTGGATCTAATGGACAATAAGACTTTCTTGGAAAAACTCAAGTTTGGGATTGGAGATGGTAACCTGCAGTATTATCTGTACAACTGGAAATGCCCCCCAATGGACCAAGAGAAAGTGAGTTATACAAAACGATTTGCATTTCATGAATGTTAAAATAACATTAATAAGCAAAATTATTAATGATTAATCATTTAGAAGTCGATAGAATCCAAAATGTGATCATCACCAAAGACCTTGGAATTTTTTTCCAGTGTGTTTTAATTCAATTCTCCATCCTCTCCAGGTTGGTCTTGTTTTACAGTAACTGGCTGCTTCACTGTGGATGCTGAGGGACTTAAAGGTCCATCTCCGATTCTCTGATTTGGACTTAGTCTACGTAAAGAGGAAAAACGGACATCCATTCAAAGTGAATGAGTTATGTTGTGCAGCTCTCTTAGGTCTTGTTGCAGTTATTGAGGGGTCTCCCTCTTTTCTCTTTGTCTTTGACTCTCTTTCAGAGAATGTGAGAAACATTATCAATGTCAAACACATCCACAAGCTGTATACACATGTATTTCCCTTAACATGCAAAAAGTATCCTCTCTCAGACATGCATTTAATTCCATGTTTTGTTTTTGTTCATTTGTTTTGTATTATGAAGGTGCGTTGATACATTTGTGTGAATTTGCAAGCTGTACATTTAATGCCAGATATTTATTACGTATTGTGTGGTTAACAATGGACCAGGAATAGGGGGTTGAAATCCAAAGTCTTTTTTATGGAGCTGCCTTTTGCCGTTTGTAATTCCTACTGTCAGTGGGAAAGCGAGTTAATGTAATGTGTGGACGAATGTATTCCATTTTGAAGCACACCATCAACATGTTTATAAAGGGCCGGAATGCTCGGAGTTACATTTTTAAGAATTTCGTTTAAGAAAATGTTTTGTTTAGGTTTGTGTGTAGAATTTCGAATGCGAGTTATTTTCAGTTTTCTGTAATGAATGTGTGATTGTTTCTCATTACATAGCCTCACCTTCATTTTCATTCTTTATCATTTAGTGTTTTTAAATGATTTCAAAACAACAATTCTTAAGAATTGTATTTTACTTACATTTATTTTGTCAGTATTCATTGAAGAGACCATAACCTCATCTGAATGGTGCATTTGCTATAAAGCCCTGGTGATTTTCTATATTTAAGCACAAGGAGAGCTGAACAATCGTGTATGTTCTTTTGATAACCGGCGGCCAGAAAAGCTTGCTCGCTGTTTAGCTGGCTGTCAGTTACAATCACTGTTAGGTGAAACATTATAAAATGTGAAAAGTTTTATTTTATAGCAAAAACTGATTTTGAGTTCCTACGGCTTGTCTTGGTTTGCAACAATATGCTTTTAAATAAGAGCATGTCCAAACATGCTTAACAGAAAGATGCTCCTCTCAGAAGTCCCATATTTCAACTTTTTGAACATTTCGGTCAGTGGTTTATTCAAAAACATCCAGGGCACTTTGCGAATGTCAGTTTAAGTATGTTTTTCTAAGGCTTGCTGTATGAAATGAGCATGATCCAATTTTTGTCAATCTGTATGGTTTAAGAATTTATGGGTTTTGGTGAGAACACAAGAGTACTTGCCTTATTTCAGAAAGGTTGTTTTTTTAAATGTCAAACGTGTAGTTTTAAATAATCAGCTTTCTCTTTCTGAAAACAGTATTTTTATTGAATTCCATTGCAGGTTATTTGAGAAAAAAAAAAAAAGATATGGGAATAAGTACCAGCACCATGTCAAACATGACAATTCACCCAAATATCTTAATTGTCAAAAATATACTTCAAGGTATACCAGCATGGATATTTGACTGAATAAAGGCATCTACAATTTAAAAAATAATATGGATCATTTTCTCCTCTATAACCAATAAAATAACTCTTTAAACAGACGCTTGGGTCATTTTTGTTTTCCTTTCTTCTTAGGTTTTCTTATTTTAGTGGAATCAGGGATTATTTTCTTGATTTTTAAAGGCTGTAGAATTAGAGGAGAGCCCTCGCTAGCCTCGTCCGAAATCTCTTCTAATTTCCTTTTTGTCCCCTTCGCGGTATCCGTGTGTTCTTCCTCGGTTTGTTCCTCCACGTTTTCCGATTTTGACGTTAAATCCAAAGGAGCCCAAACGACGTTCAGCGGTGGAACGACGGGTGTGATGGAAGCAACCACATCTGCGAACTCCTCTGCATCGCGTTTGAATCCCAGCGCCAACACGCATTTGAGTCCCAGCAGCCCCGCGATGGTCTTGCTCAGACGGGGCACCTGGCATGAAGGAACCGATCTCGTTTTACTCAACGGGATAAGATGATTAATCATGTGTGAGGGCACGACCGAATTACAAACAAGCACTAAACTCAGTTCATTCCTCTCCAAGCCCTTGGTGACCTCGTTGATGCCAATGGCCAGCTGTTTCCTCACCGCTGCGCTGGTCCAGCAGGGTTCCGACGGCTTTGAGGCGGTCTGTAAACTCCCAGTGGAGTCTGGGGCTAGTTGTTGTTCCTCGAATGGCTTTGACGTCTTTTTGTTTGATCTCCTTCTGTTGCCCCAATCACGAAACGTATTCACTCGCTTTTTCTGAAGACCAACAGCCGTTATTTTGTCTTGAAGTGTGTTCAGAATAAATTGCTCGTGTTCTTTGTTCAGCCGGCTCCACTCAATATTGTATGGATTATTCAGGGATGTTTTCACTGGCATGTGCTTCCCTTTCCCCCTCTTCGATACTGGGGTAGACGTCATTTTCTGCAGAACCCGATTAAGTATGCAACATAATATTAAAACTGTTTAATACTGAACAATTGTATTAGCAATAAACAGACCTTTATTTGCTCAGCCTAAAACCCCAGTTTAACTTGTTTCATTTCCACAGCGCGAGCACTACTCTGTGCGCAGCCATGTTGTTTTGAAGGTCTTCTTCTTCTGTGGTTACTAGAGAGTCGTTAACTGTTCCTAAAATAAATACCGCCATCTAGGGACGGCTATCTTAGACTGAGAATTTTGTGAATTTCTAAATAACGGTTGTTACAGTTGATAAATATTTGAACATTTTATATTTTTTATTCCTCGGCAGATTTAACTTGCACGTGGAAACCTACCAAAAGTTGATGGATAGAGTCGGCAATGACAGTATTAATGAAAATATAATTCATTATGTATTTTTTCCCTTGAAAACCATTTCAGTTTACTGGATGTCCTGTGACTCGAGCTGTCAAATGCCAAGGGTCACTCAGATGCAGGATTTAGGGGTGTGGCCTTAGAAATTAAATGAACTTTTAAGGGTTTTACCATGATGCAACTGATACACCCCCTCGGACGTTCTGTCAACCAATCAGCGCTCACTTCCACTGTCGCACTGTGCAATATCAGCGTAGGTTGTAATTCATCAGAGGAACTGCGCTGCATTCCAGAGGATTCTCCAAACGACAAAACACTCGCCTAAAAATGACGTTGCAGGTTATTATCTTCACAATTTTCCTTTAAATCAATGCTGTGTTTGTTCAGGAGTTGTAATGCATGAAAATAATGCACTTCGGATATTCATTCAGGTCAAAAGCTTGATTTATGCATAAGAATGTAAAGATTACATAGGGCTGTATTATATTACAGTCTACGCGCAACTGCATTTATTATTGCCTCGCGTGCACAGGTGCATATCGCGCGCTCAGAATCCTGCTTGTCTTTATCTGGGGCGTCAGTTTGGGCGCTCCACTCGTGCCATATAAATGACGTAATTTAGTGCATTGTTTGATGCACTAGTAAATGTTTGACAGGCGATAAAGTATATGATACATAAGTAAAATGTAATATTAAGAGGGTTGTAGTTAATATAGGAAATTTGCGAAAGTTTGACTTCGGTAGTTTGAATAAGACACAACAGTCAAAAGGTGACTTTTGTCAACAAAACTGATATAAGGAATTACACATTAGAGCTCAACATATAAAATATAATTGCTGAAACGTTTTAAGTGATTATGTTTACATCATGAAAATCTATTTGTGTCTGCAGGCAGAATTTAATCAATATGCAGAGGATGTAAAGAAAGTGAAGACCAGACCCACAGACCGGGAGCTGCTGGATTTATATGGCCTGTACAAGCAAGTTATTGCTGGGGACATTAATATTGGTAATTGTTGTAGAAAATTACTCTTTTTTTTTTTTTTTTTTTGAATCCCAAACTTTATAATTATCTCTAGAATAACTGTTGAAACTGTGTACATTCTGTCTTGTGCAGGTAAACCAATGTTGGATGTGAAAGGAAAAGCCAAATGGGAGGCATGGAATTCAAGAAAAGGTTAATCTTGCTTAAACAGTTCTTAGATTAGTATTGCACTATGCATTTTACTTACTTGACATTTTATGTCTTGCAAGTTTTTTTGCAACTAACAGGTTAATAAAGTAGGTGAAGACTGCCAGTCAGTTAGCCCCTACACGACTCTATTGATAATTTGGAGTTACTGTGTATATTGTTTATCCATACTGTTTTCTCAGCTACAATTTCATCTGTGACCTCTTCTGCAAGTGTATTTAAATTGAAATAAATGATGTACTTGCTCTTTCTCCAGGTATGTCCAATGAAGATGCAATGAATGCCTACATTTCCCTGGCCAAGGAAACCATTGAAAAGTATGGAATGTGATGAGGAAAAACTTTAGTTTTTAAGTATAGTATATACATTTCAAATGGAAAAAGCATTACAATGTTAGATATAATATTATATCTATAGCTATTGCTAAAAACAATTTAACCTAATTCATATAGAGTTGTTCTCTATAACATGGTTTAACAGACTAAATGAATCATCTCAGTTTCTTAATACCACCTGCTTGCTAAGTCATTCCCAGTCATCTGTGACCTAAATTTATAATTGTGTAGTTCTCTTGTTTTAAATAAGATGTAACTGTGAACAATTTAATAAAGGCATTAGAGGTTGTCCTCTATTACACATAAAAATAAAATATCAAACTTTGGATGGAATTTTCATGTTCTATTGCTTCATTAGTATTACAGTTAAATAGGACCAGCAATTGTGCTCCAGCACACAAAGACTTTCTATGTCCTCTCTGTGTGTGCATTGGTGCGTAGTCATCACAACACCCCCTTGGATCGAAAACATGCAGAATGAGAGATGTGGAGTCTGGCCAAGGCCACGCCAGGCTTTTTTGTGCAGTGTTGCCAAATCAAGAAACCAATTGGGATTCACAAGACGGGTTGAGTCAACAGCATTTATTAAGTATTGTGTGTTTTAAATGTTGCGTAAAGAGATGCATACTGTGTCAAATGATAATATCCCACTTTCCATCTGGAAATGTACATAAACTGTATTTTACTGCCGGCAGCGACATTTGCTTATTAATTCTGTTACACGTATCAAATATAATTAGTTGAATTTTTACTTTGCTAAATTCAAAGGCTTTTACGATGTCCTTCGTCAACTTGCGCTCCGCAGAACTTTTATTTTGAAATATGTTCAGGTGGGTGGCCATGTTGATTCAATCATTGTTATTGTTTTTCACTTCATGTTCTGTAATTAGGGCAAAGGTAACAGGAACTATTCCCGAACTGACACGAGCGTACGCGTCACTGTCGTGGGCTCAACACAATATCAAAACTTTCTATTTCACCCGCACAATTCGATCGGAGTCTTTGGAGGACAACTCTCTTGTCCCGCCAAAGTAAGTCTCTTCGCTGCACTTTAAGCAAGTTCTTTACAAACGTTTGTTTATATGGTGTTTATATTTTTAATGGCAGGTGAGGCTGTTATGTTTAATTCTTGATCGCAATAAAAACAATTACTTCAGCTGCACGTCTCTGCTGTATGTGTAGTTAGTAAAGCAAACAGACTTTGCAGAAATGGCTTTATAAACCCAGTGTTACGCTGCTGTCAGTCTTTCTGGTTTTATGTGCAGCTGAAATAATGGATAATCAGATTTTCGAGTCCACTGCTGAGCGGACTTTTCAGTATCAGGACAGTCTGCCACCTCTACCTGTGCCGTCCTTACAGGGCACACTGAGCAAATACCTGGATGCAGGTGAGGGGTCAACACAACCCACCGTTATACAACATGCAGGGTGGTACTGGGAGTTTTAACCGAGTTTTCGAGATGCATGATAAACCTGCTGATCTATTTTTATTTGTAGAAATCTAATATGAATTTGATTGGTTTTAATGAAAACTATCTATTGGTAGGATCTTGTTTTGGGGGATATGAACCAACAGAATGATATTTAATCATACACAATTCATAAAGGCCTGTGATGGTTTTAATGGTTAACCGCTGACGCTTCATAACTGTATTTGTGACTAATATGATTTTCGTGCGTAGAAGAACTCTTTGTTGGGTTTAAAATGCGTTTTCATCTTATTTCAGTAAGGCCTTTTGCATCCAATAAGGAGTTTGAAGCCACAACAGCTATCGTGAAGCGCTTCGAGGATGGCATCGGACAACACCTTCACCAGAAACTTCTCCAAAGAGCCAAATCTAGACGCAACTGGGTGATGCCAACATCTCATTATGCTTTATATATTTAAACACGGGTTTAATGACTTTCATTTGGGGTTTGTAGCTTATCTGAACATTAAACATTTACTTTAGCTTGAGGACTGGTGGCTAGACACGGCTTATCTGGAGCTGCGCATTCCCTCTCAGCTCAATGTGAATTTTGCGGGTCCTACTGCGTACCTGGAGCACTGCTGGCCTGCGCAGGAGGGCACCCAGCTGGAGAGGGCCAGTATAATTTTATGGTTCACCCTCCAGTACTGGGACCTTATCCGCACGTAAGTGATCACTTGTGTAAACATGAGGCAGTCAGAGAAGAACTAGGGCAGGGTGTGTCATACTGATATAAATCAGTGGTTGGCTTTTAACCATTTGCTTTAAGATAGAGATTTAACATAGGACTAATGTTGTTACTGTATTTATTGTTTTGTTTGTTATTTTTACTGTTGTTTGTTGAAGTAAATCAAACTTTGACTGTCATATGTTTGCTCTACATTAGAGATAGGCTAGCCATTCATAAAGGAGGAACTATGCCGTTCGACATGGATCAGTTCCGCATGCTGTTCTGCACCTGCAAGGTGCCTGGAATCACGAAGGACACCATCCTCAACTTCTTCAAAACAGGTAAAGCGTTATCACTGCACATTTGCATGCATCTATGTGTTTATTCATGAATGTGTGTTGTAGAAAGTGAGGGTCCCTGCCCTTCTCATTTGGTGGTGATGTGTCGTGGGAGGGTCTTCACGTTTGATGGTCTCTGTGACGGTCGTATCCTAACTCCCCCCGAGCTGTTGAGGTACTGATGTCTTCAGCCTCCCTAAAATTTCATTCCCACTAACTTTAATTTGCAGATCCTAGTTTTTATGAAATTTTGTTCTCAGTGTTAACGTTTTTGTACTTAAGGCAGCTCACGTACATTAAAGACTGTTGTGAGGGTGAACCGGAGGGGGATGGAGTGGGTGCCCTGACCACTGAGGAACGGACCCGCTGGGCCAAAGTATGAGCCGTGCCCCTATTGGAGTGCCACTTTTTTTTAAATCAGTTTTTAAAGATATGCTGACAATACAGGTATATTGCAGGATTTATGAAAATTGCATTACTGTATCTTCAGGCACGGGAATATCTGATCTCCATTGATCCTGCCAATAAAACCATATTGGAGACAATTCAAAGTTCTCTGTTTGTTCTGTCCCTGGATGATGCCAAATCTTATTCCACCCCTGAAAACTACTCAAAGGTGGAGCAGATGTTCAAGTTTTACCTTCCAGACAAATACTATCTTACACTTAGACAAGCACATACTGTATACGTTACTATTATTCACAAAGTCACTTTCCAAAGTTTAACACTCTTTTTCTGTCTCTTACTGTTCAACAGCTGACCCAGCTGGCACTGACCGGGGATCCCACGATCCGCTGGGGAGATAAATCTTACAATCTCCTCTCCTTCTCTGATGGCACATTTGGTTCAAATTGTGATGTAAATGCAACTGTAGATTATTTCATCATATATTTTTCATGCAATGATGTCATACACCATGGTTATTCAAACGTTGTTTGCGTATATTCGTGTTTGTTTTAGCATGCTCCATATGACGCTATGGTTTTGGTGTCTCATGGTTACTATGTAGACCAAAAGCTGAGGGCCAGTGGTGGAGTGTGGAAGGTAAGACCACAAATATGTGTTGCTTGTTTGCGTCTGCATATAATAGTGGGTTTGTGTGAGAGAGAACATTTTGTTTTACAGGGTTCACAGGTTGTGCGTGACCTCAGTGTGCCAGAGGAACTTATATTTACTGTGGATGAAAGAGTGAGGAGAGACATCAGCCTGGCTAAAGAACAGTACCAAAAAACTGTGAGGAACACTGACAATTCATTTTTATTTTTCAGATTCATGATGGGAACCTTCCATATTGTAATGTTTTTTTTTTATAACATTGGCTGATAATTTTCTATCCCCCAATCCTTTCTGAAATTAATTTACAACACGTACTGTATCAAAATTTAATTTAGTTCCTCTATTAGGATTTTCTATTATATACAATTAAAGCGATTGTTTACCCAAAAATGCAAATTCTGTCATGATTTACTTTACCCTTTTGTTATTACAAACCTGTATGACTTTCTCTCTTCTGCAGAACACAGGAGGAGATATTTTGAAGAATGTTGGTAACCAAACGACAGCGGTACCCTTTGACTTGGCATTGGTTTTGTGTCCATACAATACAGATCGATGGGTACCAATGATGTTCGGTTACCAACATTCTTCAAAATGAAGAATTGTGTAATGCTAAATCTTTACATAGAAAGTGTGTTGTAATCTATAAAACATCAATATTGAAGGGTTCATTTACCCACATGTGTTTATCTGCAGTCTCAGGACCTGCAGGTTGTCTCTTATGCTTTCACGTCCTTTGGAAAAGAAGCCATCAAGAAGAGAAAGCTTCACCCGGACACATTTATCCAGCTCGCTCTGCAGTTAGCCTACTACAGACTTCATGGAAAGTGAGTGTCTTCGCCTGCTGTAGGTAAATGCACTAGTAGTACATCAGCCCTTACTAACTTTCACCACTCTCTATACTTCATTCTCAGGCCTGGTAGTTGTTATGAAACAGCCACCACGCGTCGTTTCTTTCACGGCCGCACAGAGACCATGAGGCCCTGCACCGCGGAGGTCCAGCACTGGTGTAAAACTATGCTCAACCCTGCAGCCACTGTAAAGAGCTTGTCTGTACAACTAACTACATCCACTCGGCATAATTCAAGGAAGAGGTCAATCAAAAGTCTTTTTGTTTCTGTTCATTTTACACAGGCTGAGGAGAAAAGACAAGCTCTACATGCGGCTTTCAACAAACATAACAAATTGATGGGAGAGGCACAAAATGGAAAAGGTTAGTGTGTGTTCATTTTTTATTCAGTTTCATCATATTTTGATAATATGTGCCGTAAATGTGATGATCTCGGCTTATTTCAGGTTTTGACAGACATCTACTGGGCTTGTATTTGATTGCTAAGGAGGAAGGTCTTCCTGTACATGAGCTCTATACAGATCCTCTCTATGCTAAGAGGTTTGGCCCAACATGATTTCATTTCACATGCAATGTCTGAGCCCTACTAAAATCTCATTGTGTGTGTGTCTCTAGTGGAGGAGGAGGACATTTTGTGTTATCTACAAGTCTCGTGGGCTACACTACTGTGCTGGGAGGAGTTGCACCCATGGTGCAACACGGCTATGGATTTTTCTACCGTATCCGTGATGACAGGTTTGTCCATAAAATACGCACCTTTTTAAATTATTTTTTAAATTTAAGGTTCAAAAACGCAGTATTTTCCACATACCGTGCTTGTTTGTATTTCCTCTTTGCTTCGCCTCTCTAAAACGTGCAGATTTTTTTTGTCGCGTTTTTGGTAGGTCTGGGTGAGCATTCGGTTTTAGATAGAATGCATCTTTTGTTCATCATTTTAGTTGTCTAATACATGCATGGGCGCCTTAACCAAATAACACACTAAAAACACGTGTTCGCGCCATATGACCCCTATAATGTTTTAACTGCACGATTATACTGACCCCAAAAAAATTGCGATATCTTGATTTTATTCTTAACATAAATAATCAGTCAAATTTGTCTTGAATTCTATTACGTCGTTTTTTTCGGGAAGGTAACAGATCACATTGAAATGCAAAGGAGGCAGAAGTTGGTTAGGGAAAAGCTTTAAAATGTTGCTCAATTTTTTGCAATAAAATATGTGTAAAATGAACACGGTATTGGTCATCATGGTTTTTAATATGGTGTATATTGTTAATACAAAACTTGGTATTGAGAGACCCTAATATGTGTGTATACTTAATATCACAAAACTTGGTTTTGTATCTGCAAAAGCTAAACGGTTTATATATGTGTCTTTATGTATTTACTTTGTAAGAATATTAATGACATTTCTCACCCTAAATTTAGAATCGTTGCGTCCTGTACCGCTTGGAAATCCAGTCCAGAGACAGATGCTGAAGCCCTTTTTCAGAACCTCACAACGTCCTTCCACGACATCATGCACCTCACTACCCTCTCCAACCTGTAAAGCAAAGCATCCTGGGAAGTAGAACCAACCACAATGCTTTAGCTACGATATTAGGCTAGAAACAATCTCTACATGGTCCAGATGTTTCAGCAATTACCTCCTTTATGACTGATGTGCTCAATCTAGCTGAAACCGAAAAGGGTTGACTTTCTCCTTTATGTTCTGTTTAGTAGATTGACAGCTTTCGATCAGCGTGGATAAAAGCTAACGAGCTGGTGCTTTAAACTGTCATGTGCCCTTAGTTAATCATCTTTAGAGAATCTCTAAGATTAGGACATTTCTTGAAGTTTTGCCTCTTATTTGCTGCTGAGCTTCAAAGTTTTATAAAGTCATAGGAAAAATATAATGCTCAGGCATCATGACTCCACTAAAACATCGATTTTGAGATTAGTGCTTATGTTTGGAATTTAAACATAGCATATCTTACGATGTATTTTCCCACCAACTTAATCACCTGTAACAAGCTGCTTTTTAATAGAATTTAGGGCTGTCAAACGATTAATCGTGATTAATCACATCCAGAACAAGAGTTTTACGTAATATATGTCGTTGTACTGTGCGTATTCATTTTGTATTTATGAACACGCACATAAATGCATATATTTAATAAAAATATATCAATTAGTAAACGTTTATTTAGAATTTCAATTATTAGTTTATATAAATAAATACATATATAAATATTTCCTAAATATATAGACAAGTATGTGTTGTGTTTATAAATACAAAATTAATATGCACTGTACGCAGATATATATTATGTAAACACAAACCTTTATTTTGGATGCGATTAATCGCGATTAATCGTTTGACAGCCCTTATAGAACTACTGTTTATCAATGCACAAATCAATGCAAAAGAGCAAAAACAATGCAGACATATAATGCCTCTTTTATGTGTCAATTTTATGATTCTTAGTTTCTAGAAAAGTGGAATTTTACATTTTAAAGCATAATGCACTAGAGGGCAGTATTTTTTAACCAATAGAGTATAAAAAAAAAGAATCTTTAATGTTGTAGGTATGTGTCGATGTCCAAAATGATATACTGATCACTATTCAACAGCATCTTTTTTTGTAGATTTACAATCCAAATAAAGTAAATAAGTTTGCACTATTTTAATAAACTAATACTGGGGGAAATTGATTTGTTCTGTTTGGTTGAGATATGCCATGACAGACTGTATCAGCTCTACTGTCTGTGCTTTGTATAATTGCGATTATTGTATAATTGCCATTTCAAACTTGTTGTGAAGAATCAAATCATTGTGAATGCTACGTTTTGTCATTATAATGTGAATTTTCCACAAAATGTATTATGCTGTGCTCTGTTCTTTGCATTTTAAATCTCTAAATCCTCAAAAAGATACTGTATAGGAAGATAACGAAACACTTGGGCTGCTTTGATTGAAATAATGACTCATGTGTTTGTGTAGTTATGTAAGTGGCATCAAGTCATAATGAGATCAAATAATTGTTCTATTGGTTATTAATTTTTGCAAGCCCACTGTAAAATGGGCACAAACATATTTGTGATGGGTTTTTTTGTTGTAGAAGACAACATCACGCTGTATTTTCCACATTCTCCTACAATGTTTGTTGAAGTCTCATTGACCCCAGCTGTGAATTTTGTTTTACATCCACAAATGCAGCAAATGTTGATAAATGCTTCCGTTATGCGGTTAAAGCAGCTGTCAATGTAGCATTGGTTTGTAAACGTATATATTTAAAAATACAATAATTTTGACCAAACCTTTTTGTCAACTTTCTTGTCAAAATCAAATCAGATTATTTTAATGAAATATTCCAAACGGATTTAAAGTGTATTATAATACCTAAGTGGCTATCAAAACTGAGAAACTTTATTCAAGAAGTGTTATAGTCAGCATAAACATTTGTGCACCAGAAAACAGTCCCATCGCAGGACAAAATTAAATAGGCTTTTGTTAGTTTGATAAATATTATCAGGGCACCACACACAGGACAGACCACTGAATACAATCATCAAAACAAAAACTCAGATCTTGTCAAGCACGGAACAGTAACGTTCTTCACCAAAGAGAAACCTGGATAACCTTTGAAGTATTAGACATATTTTGTGCACATATAAATTACTGTACATATACACAAAAATGCACATTGTTGCAAAAGAAAAACTGCTACTCTTGTACACAAACTGCACAAAAAGTAACCTGGAAATGATATGGTAGTGCTAAGTAATGTTTACATGAAACAATAATAATCAATAATCACTAATACATATAAATGAGCAGCAAGAAAGCAGTAAGTTGGATGTATATTACTGTATGCTTGCAGAACAAAACCTGGAAACTACGACACATACTTGACTAACTTCAAACAGCAGTTAAACATCTTTTTACAATTGCCAGTTTTTGGTTTTAAAGACTGGACAACACGTCGGAGAACATTTTTATGGAATGCTTTCTAGATTTTCTAGATATATTTATCGGTGACCCATCTGAGAGGTAACAAGGGTATAGTATGCCCCCTGCTGGTTAAGGAGCTGCTGATGGGTTCCCTTTTCTACTAAAACCCCGTTTTGAATCACGGCTATCCGGTCGGCGTTCTGGATAGTGGATAGCCGGTGGGCTATGATGATGCAGGTGCGGCCCTCACGTGCCTTGTCGAGAGCATCCTGTACTATCTATTCACAGGATAGAAGAACGAGAAAGCAGGTGAGGAAGAATGTTACTGTTTTAAGCATGCTTTTAACAAACGCTAACAACGCCAAGGTCGAACAAATGTATAGGATAATGCTATTTAGGTCCCTTTGGATTAAAAGCATCTGCCAAATGCGTAAATGTAAATGTAATGGTTTTGTTCGGATTCATTTTTTATTCTTCATTTTCTTACAGATTTAACTACGGAAACTCAATTGAACAACAATGTAAAAAAATGAAGAAAATACATTTTCCTTACATTCCCTCCTATAGCATAAGTCTTGCCTAATTGTTTATTCTCTTTAAAAAATATTTCCATTTTTTTCTCTTCTCTTTTGGAAAGATAATTATTTATTTAATGGGATTTAAAAAAAAAAGATAATTCATCTAATTTTCAAAAAATATTAAAAAAATGTTGAAGAGAATTCTTTTTCTCTTTTCAAAATATGTTAAAGAAAATTTACGAGATAAATATTTTTGTAAGAGATTTCCAAGGAAATTAAACGATGAAAAAAAGTCTTCGGCTGCAAGAGGAAATGCAAGGACACATTTTTTTCTTTACAAATATTTTTTTACATTGCAAAATATGTTTTACATTGACAACGGTTTGTAATTGTAGTATCTTTATGAGCACGTATGTGTTTGTACCTTCTCACTCTCAGTGTCGAGAGCAGACGTGGCTTCATCCAGCAGCAAGACTTTGGGGTTTCGGAGGATGGCTCTTGCTATGGCAATACGTTGTTTCTGTCCTCCCGAGAGCTGAGTACCTTTATCTCCTGCCTGTGTCAGGTATTTCTAAAACCAAAACAAACCTCCAGAATTAGCTCAAACACGATTGTTTTTATTCAAACATACAAGTCCTTAAAATATTTAGTCATTTGGTGGTAATAAGAACATTTTCACATTATGAGCTTCAAAATAAATCAGTTATCATCTACCCACTCAAATAATAAATGTACTTAATTAAAGGGGTCATATGGCGTGAACACGTGTTTTCTGTGTCTTTGGTGTGTTATAAGTTTCCCATGCATGTAAAATACGACCCCTTTAAATAACTACCATTCTATCATCACTAGGATTTGTGTTTCTACCTGTGGCAGCCCCTCTATAAATGAATGGATATTAGCTGCTTTAGCGGCCAGTTCAATCTCTTCCTGCAAGACTGCTCGGCTGTTGTCACCATATGCAATGTTCTCTGCCAGACTGCAGTCGAACAACACAGGCTCCTGGGAAACGATGCCTATCTGAGAACGCAGCCAATGGATGTTCAGCCGTTTTGTGTTACTGTCATCCAGCATCTATTGACAAACAGGAACTGTTATTAGTTTAGGCTAATATGTTAATCAACAACATTATACATAGAGTGATAGTTCACCCAAATATAAACATTTTCATCATTTATTCCCCTATATTTAATTGAAAATTATATATTTCTTTCTTCTGTAGAGCGAAATATGTTTTAAGACAAAAATTATTTTGTGTTCATACAATGAAAGTCAATGGAGTTCAATGGTTACCAATTTCCTTATTTCTTCTTTTGTGTTGTACAAAATAAAAGTCATACAGGTTTGCAAGGGTATGAGAGTGAGCAAATGGTGTAAGAATATTTTTTTGAAAATTTTCATTTTAAGTTGAGCTATTGTTTATCGCTTTGCTAGTCCTACTTTTTAAGCTACTTATCTCATTTCAGTTATACTTTATCCTTCATGATGCTGTTAATTTGATATAATTAAAAGGTCTACAAAAAAGTCTGGGTAAACATTTTGTTCTTGACCTTTTATCAATAAAAAACACCTATCAGTTGTTTACACCTATAATAAATACTATAACGATACTTATTATCTCAACAAGAGACGACCAGCTATATCAACATGCGACTAAGATCATGTGAAATCTTGTGCTTCTGTATCAACTGTCCCAAATATTTCTTTTAATTCAGCATGTAGGCTACTAATGCAATGTTGTCACATGTATTTTGTTTAACCTCGAAATGTTATTTGAGTGAATGACCTGAAGTACACAGGATCATTCATTGGATGTCCTTTTTATTGGAGGGGTTGAAAGATACCTTATCTGACCTTTAGCATAGATTTTAAGCCAGGTAAGATATTGTCATTCTTTACTGTTCTTTATTCAATCTGAGAATGTACTGTATGATGTGTATGTGGGTCCTCTTACCACTTTGCCATGTTGAGGGTCATAAAATCTCTCCAGTAGCTGAATAGTTGTGCTTTTGCCACAACCACTGCTGCCCACCAGGGCGAGAGTCTGACCCTTTTTCACTCTGAGGCTCAGACCCTGAAGCACTGGCACATCCGGCCGCGACGGGTAGTTAAAAAGGACGTCTTCGAAACTCACGTTGCCTTCAAACTGATCCTACAAGGATCACAGCAAACAGTCACATCGATGAATATGAGTGGACATTGTTCCATGTATGTGTCAGGTGGGTATAGTCCAGTTCTGTCCGGGTGCTTATCAGATTAGACAGAGATCCAGAGTTGATAAATTATTTACATTTTTTTGATACTGATCCGTGGGCAGGTAAAATTAAGCTTCAGTGTTCAAAGAACTTAAATATGACACGCTTCTAGGACATTCTGTTAAGAGATCAGACGACGCACTACACTAAAAAACATATTCTATACATAATGTTTAGGGATCATTCTTATGTGTAAGAAGTGTACCGGTTTGTCCCCGTCCTCTGAGGCGTTGTCGATGGCCGGGACTCTGTTGATTAGCATCAGGACGTGAGAGGCGGACATCTTGGCTTTGGCGTAGTTTGGAGTAAAGGAGTTTGCTTCTCCCACAGCCATTGCTCCATAAACCACTGCTGAGATGACACTGACAAAAACAGATTTGTTACAGCCTGCTGTATATTTCTTAAGACAATGAGTACGTTTTATAGATCCACGTGTGCATTGCTAAAGCATTATAGATGGTTTAATCGGATGCACAAGCCTGGGCTGAAATTAACTTCCGATCTGTGTTTGGCCATAATATAACAATTTTTTAAATATTTAATTTACATTAAAATGAATTTATACTCATATGTTATTCTATACTGATTGAATTCAATTAATACAATTTAAAACTTATAGCTTTTTGCGGAGGTCTACCTGAAATTAGGTCCACATAACGTTTGTTTGATGCTGTATTTTAAAATATGCAGACAACAAAATAAGGAAACATTCTACCCCAAAATGAAACACAAACACAGCATATTTGAAATAAAATTATGTTAATTCGTACTATTTTTTGTCACATTTACTGTAGAATTCAGCATTTTTTATTTTAGCACTCGTAATAATCTGTTTCACAAGTTTGCATGTTAATTCCCGTTGAACACATAGTAAAGCTTAAATCTATTATGCACTGTACTGTAAGTGATGTGTGGAACTGTACATCATCTTTATTTGATTCCGGGATTGTGGGCAAACACTTTTATTTAATCGGATATCAAGAAGAGTAGGTTTTAATAGTCTCCCTGTTTGAAGGTCCACTCTTCAGATAAAGCTGAGCGTTGACACGTGTAATGTGGAATTTACACAACAATTGTATGTGCTTCAGAAATGCATTTTATCTATAGATTCATTTATCTAGCATCATTTCTGTGTTGTGTTAGCGACTGAATGATCGTTCACTGTAAATCCGGTTAGTTTAGCCTGACATGCTGTTCTTTCTCTAACCATTAACTGATACAGTAAAAAGCAGCAGACTTTGGACCTCCTAATTTGCTCTCATGTAGCTCAATTTCAGCTGTGAACACACAGTACTTCTCAAGTTTAACTTCTATGTGACGCAGGATGTATTTTGCATCTGTGATGAAGAAAAATGTCGTTCTACTAATGGTCACTTACAGAAAGACGCCCTCAAAGGTCATCAGCTTTTGTTCAATGAGCCAAGAACCGAACTTGAAACATCCAGCATAGGCAAAATAGATCATCGCTTGAGAGAAAGAGAATGTCAGGCCAAAAACATGTGCTTTTTTCTTCGAGTTCCTAAGAAAAAAATCTGACATCAATTATATCAAATACTGAAATATCAAAATAATATGATTCTAATATTTAATCAAGTTGTTTATATTATTTTATAAATAAATCATTTAAAAGAAAAATAATTACTTGTAGGGGACCACTAAGTTCTCTTGGTACAGACTCTCAAACTTGCTCTCTCGTGTCAAAGAAACCACAGTACGAATATTCTCAATAGCTTCTGTTGCTACCTAAATGAACAAAACAAGTATAAAGTTTGAAAAAGCTATTTGGGCCGATATGTTATGAAGGATAACATTAACAATTCACAATGAAATAAAGAAAAACAAGCTCACACTCTAATAAACCTACAGTTGACACTAAAGGGGTAAAAATGGATGTGTAGTGTAAAATGACAGGTGACTTGAATTGATCTGCAATTAAAGGAGTCAATGTTTACCTTTCCAGCTTGCTCAAGCTCCTTCTTGTCTTTGAGAGCATGTCCCGCTAGTAACTTCATCTGAATTGCTCCAGCCACAGCCATGACTGGAACGATGGAAAGAATGAGGAGGGTCAACTGCCAGCCGTACACAAATGAGATGATGATGGAGGTGCCCAGGTTGGCCACGTTCTGTGCCAGTGTTGCCAATCTCACGCCGGTGGCCTGCAGGGAGCATAGTCTTAGTTTGTGAGTAATCTTTCAATCACACTCAATTGTCTTTTTTAACAAGTCTTGTAACTTCAAATTGACATATGTACAATGGAAAATATACACTGACAGTCCGGGAATCAAGAAGTATGACTTACGCCCTGTACTTGAGCCGTATCTGCAGCCAATCTGGTGGTCAGAGCACCCACACTGTTCTTACTGTCATCATACCAGCTCAGGTCCTAAAATACGCAAACACACACATCATCTACTGTCATGTGAAGTATCTTTAGAGTTACCTTTAAGACGTCATGTATTTTCACCTGTCTCATCATGGCATTGAAGGCTTTAGACCTCAATCTCATAGTCAGAATCTCGCCAGCTTTCCCAAAACAGTAACCCTGAGAGAACACGAAACAGAAATATATGGTGCTAACCAATAACAACATTCAGTAAAATAACAATCTGAACAACAGATCTATAAAAACGATGAAGATTACATCTCACTTAACATTTAATAATATTTCAATCATATTATTGAAATGAGTGCTTTTATACTTTCTATGAGCTATTTTATTGTTTGATTTCAATTATTTATGAACTCTATATGTAAAATGTCATTTTAAGAACAATCTTGAAGCTGTGATGATTGGATCTGTCTGTCGTTCATTGTTCATTTACTGTATTTCACAACAACCTTCAGCATTGAGATAAGAAAGACGACATGAACTTTTATCACCTCACAATGAACATTGTACATCTCACGTGTGCGCTTTACAGAGAAACAGATCTCCATAGAAACAGCTTACGTGAAGACCTTTCTTTACAGGTACGTATGTAAGCAAGCGAAATCTGCTTCATTTATCAACAGGTCCACAGTGACCACATAAAACAAACCTGTAAAAACAAGGTGAAAAAAGAAACGATTCCAATGCCGGCAAACAGCAAAGAATACATGTCGCATCTCTGCCTTACAACATTCTGATCGATCTCAGCAAAAACCTGGAAAGAGAGAAAGATGGACAAATCATAGTGTAGAATCTCCTAATGATAACGACCAATCATTATGAGAATCACTGTGTGTAACACATACAGCAATGATTTTAGAGAAGATGACAGCGAATGCAGGCTGCATGGCTCCGTTGATGATGGCACAGAAGAGTCCAACCACTATGTACAGCCATTCAGGTTTATTCAGTTTCAAAACCATCAGAAAGGAGACGCTTTTCACTTCCTGCCAGAAACCACAAGAAATGTTAATAACATTAAATTCATGAAGAAATGTATCATATTGTTATTCGTCCTCGGTTACTCACCTCATCCTGCTGTTTCTCTTCATCCTGTGTGTCTTTCTCTGAAGCGCTTAGGGATTCCGGTGTGTAAAGCGTGCGTTTTTTCAAAGAGCTCACAGATGGACTCAACTCATCCATGATCATCTCTTCTTTGCTCAGCTCTGCTCCCTCTGAACTTTTAAATGACTGAGAGAGAGAAACATTGATTTACTTCACTATGAAATCAACACGTTTCCTTGGTCTTATTGTGATCAATTCCGCCGATGATGTTAATCTTAAAGGAAGACATTTATTTTCGTTATCTTTTATTGAACTGTTGTCACTTTCTCTGAAAGTTTTTATCTGAACGTTGATCAACAGGTCTCTAACCTGCATTGTAACTAGTGAGTTGTAGATTCCTTTCCTCTCCATCAGTTCATCATGTGTGCCCAGTTCTACAATTTCCCCATTCTGGAAACCAGCGATGACATCAGCGTTTCGAATAGTGGACAGTCGATGAGCCACTATGATGGTGGTCCTGCCAAGCCTCACCTTTTCAAATGAATAAATGACAACATTTTCCATTTAATTGCAGACGAAGTTAAAACTTTTTAATTCGAAGTTTTAACTTTTAATAACTTATAGAAGTTCGTATGTTCTGTTTACTTTATCTAAGGCTTCCTGTACGATGGTCTCACTCTCGGAATCCAGAGCAGATGTAGCCTCATCGAGAAGAAGATTTTGGGGTTCCGTACAAGCGCTCGAGCGATGGCGATGCGCTGCTTCTGTCCTCCGCTCATCTGGGTGCCTCGGTCTCCAACCAGTGTCTCAATTTCTAAAACCAATTTTGGACGTCAAGTATAATTTATTAGAATGATTTACATGTCCTTTTTTAAATATTTTTAAATACGAATACGGTTCCTTTTTTAAATTAAACTTGATTAAAATGATTATGATTTCACTTTAACTGAATATAATCATATGAATATGATTTGAATTACATTAGGGAGCTTCATTATAAAGTTGTAGGCGTTGCCTTCACGCGCCGCCTGCTCGATCTCTTCCTGGGTGACGTCTTGACGGCCGTAGCGGATGTTTTCTGCGATGGTGGTGGCGAAAAGCACCGGTTCCTGACTGACCACACCGATCATTTCTCTCAGACCTCGCACGTTCAGCGAGCGAATATCATGACCGTCTATTGTCACCTGCGGAGCGACAAGGAAAGAAAGCGGTAAGGTGGAACCAAGTCGGGACTCGGGAAGGTCGGTATATTTCCCTCTGAGCTTGTCTTTGTACTCACAGTCCCTTCCTGTGGGTCATAAAAGCGTTGTAGCAGCTGGATCGTTGTGCTTTTTCCACACCCACTGCTGCCCACAAGAGCAATTGTCTGTCCATTCATGATTTTAAGATTCATGCCATTTAAGACCTGCACAGACACATTTCTTTGACACATCTGTTTAAGTGCTGAAATCTATTTTTAATAAATCAGTATTTACCTTCACATCTTGTCGTGACGGGTAGTTGAAGTGAATGTTTTTGAACTCTATGTTTCCTTTCACCACTTCGAGTTTGTAGCCTTCATTTGAGTAACTGTTAATGGTGGGTTCCTGTTGGCGAAACCAGGTGCGATGAGACCAAACTCTAATACAATTTTCAGTAAAGTACTTGCAAGGCATGTAAGATTACAACCTTATCCAAAAAACAAACCTAGATCAGACTAACAACAACAGCAGAACACTTATTGCACACCAGAGAAAAAAGGGTTCCTGTGTTCTTTGGATCTCAGCAGGGAAGCACATCTGAACTTCAGGTCTGGCCATATTTCACGTTGCTCAAACAATTATAGGAAGTGCAATTTGGTTTTAAATATTTATGTTAACTTTTTTGTGTCTCTTGATTTTCCTTTAACTTTCAAAACATTTTGTCTGCTCATTGTGTGTGATGTTTGTTTGAACTAGACCCTCCACGTCTAAATAGAGATGAGGATAGTCCTGTGTGTGTATGTGTGTGTGGTGTGTGCGTGCGTGTGTGAATATGTGTGTATTGTGTAGACTGATGTTTCTTGGAGAAACTACAGTACGGAAGTAAAATAAGTTTATAGTTCTCAACCATTCTAAACTCTGAAGACGTCTAGATGTGGTGTATAATAAAAGTAAGTATCTCAATACTGGCACCTCTGATGTTTAGAGATGTCAATGAAATCGGAAAACGACTGCCTTTAAAAAAAATGTGTCTTTAATGTTGTTCATTCTCTCCATTGCTTGCTTCAGCATGAATCCTATAGCTTGTTAATACCTGTACTGTTTGCGTACTGAAAAAATGTTAAATGCCAATTGAATAAATGGAGAAAAACGTTGGAAAAAAGGAAGTGTTAGGTTTAAATAGAAGGACCAAAAAACTTCAGGATTTCAACTGTTTAAAGCATTGGACAAATAAGGAGAAAATGTGATTTGATAACAATTCATCATGGAATTACAAACAAGTCTCCAAAATGACTTTACTCACATGATCAATGATCTGGAACACTTTGTGGGCGGCCCCTCTTGCACTAGAGAACGACTGAATGTTTGGAGATGTCTGACCAATGCCAAAGCTCCGATCATGACGGAGAAAAAAACCTGTTTAAAAGGAACAGACCATGTCTCCAAGTTAAAGCTGCTACCATAGTGATATAAAAACTACATCCATTACATTGATTTATTTAGTCGCGTTGTATGTTTATGCAGTCATGTAGCATGGATAGGTTTGATTTGAATTACTGTAAGTTAATGGGTTTGACGAAACCGTGATGTGACTCACTGTTAAAAGCATCCCAACGTCATACTCTTTGACAATGATAAGGGTGCTGCCATACCAAAAGGCCAGTGCATAAGACATATAGATCATGAAGAACGTAAGCCCATTGCAATGTTCACGGTGATAGCCTTTCTGATACAACATTTTTGGCATCCTCCAAGTTTTTGTCATACCTATGAGGAAATGAGAATTGTATATAAAAATGTAAAAATGTATTTAAAAGAAAATCAAAAGTCAAATTCTTGATGAGAAAATAATGATTGATTGCAGATAAACACAGCTGTGATTTTTTTATGTTCAAATATTTGTATAGCCCAATTTGAGGTAGATACCATTTATTAAACTATTAAAAAACTTTTTTATTGAATTTTAATTACATACAGTAAACTGAATATCATAAAACTAGATTTGCTTAGTTCTGTTGTTTTTATATTCTTGTATTGATCGCGTGCTTGACAAGCTGGTTCAAGTTTAAGTTCAGGATACATGAGTTTACCAAAGTTGTGTCATAACAAGGTCAAAGTCAACACTCCCTACACTAAGCTATCAAAATCCCTGCACTGAGAAAATGATTCACTAAACATGATGGTAATTTACACACCCTCTTTATCTCTTTTTTCTGTCCTCCGAATGCAAACACAGTTCTGATGGATGACAGAACTTCCTCTGCTACTGCTCCAGCTTTGGCATAGGCTGCCTGCTCTTTTGAGGTGAATGATGTCATTACCTAATATGGAAAGAAAAGAGCATTTATAAGCATCAAGCACTTTTATTGTCTTTTATTGCTGTAGTAATCTCATACAGGTCTATTTAACTGTACTATATATTTTTTGTAATATACAGAATCCTTTAAAGATTATATCTGTTATATTATAACCTCAATCTATTTCAATAGGTATACTATAATATCTCATTCTAGAATAAATATGTCAACAAAGGTATATGTGGTCTTGTTGTGAGGATGAGATGAGGTCATTTTTGATTTCTCCTTTGACCCCCACTGTACCAAATAAAGAATCGCTTATGCTAAAACATGATCATCTCTCTGTCTATCCATTGCATTCCTTGTGTCTCACCTTTGCAATGATAGCAGCTGATATTCCGAGTAATGGGCTAATGGCGAGGATTACGAGGGTCAACTTCCAGCCTTTGACAAAGCCATTATGATACCAGTGAAAAAGTAGTAAGAGACTGAATGAGCATGCCAAGCTTATCCCCGATGCCTTCGTTTATTTTGTAGATGTCGCTGCAGAGGAAAAGAGACCAATTAATAGCAATCTTGAATCAAAACCATTAGATGTGTATATACATATACCAATGATATTATATGCCCTGATATTTCCATAACAAAATAAAAGACGAATTGCAAAGTCATACTCGGTTAGACGTGTGTTCAGCTCCCCCGCTCATTGACATCAAACCAGCCGATC